>CM053790.1:188409162-189009162 GCA_028749045.1 Cupressus sempervirens
TCTATCTGTTGATGTATTTGCATCTTTTAATGGACTATAATATTTCTCAAAATAATTAATGAATTCTAGAACCTAAGAATAGACTCTCCACTTTCCTTTCTTTATTTCTTGTTCTTGGAAATAAAATTAATTCCTTATTACATCCTCAGGGAAATAGAATTGATTCTTATGAGCACTAGTCCTAGCCCTATGTCTGAATATCTCAAAGAATCCCTCACTATCATTAAATATAGCATTCAAGACTACCATTTTGTATGGGTCTAGAAACATGTACAAAAATAATCAACCACCCTTTGTGATTATAAATTGATGAGCTACTATTCAAGATGGGAAAATAGAGCCTCTTGATCTATGAGTTAGTTCTATTTCTTCCAAACCACCTAGTTGCCACAACATTTCAGCTATTCCTACCTTAATAAGTACCTAGTAGGGAAGCACATGTGGAGTTACTTGGAATCCATATACTCTAAATATTTTTGACACTGGATATGGTATAATATCTACCCAATTATAAGAAGCTTTCAAATTTGTAGCATTATCCATAGGCCTAATGAAGTCCAGCAATGCCTTAGGTATCCTGGGATTTTCTTTCAATAACAAGCTCCTTAGTCTAGATGCAAAATATATATTAAATCTTAAAAAACTTGCCTCCTTTGCATCCCAAGTTATATTTGCACTCCATTATTGGATTGGTAGAGATTGTCCATCATGTTCTCTTGTTTGGCCCCCTTATACATAAACATGTGAATTAACAAAGAGTAAAAACCAAAAGTTTTCTCAATTTTCCCTTTAGCAATTCCAATCAAACCTACATGAATTTCTTTTGCTAGAAAATATGTGAAATAAAAAATAATATCCAATCCAAAGGAAGAAATTTGCACCATCATATACATAAAATTTATTGGCATAAATTCTTGTTCATCTTCACCGAAAATCTCTCTCTCTCTCTCTCTCTCTCTCCCCTCCCCCCCCCCCCCCCCCTCTCTCTCTCTCTCTCACACACACACACACACACACACACACACATATTGATGAATTGTTTCTTAAAAGTCTCTTTGGTTGAAGTTGTGACAAAAGTTAGATTTCCAATTATGGCCAAGTTTCCTCTCAATGCTCCCTGCCTAATTTGATCCTTGTAGGATAGATATTCTTTTTCCAATCCCTAAAAATCAATAAACTTGTGATAATTAGTTGTAGGATCCATTCCAAAGAGTCCTTGAATTTCTTTAGTAATAATATTCAACATGAATTTCCCATTTATTCCCCTCACCATCCTAACTATCGGAGCATAATTTTGGGATACAATAGTCAAGAGATCTGAATCCATGAATACTCTAGGAACTACTAACTTGCCTAGGTCAAAATTCTTGATATTTCCATGGGGGGAAAATAACTTATGCTCTAAAAACCATTTTATGAATAATTGCGACCCCATTTTAGAAGTCCTAGCTTCCCAAATCCAATTCCCTTTGTCAAATAGACCATCTACAACTCAAAGCCTAGGATTTACGAGAACTAATTTATTCATCTAGATAGCCTCATTGGTAGGTTCACTTAATTTTTATAAAATATCATCATGAATATATCTATTGGCATATTCAACCTTCCTATAATAACCCTTCTTTAGAAACAAATTGAAATGATAATGAGGAAATTACTACAATTCTTTAATTATATGTAGATGAAGATACTTGGCCTTTTTTCTTCTTCTCCAAACTTTGCAATGGATTATTGATACAGAAAATTTAATAGCTTAACAAGGAAAACTACTAGGATTTTCAATAGGTCCAAGCTCTAGGAATTTAGAAAATCTATTTGTAGGATAAAATTCTCAACCTTCTCCATTACAGTCCTTGTATTAGCTTGCACAAGAAGCTTTTAATTTCCATAAATGACTTTTAGAGAAGAAATAGAGTGGCATTCACTTTTGAGTTTGAAAATGGGTAGCCGATTTACAAAAATTTGACGATAAAAAAATAAAACATAATCTAACTCAACTTCAAACTTCCAATCTAGTTGTCAACCCAATTAAAACTTGATAGATGTACCTTTCTCCACCTTGTTGGAAACTTGTGTATGACTCATACATGTAACTAGACATGTGTTATCTCTCACTATGTCTCTATAGATAAAAATTCAATAGTTTCTCTTAGCAACATAACGACAACCTTTGATCCATTGTGTATTTGACAATAAAGGATAATTCTTTTTAAAAACTTTGAAAGTGGGCCACTATACTACATGTCAATCTCTCACTATGTTTCCAATGATAAACAGCATGCAACCTCCCTTGGTGAAAACATGACATCCATTAATTAAAATTTAATCATAACATAACAACCATATTATAACATGGATGGGCTCGGCGGACCCATGTGTTCATGTCACTATGTCACCAAGGGTAAAAACCATGTAACTTTTTATGGGAACAAAGTGACCTCTGTCGATCTTGAAAATATCTGATGATGCAAACCAAACATTTTTCCTTCATAAAGGTTTACCTCCATGGCAAATGAAAATGTGATAGCTAGAAACTCATTGATGACTAGATCCTATGGCCACTTTCTACAAGGGTTGGTCCACCATATTCCATGTGTCATGCTCTTGCTATGTCAAAAAGGATAAAGAATGAGCAATTCTAGATAACGATATAGTGACAACTCAAGATTTAATTTGAGATCAATGGTGGACATAAGTACATTGAGAGACTAGCCTTCTATTAGAAAGCACAAATAGGACACCTATAGTTGTCATCTCATTCTAACATACCCATTAGCCACAAGGAAAAATGACCCATGTAACCAAACATACTTGTGTCACTATGTCATAAGAATAAAGAACAAGCAACATTTATTAGTGATATAATATGCTTTGTTGATCTACCATTTGATCTATGGTGATGATTGTGCTTTTCAAACCTTGCCTTCTTACTAGGTCCTATAGATAGATGTGACCTTGTTGGTATGTCACCAAGGATAGAAACCTTGCAACTTTCTTTAGTGATAAAGTGACAACCCTTGATCTTAAGGAAGATCAAGGACCATCATGATTTGCTTGATTTTCACACATAACATGTAACCCACATAATATTAAAAACAAAAGATTGGGTTATAATTGCGGATGAAGACTTAAATTAATGTAAAGTAACTTAGTAAATTTAAAGGGGTGCCTGAGAAAAAATAAAAAGGGTTTTCAAAAGATTTTTAGAAATTTCTTGAGCATTTCCTCAAAATTCATACCATGTAAACCTAGCTTAAGGATAATTTGGGGCAAAATTTAAAATTTGAACAACACAAAATTAAGGATTATTTAGGGAAAACAAAGATTCAAAATCACACAACTCCAACCTTTAACCTAAACTATATTTTCACTAGAATATTTCAGATATTTTTAATACGTGAAAAACTAGGCCAACAGTGGCTCTTTCTAGGGATGATGGATGACTTGAATCCATGCAATAATGTAGAATGTTTAGTAGAAGAAGACCACATACATGAAACACAAAATGAAAACTTATTTAGAGATTAGTAAAGAAATACAAACATTGTACAAGGTCTTTACGAAGACTCACAAGAATTTATAGAATATATAGAAACTTCCAAGGAACCCTAAACTACTATTCATGGAAAAACCAAGTATTTTTAGGAAAAATACCTCTTCAAAAACTATCCATGAACTAGTAGTTCAAAAATATCACCTGATAATTCTTTCAAAATTTATGAATCCTATCCCCATGTAGATTGAACTAAATAAGGACCAAGGCATATAGGATCAAATTTTTCATGTTTTTCTCTATCTTCAATCTAATCTTTCCATGTCATAACTAGGTCTTCAGGTCCAAACTTTTTAACTAGTTTCTTTGTATCATACAATGGCTTGATCTCTAACTGTAACTTTTCATTCTTGATAAAGGGTTTTTTTACGGTCTCTATTAGTCCTACTAACTCATCCATTATTTCTTGCATATCATTAATCAAATATTCATTATACATCTAAATGTAGTTGTATAGGCCTATTAAATTGTTTTGAGGGATTCTAGCCTAGATTCCACATACAAGACCAAAAGGTGCAACACCTATTACTTTCTTCTTTGTTACCCTATTATCCCAAACTGCCAATTGTAACCTAGTATCCCATGCTTTTTGTTCTCATCCAAAGTTCTTTTTATGACTTTTAATAAGCTCTTATTGGTAGATTCAGCCTATCCATTCCCTTGCGGATGATAAGGTGAGGATGTTTATCTAGTTATGCCATATTTATCACAAAATTCAACAAATTCTTCTAATCTAAGGAACATTGCATTATCAAGCACAATCCTTTGAGGGAATCCAAACATTTTTATAATATTTTAAAAAAGGAAATTATTAACTACATTGTTTGTAGCTTTTCTTGTAGGAATGGCTTCCATCCATTTTGTAAACTAATCTATAGCTACTAGGATCCAAGAGTAACTAACACTTGACTTGGGGGAGATCTCACTTATGAAGTCCATATCCCATTGCTAAAAAGGTGGTTCAATTTCAACTTGTTTCAAAGGGGTATTTCTAGAAAACTTTAACTTACCTACAAACCTTTGACACACATCACATTTTCTGATAAGTAGTTGTGCATCTTTGAAAAGAGTAGGCCACCAAAATCCATCTTTCATTGTCTTGTGAGAAGTAGTCTTAGCCATATAATGTCATCCACATAATCATGAATACATATCATTTAATATCTCCTCAAATTTTTCTTGATCAATGCACTTCAATAATATTAGACTTCAAAATTTCTCCACCACAGACTACTATTAGCAATGATGTACCTAATTGCATGCAATTTTGTGCCTCTCTTTTTATTTTATGTTAGGTGGGGTGGGGTTTCCAATTTTTGTAAGTAGAATATAACATTTGTATCACTCATAATGATACATATCACAAATGCCTAACCTTAAATATTCTACTACCATGCTTATTTGGTTAGCATCCAAGTTTGAATGAACCATTAATTTTTCTAATCATTGACCCCTTATTAATTTGGTAATTTGGATGTCAATATTAAACTCATGGATTATGTTAATCCACCTACACCTCCTACCTAATAAATCCTACTAAGAGAAAATATCCTTAATAGCTACACTTGGTACAAATGCTATAACAATGGCACCTACAAGATAACATCTGAAGGATTTGACAACTTTTACTAAAGCATAAGCCTACCTTTTATTTATATCATATTTTAACTGTGTAGGCTGAAGAGACTTACTAAAAAAAGCAATGGGTTGTACATATCCTTCCTCATTTTTCTGCAATAGGATTGTGCTATAGTATGAAAGGAAGCAAAGGAAAAAAAATGCATTCTCTTTGCATAATCTAGAGCCCTAAGGACTGGTGCATTTTTAATGGTAGTTTCAATTTCCTAAAATTCTTTTGAAGGCTCACTATTGTAACTAAAAACAACTCATTTCTTGAGAATTTTAGATATTTGCCTGCTCATTTTAGTGAAATTAGTAACAAATATTCTTAGAAAATTTACATGCCTAAAAAATGATTGTATTCCTTTTACATTTTTTATCTTGGGAGCTTTATCAATTGTAACCACTCTTTCAAGGTCAATCTTTACCTCATCTTCTAAAACTATGTGACACAATAGCTTTCCTTCTATAACTCCAAATATCCAGTTCCTTGGGTTTAGAGAGATTACATATTCTAAAGCTTTAATAAAAATCTTTTCCAAGTGTTTACAGTGGCCCTCGATTTTTTTTGAATATTTTGTACAATCATCTTGGTACACTACCATAAACTTATGAATGTATTCATGGAAAGATACATCCATAGCCTTTTGAAAAGATAACCAAAGAGCATTCTCAATAAACATATGTGCCTTACAGTGTAGTAAAGGTTATTTTAAACAACTCTATTTCATTCACAAGAACTTGGTTGTAACTTGAAAATCCATCCATCATGGACAATAATTCTAAACAAGTCATCATTGCATCATGACATCCATATTAGGAAAACTATAGTTATCTTTTAGAGAAGAAATATTTAATTTTTTGAAATCAACACAAAGCCTTATATCTCCATTTTTCTTCTTGGCAGGAACTAAGTTTGATACCCAAGTAGAATGTCTAATTTGTTTAATTATTCCTCCATCCCTTAGCTTCATTAGTTCTTCTTGTATTTTGGGAGCTAAGGTGGGGTTTACAGTCCTTTATTTTTGTCTGAAAAGTTTGACATTGTCCTTAAGTAGTATGACATGTTGAAACAAGTCTTTTCTAAAGGCTTTGAGGTCATCACATGACCTTCCAAAGACATCTCTATATTTTCTTTAAGTAGATCAATTAGAGGATTCCTAATTTTAGCAGATAAATTTTTACAAATATATGCTTTCTTTGGAGCTTCAGAGCTACCAAGATTTATTTCTTCAAGCTATTGTGGCTTATGATCCTTGATCTTTGACTTTGCTCTATCTTGGTTTTCAAACATGCTTTATAAAACTACCAATCCCTTGGGTACTTTTTTTGTTTTTAATTGCAAAATTTTTTGGCCAAAGATTGTCTATTGGTCATTTGTTGTCTTAATTAAAGTACTGTAGTCAAGTTCTTGACCATGATATTTTTCTTCTTTTGACAAGAAATTCATAATATCTTTATCATCATCAAAAACTTGCCAGCATTCTATATTATTATAAATTAATGGGCTATGTTGTACTTCAATATGTAATATACCAGTAAACAATATATCTTTAGGATTAATGGCTACATTTTCTAACAAAATGAAAATCTTGTTATTACTTCTTTCCATCCAAGAGATTCCAAAGGCATCAAACAATTCAATTTGGTCCTATATAGTACTCTTGTACTACTTTAACCTTTTATTCTTGGATGCATGCATCTCTCTTACTTCAAAGACTACTAACTCAAAATCACTGATAACATGCAACTTGATTAGATGAAATTATTAATCCCAATAAGAGTGCTTCATATTTAGCTATGCTATTGGTACATGAAAAATTTACTATAAATGAATATCCAAAATTATTCTTCTCTACAGATACAAAAACTACCCCAACTCATGAACCTTCCCTAGAGCTTGCCCCATCAAAGTAAATGGTCAACAATATCTTTGAATCCATGCAATATTCTACAACATGTGCAATTATCGATGCAAGATTCTCAACTTCTTGAATAATCAATTCTGTTCTAAATGCATTTACATTAGTGTCCACAAAACAAATAGAATCCTTCTCAATATTATCCCAAAAAGTATGGTTAACCCTTGGATCCCTGTCAAATTTGATAGCATTATCACCTATATAAAATGAGGCATAGGACAAGTCACATTGTAGGCCACCTCCCATTGCAACACTCTACTTTCTAGATGTTAGCATTCCATAGTGAGGAGGAATATCAACTATAAGAACTAACATGGTTAGCTCTACATTAGGATAAGAAACTAGTTTGAAAGGTAACACATTAATGGTACCTATAATAGGCACTTCTCTTGCATCCATGGCCCTACACCTATCTTTTTTGGTGTCTACTTCTAAACCTAGGGCTTCCATGACTTTAAAAGGCATTATGGTGTTCTAGGTTCCTAAATCTATCATGCTATCTTTTAGAGTTCTACCTTTTATAATTAGATTGAGGGAAAAAGGATCAATATCCTACAAATAGGATACAAATGAATTATCTAAAAACATTTGAGAAATTTTAGACATAAAACGAATATCCTCTACTACAATAGGGGTTTTTTGTATGGGCTTTTGTTCAACAATATTGATGTTACCTATCCCATTCAACCATGACAAAGCCTTATTCTTATGATCCTCTATTTTAAAAAATTCAAATAAAGAAACTTTTACAATTATTTGAGACAACACAAATTAGCTTGCTATCACAAAGTACAAATGGGACATGGAAAACTATCATCTCATTCTAACATACCCATTAGCTACAAGGAAAAATGACCCACATAACTATGTGTCATCATGTCAACATGGAACTAAGAATAAAGAACAAGGAACTTTCCTTGGTGATATAATAACCTTCATTGATCTACCATCTAATCTATGGTGACAATCTTTCTTTTGAAACCTTCCCTTCTTACTAGGTCCCATAGATAAATGTCACCTTGTCACTGTGTCACCAAGGATAAAAAGCTTGGTTGATTTTCACACACAAAATGTAACCTGCATAATATGAAAAACAAAAGCTTAGGTTATAATTGTAGATTGAGACTTAAAGTAAGGTACAGTAACCCAACAAAATTTAAAGGGGTTCCTAGGAAAAACTAAAAAGGGTTTTCAAAAGATTTTTAGAAATTTCATGTGCATTTCTTCAAAATGCATACCGTGTAAACCTAGCTTAAGGATAATTTGGGGTAAAATTTAATATTTGAACAACAATAAAAAATTAGAGATTAATTAGGGAAAAAAAAGATGCAAAACTACACAACCCCAACCATGAATGTAAACTGGATTTTCACTAGAATCTTTTAGAGATTTCTAATACATGAAAAATGAGGCCAACATGCACGAGTAAATATCTTGTCTAGAATTGGAAGATGGTCTTGATAGGTATGACACTTTGCTAGAATTTCATCTACATAATCCTCCATAAATGTGTGCATCATGTCATCAAATATTGAGGTCATAGCTCATTGATATGTAGCTCCTGCATTCTTCAGGCTAAAGGGAATGACATTCCAATAGAATGTTCCCCATGCACAAGTGAAGTTTTCTTTCTCTGAGTCTCATGTGTTATCCTAATTTTGTTATCACTAGAGAAACATATTTTAAGAGAGAACATAGAAAGTCTTATTGTTAAGTCTACAATGACATCAATTCTTGGTAAGGAAAAGTCATCTTTGGGACACAACCATGGAAATTAATGTAGATCTATATAATTCCACTCTTCTTTAAAATAGGCACAATGTTTGACATTCATGAAGCATAGGCCAATGATCAGATGAAGTTGGTATGAAGTAACTTCTCAATCTCTATTTTGACTAATAGTTTTATATGCAAATATATTTTTCTATGTTTTTCTTTGTCTAGTTTAGCCTCTAGAGAAATAATGAGGCAAGGAAGAATCAAATTAGGATCTAAACTTGGTATGTCATCATAGGACCATGTAAAATTTATTTTCCTTTTCTTGGAGAAGTGAATGAATTCACTTCTTTCAAATGAAGTTAATGACTATTCTAAGTGAATAATTATAGGTTTTTCTTCTATCCCAATATTGACTTTCTCAGTTTTCTCTAATAGAATATATGATCTCTCTTCTAAATACCTAGGTAAGAATCAACTATTTCATTATTAGGTGCCACAATCTAGTTCATCATCACCAAGTGATGGGAGATCATGTGGTTTTTCTATAGCTTCTTCCAAACTATTTTAGTGGGAATTGACTCTATGTAGTGAAGAGGCGTTTGAACTAGAAACATATTCTTGTGTTGTGGAAATTCTCTATGTAGAAATGTGAATTATATCACATTATTTATCATGACTGAATTCCTTAGATAAAGAATCAAATTTTCACTTGGTGGAATCATCGTCATCTTTATTATTACTGGCATTCATAAATGGTTCTTTTGCAAAGTGTAGATTAGGGACAAATAATTTTAGACTCTTTCCATTTGATGCCCTTTGATCTATGATGTTCTTATCTTGTTTTGAATAGCCTACTCTTGTCTCCAACTTATTGTCCTTGAATTGTACTCCTGGTAGTTCAATAATATATGTTCCTCTTCACAAGGACCTTCACCTAGATAACACATTTTCTTCATTAAGTCATAACCCTTGGTAAAAAGGTGCAATGAATATTGACATTTTGTATCCTTTTGTTTGCCTCTTCCTTGATTTGAAAAGATATCTTACTTTCTTTAACAAAATGTTCATTCTAGGGTCTAGGAAGAGAATATGAAGTTGGTTTCCCATGATGTTTAGGAGATATTAGTAGGTCAAATAGATAAATTGAATACTCACTTACCCCTTTGAGTTGAATTTTGAACTTTTATTCAAAATCTTTCATTAAATAACTCATTTTTTCATGAGGTTTTTTTTTGGATTCTTTTGGAGGAAGAGGTGATGGGATGGAAGAAATAGAATAACTCACTCTCTTTTGTTTTTGAGTCTATGTGGAAAAGTAGTTATTGTATTGACCACTAGAGGTTGAAACCTCTTCTAGTATAGACTAGTGGGCATTGCTTATCATAATGGTGATCGATTTCTTGCCTATTATGAAGGACAAAGGAATTGCAATATTGTGTATAGTTTAGGTCCCCGGGTATGGTTACCTCTTGACCCATAAATGGAAATTTCAAAAATTCATGATAAGTATAGGGAAATTATTACATTTCATGGATGCATGGTCAATCTAATGAGATGTTGTAAGTTAACTTTAGGTCCAAGACTTGACCAACAATTTCTTTCATGACCATGCCAACTCTTATTGGAAAAATGACCATGTCCTTAGAGGATCTTTCCTCATCATCGTAAGCATTAATTAGATGTTTTTTCTTGGGGTTGAAGACATCTTCTACACATCCTAGTACGTTTACAATATTTAATGTGTAAATTTTTTAACTTTCTCTACCATCAACCAAAGCTCTATTTACTCTATTTTTGTGTACAAAGACTTCAATATGTAATGGGGAGTTTTGTGGATGGGTGTTGGACATGTGATCTTGTGCTAAGAAGGATACATAGTGGGGTGTAATGAAGTTTTTTTACCATATTTTGGAACCTATTTACATCAAGATCATTTGGCACTAAGGCTTTGGTTAGGATCTCTTTGTGCTCTAATAACATTTGTAGCAATTCAAATATGGAGATATGGGTGGGAGTTTTGAATAGCTAATTAATGAAACTATATTTTGAAATGGTACTACTTGTGGTTGTTGAATCTTAGCTAGTGGCTACCCTTAACAAGACAACTTTAGAGGCTAGAGCTTGGGTGATAGTATTCAAGGGTTGTTTCATGTGTTTATCTTTGAAAATGATAATGTTGATGACATCATGAAAGTGAGAGATCATGTTGATTATATTATCATAATTGTGAGCATAATTGATCTTGTCAATGGAAAATTTTTCTTATTTATTTTTGGAGGATTCAACCTTTTCATGGCTCATGAAGGGATTTTTAAAGGTTGTATACTTCTCATTGGTAAAAAGAGTTTGAAATTTGATGGCTTTGTTTTCAATCAATTTTCGAATGGTTTTGTTAAGGGCATAGCAGTAATTTGTGAGGTTCCCCTAGTTTTGATGATGAGTGCCAAAAAAAATCATTCCACCACAATGTTGACTTTTGTTTAATAGGGATTGTTGGAGTTGAGGAAAGCCAACTCCGAAGATGCCAAGATCACCTAAATGCGAAACCTATCAAAGAGAAGCCATAGAAGGGGAGGAGCATGGAGCACGGGCAAAGCCTTAAACGGACATGAGAGACACCATGAATGCAAACACAAGAAGAAATGTATTTACAGTAAGAAATGATGTGATGTTGTTGTGATAATACAAAGAGGAGAGCTTGAATATAAAGAGCTCATGGAAGCTTGTAGAACAAGCTGGAAAGTGGTAGAAGATAAGTGTGACAACTAGAAGGGAACAAACTCCCGTGTTGTCAACAACTAACCACTACATGCATTAAATATGAAATATTAAATAAATGCATGACCTAAGTAAGCTTAAGCAATAGAATAAATAATTAAATATTAATTATTTACTCTAACACCCCCCCTTAAGTGCAACTTAGGGAAATGCCTTAAGCTCACAAAGCTAAGATGAATGCATAATGGGTCTCGGCAATGTGGCCATGTTAGGTACCCATGTACAATGCAAGAAGAAATGCAACCTCTGTAAGTGAGGAAAGAGAGAAAACCACATGGGAAAAACCCTCCCCCAAAAAGAGGTAAGAACCTAGTGAAGAATAGAAGAAGTCTCCAACTAGGTAAATTGTCCCCTAAAATAGGAACAAGGAATGATCATGAAGAAGCAGCATCACTGAAGCATGAAGAAGCCGCAAAATTTGCCAAACTGCTGATCTGAAGAACCTCCATGGAAGAAGAAGGCACGAACTGAGCATGTCTATATGGTAGATGATCCATCTCACCGAAATGCATAGGTAGCCAACCACTGCAATCGCCTTGTATATAGGATCAACCACTGAATACATAGTTCACACTATCGAACCATCAAACCATGGATGCATTAAAACACAGCATAACCCCCCTTAATCCAAACAGGGTGTGATGACAGGCAACTGAGAAGGTGAGAAAAAATCTCCTGTAAATGAACCAAGAACGAGGAGAGAGGAAAAGAGGTAAAGACACCGATAAAGACACGGTCTAACTGACTCTGCATGAGGCTAATGTTGTGGAAGGGACACTCACTTGACAAAGGGAGAATGCCTAAAATAGCAAACAAAGATCCCCCCATGGTGCTTTATGAAATAGTGCAAGTACAACTGACTCAAAACAACGTTCATGACACCCAAAATGCAAAAGTGACAGTGTATCTCAGTGTGAAATAGAAAGTGCTTCAAAATGATAGCTAAAATGATCAGAACTAAAAAAGAGCTGCAACAAAAGAAAGTACAGCAAAAAAGAAAGCAAACCATGCCAAGAAAATGATCCTCGAGCCTAAAACAGTCAAAATATCCACCATATAGCTAAAATGCCAAAACTATGATAGAAAGAGTAGAGGCCAAAAATGAAGAAAAAGGACTATATTTCTGAAAAGAACACAGAACTAGCTTTCCAAAAATATAAAGTTTTCAAAAAATTGACATGGGACGCAAAAGATATTCATGCCGGAGTCAAAAATAGGACTTCGGACTTCAACAAAAAAAAAGGGCAACAAAAATGCATCAAAACCAAAAAATACCTACACCAATGTCTCTGTCTCAGAACCAACTTTTTGACGCTTCTTTTGGATTGGAAAAATACCTCCGTATGCAAAAGTTATGGCCAAAAAATGAAAGGTAGGTATAAAATCAAATCAGGAGAGTGCAAGCAAGGATGATGACACATGATGACATCATGCTGACGTTAGCAGAACGCCGATTAAAATTGACGGCCTGTCAGACGTCGCTGCAAAAAAGGATGCCACGTGGCAGTACGGATGATGTGGCAGGTTACGTGGCAGTGTCCACATGGCAAAGTGCCATGTGGCACCCAGGCCACGTGTCACCGCCACAGCTGCTGACGCGGCGCTGAGTGTGCAGATCGGTGGCGGGCGGAGAGGACGGAGAAGACCAACCGGCAGAGGAGATGGCGCAAAGGGAGGCGCCGACCAGCCGCGGCGGCCGATGGGTGGCCCATCGGCGGCGGCTGGTGGGGAGGAGAAAATAGGAGGTGTCGCTGGATGAGCGGACCGCGGGCGGCCCCGCTGTGGCGCGCAAGCGCTGCTGCGGTGGTGCGGCCCGAAAATATTTTTTTTAAATTTTTTTTTTTTGATGCCGAAATCGTCCGTACGATCCGTACGGAAGCCCTGCAACCAAAAAATAATTTGCCTCCCAGAGCTCTGTCTCCAAAATTGAAAAGCTTTATATGAATCCTGACTGCAAACGGCCTTCCGGATCCAATGGTGATGTCCGTTTGGGCTGAAAGTGCTCCAAAAATTCACTGACCCCATGATTTGAAGAAAAAATGCACAAACAAACTAGGGTTTGTGACTTCAAATCATAGCTTCAAAATTTCTTCAACGAAGCAGCAGCAGGAAGGCTCTGATACCATGTTGGAGTTGAGGAAAGCCAACTTCAAAGACGCCAAGATCACCTGCATGCGAAACCTGTCAAAGAGAAGCCATAGAAGGGGAGGAGCATGGAGCATGGGCAAAGCCCTAAACGGACATGAGAGACACCATGAATGCAAACACAAGAAGAAATGTATTTACAGTAAGAAATGATGTGATGTTGTTGTGATAATACAAAGAGGAGAGCTCGAATATAAAGAGCTCATGGAAGCTTGTAGAACAAGTTGGAAAGTGGTAGAAGATAAGTGTGACAACTAGAAGGGAACAAACTCCCATGTTGTCAACAACTAACCACTACATGCATTAAATATGAAATATTAAATAAATGCATGACCTAAGTAAGCTTAAGCAATAGAATAAATAATTAAATATTAATTATTTACTCTAACAGGGATTAGCTTCTAGTAATATGATAAGCTCATTAGCTAAGAGTGTTTACAAGGTTCTTTCATAAGTTTCACCTATAGGATTGTATACTCTAGGTGGGTGGGCAGACTTATACCCTTTTGGTGGCAGGGCTTTGTTGTATGCCACCTATTGATTGTAAGTAGTTTGTGTTATAGTAGTAGCTGTGTTTCATTAGTAGAACAGATGAGCATTATCTTGCTTTAGTGGGTTTTGATGAGTAGGTACATTGGTCTTGTTGACATTTGTATATTATTGATTTTGATAGGGGTAATCCTATGTTTCGATGTTATTTTCTTCTACCATTCCATCATTTACCATGTTTTTTTTGTTATATTTCCACCATAATTTTTTTTTATCATTCAATCGATTAGATGAGTGTGGTTGTTGTGAAGAAATATTAGTGAAACCTTTGCCATCTTTTAATAGTTTAATGATATCATTTCTTAGTAAGGTTTCTTCAACCTTGGTTAAAAATTTTAATGTTGTTTTAAAATCCTTTGGACCTTGAAGTTGCATCCAATAATTCATAGGTTTTGAGAGGCTATTGAAAAATATATCATTTTATTTATTTAGTTGGGATGTCTCAAAGATATTTGGAAAAAGTATGATACCATCTCTGTAAGAGAATTTTAATAGATTTTCTTAGAAGTTGTCTTGTGTTGTGTAAAATGATCATGGTGACTTCTCTCTTGATGTTATAGGAGTATTGTGCAATGATGATGGAGATAAGCTTTTCACATGATCTAATACTCATGGAGATTCATTAGGACTACTCAATGGCTTGTCCTCCAAAACTTTTAGGGAATAGGTCCATAAGATATTTTGTGTCCTACACAAATTTAATACTTAAAGTATAAAACTGGTGAAGATGGTCCTAGGGATCGGATGTACAAAAAATTTGTTATTTTTTGGTATTTGCATATTTTTGGGGAAAAGGTGTCAATCTAAAACTTCTATCAAAGGGAAGCTCTCTAGACTTAATTTAGCTAGATGGAGTTTCTCTCTTTTCATCTTTTCCATTTCTATTTGTAGGTCTTGGAGTTTTTGGGTAATGACCTCGAAGGGTGAATCTTCTTGATTCCTTTTGAGGTTGGATATTTCAAAATCAAAAACTAATTTTGCACCTTGTTGTGCCAGAGATAGAAACTAACACTCTTTATGTCATTCTAATAGTTCATCCATTATGTCAACAAGTTTTTAGTTTTGTTGGAAGTCTTCAATCTTCAACTCAACATTATTATCATCCTAGATTTTGGATGAACCCATTTTGTCAGTGAGTCTTGTATTCTATTGTTTGGAAAAAGGGGATTCTTTGGCAATGGTGGTGAATCAGTAGTTAATCGGTACTATGGGATTAATAGTGTTTAAAGATTGTGCAGATTTTGTGGATTCTTTTAATATTCTTGCACTTACTCATATAGGCAGTCTATTCAATTCCTTTTGTTGACTACTTACACTGGTTTTGTGTAGTGGCATGAGATGTAAATGAAAACCTTTTAATCTTCATAGACTTTCATGATGCGAGGATGATTTTAAGAACAAGTTATAATAAAGTATCAAGCTCTCTTTTGAACATGTTTTAGCAATGCCAATGGTGATAGGATCTAGCTCCATTAAGTTAGGTGATGAAAGGATTTGTGTGTCCTTACCTTTTTCACTTGATGTATGATGCTAGAATAATGATGTTGGTTGGATAAAATCCTTTAGGTAGGATCAATTAAGTGGCCAGAATATGGGAAATTACTTTCTTGATCTTAAAGATATTAGTTTTTTCCAAAGTTCCTTGGGCTTACAAAGTATTAATGGAGGAAAAGGGTATTAACAAATGCTCTCTATTTTGGGTTATTTTGTGCACAAATAGCCACTATTTTACAAAATCTCTCAAATGTGCAATGGAAAGGCTTGTATTCACTGTTTAACTATTTAAATACACCATTTCATTATGTACCAAGCATTGTTCTATAGTGCAAAAGTGTTGTTTTAAATGCAAATGCATTATTTAAGGTTCCACATGTATTAAAATAGTAAACATAAGCAATGCTCAAGGTTTTAAATGTGTATGCATTAGTATGCATGAGACTCAACAATGCAAGATGTTTACTCATGAGTATGCATGAGACTAAAGATAAGAATATGAAAATGCTAAGTATGTGTATGCATGAGACTCAAAAATGCTAAATAATGCTAAACAAATGTTAAAATGATGCTAAAATGACACGAAATCTCTATAGAATTGACGCTAAATAGATGATCAAAATGGTAGCTCTAATACACCTATAGTATACACTACTATATTTGGACCCTAATTGCAATAGAAGGCCATCACAATTATGATGGTTGATTGTCACCCAACTGACATTACCAAGAATTTTCTCCCATCAGATAGGCGTCAAACTTTTGATGTCACCAATTACAATGACAAGCTTGTCCATCACAACTTGGTAGAAGGCAAGGCCAAGAGATCATTGCCACATTGTTGTAATTGCAATAGGTCTCTTGGTTGTTGTTGACCTACTGTTATGTCAAGTCTGCAATAAAATAATGTTACACACAAAATGTATGTTGAATCCATGCCTTCTTGTATGGAGAAATAATCTTGATGTTGGGCTTCTTATCCACAGTAATATAAAAAGGAAATGGAAAGGAAACACTATGTGTGAAATGCTTGAGCAAAAGTAGTATCAATCAAACAACTTAGAAGAATGTCAAACATAATCTCCATGAGAGGAGCTAAAGAGGAAACTACATGTGTGATAAACATAGTAAAATGTATTTGCAACAAAGAACTTTTTTTTAACATGCTCCTTAGATGTTTTCCTTGTGGTATCATTTAATGTTTTTTATGTCTCATGTATTGACACATGATGAAATATTATGTTGTATTTACTTATCTACACATCTCCCAAGAGATTTACCACACCCTTTTATTGCTTAAAATTGCTCTATAAGGTCCTTTCAATATGGTGCAAAATCATTCATGTAGCACAAATCTCCTCCTTCTGAAGCACACTCCATTTTTTATCCCTTAAGTCTACCTAATATTACAAACATCCTCAATTGAAAAAGGTATACTTTAACTAGTTTCTTCTAAATATATTTGTCTTTTATTATCTTTTTCTAATAGCTGACTTCAATGGGGGATGATATTTCTACTCTGCTTGTTGGTGTTTCAATGGGGAATGTATGTCTTCCTTTCTTGTCTCTTGCTCGGGGGTTCCTTTTTCTCATATGGTTTTGGTTGAAACATTTATTGGTGTAGTTGTCCCTATAGTTGCTAATATCTAAACTTTGAAAGCATATATATTCAATCTGTAAATTAGTATGTTGTGACAAGGCTCATTTAATAGAACACAAATCAAACTATTATTCAACTGAGGTTAATTGAAATTAGATCACAAAAATTAATCAGAATGAAATACTCTTATTTCAGTACTTAGCCAATAGAGACAGTGGTATCCCAAGGACTAAAAATATCTAAATTATCATATGGAAAGGGGACAAGTACAATTTTGTGCCTCTTTTCTTCAAGCTTATACATATATTTTGTACTAAAGTTAAATATTTTCTAAAAATTAGTCATCTATTATAAGATATTAAAAAGACATATTAATTATATAACACATAACTAAATCTTCTTTACATCTCATACTCTAGTTATTAATTTCAATAAAAGTATATCCATGAAAGACACTATGATACCAAATATTTATAGTTTCCCAAGTAAAATTATTTTACTTCCATGCTTATGATAATCACACCTACTTGTATCCATACTTCATTTTGTTGAAAGGTTATTTCTTCCTCACATAGGTAGATATATTTATTGTTGATTTGTTCATTATTAGTTGTAAATGACTAATATAGTCATGCATGTGGTTAAGAAGATTACATAGAACTCCACAAAATTTGTTAGAAAAGGAATGATTGTCAATGCTCTAATACTAAATTTCTTAGAACTATTTTTATCTAAACTCTACACACTTTACCACTTTTTAAAAAAAAATCCACACCATTTTACTTAGTTGTTGACTCAAACTACTTGAGTGGACAATGAGATATATTTCATACTATACACAACTCGGTCTAATTTTCATTCTTTAATTTTTCTATATGATGTCATGACATGAGAAAAATCCTTGAAAATCATGGAAAAATTGACCAGTATATTTTAAAACTATAGCACTGGGTCTACTAAATATGGTTCTATAGTAGTAGAAAAAAATACAATCCTCTATAGTTTTCAAATCTGAACATGCCATGCTATCTAAGAATGGAGCTTCAGTCACATTTAATATTTAGAGAAACCCCATAAATGTACTTTGGGAGGGGATCAAAATATTACCGATTGCTATCCTTTATTTGTAATCATATGTTCAAGTATAAATGATCAACTATTGCTAGTGGGTGTTCATTTATATTGGGAATGACATTTCTTTCCATTTTTCATGTTTGCACAAGTTTGTTATATCTTTATGTTGAATAGTCATGTTTTAGTGATCAATAGTCTTTAATGTGTTTTCAGCTCTATTATGGAAGTTTTATATATAGCAGAATGGTTATTCTAAATATATAAGTACTCCAAAATATGTTATGAAAATAAAAAGTTCAATTTCATTAAGAAATTTTTAAGATTATGTAATCGAAAAGAAAACTCTTGGTCCCATGAGACATTTGCAGTTAGAGAGGTGTAGATATTTCTCTAAAAAAAAATTTGATCATAGTTTTGTCATTTGTTTGGGTCATACATTGTGTTTATTTTCATGCATTTGTTTTCTTATACACTGTGATCAAATTACATGCATTTTAGTTATGGTGATTTAATGGCCAACTTTCTCCAATTGCTATATGCTATTGGCAAAATGTGATTTTCATGGATACAACATCCTCATTCAAGGCTATATGGTCATCATAGTTTTACAAAAATTAGCAATCATGCCTCTTACAAATGTGATTGATCTATGCCTAGTAAATATTTTTAGGAAAGTATGGCTTTAAAGCTCTTTTGTTTCAAATTGTCTTCATTTTTTGCTTGCAATAGAGATAATAACTACATTTATCTCTTTGTTGTGACTACTACATACATGATTATAGTATTGTTACACAATTTTTAGTAGGGAAAATCTATTAATAAAATTGAATATTATATATATATATATAAGTACAAAATGTTTTTGGTCTATTGAATATAGTTAATGTAATCCTTTGTTTGAAATTTTTCTTCCTTCTCTGATTCTTTGAAGGATAATCACTTATTGAGTTTGTGAAAAAAAATTCTAGATAAAGCTAGATAAATATTCTCTAGAGATGTTTAAAATGATGTTCTACTTATATAGATTATATTTCATCCTTTTAATTGTCATTTTTTTCCTAGTTATATAATATAAACACTAGTTATAGCCTTTTATTGATTAAAAAATCTTCATTACTTCATGAAGGTGACAAGATATAAAAGAAATTGTGATCTTGGCAAGAACATGGGTTGTGAATAAGGAAGCACACACAATATTAATGCAGATCTATTAGAAAAGATAATGTGTAGAATTATTAAGGCTTCTATGGACATATTTATGAGTATATAGAGGACAATGCAAATTTACAAAGAATTTTGAAGAGAGTATTGTGAGAAGCTTCTATAGAGGATTCATGAGACTTGAAATAAGTTTGGGGGAAAAAAATTTGTCATTATAATAGGAATTTGAGGAAGAGAGATCATGGAGAATAGATTATCCATCGTCTATAGGAGAAGCAACATTTCAGACAATTTCATGGCACCTCTTTAGGATTGTATCTAAACAAGTTGAACTTTGTGTTGGTCTGATTTTCACTATGCAGAGGTTAAGGGAAAATCTTCTAAAAAATCATTTAAGTCTTGAAATTTTGAAAGTTAGGGTTTTGTTCATTTTGTTTTTCAAATCATTAGGTTGCCCTAGTTTTAGAATACCCTGAAAGTTATTTTTAGAAAAAAAATTTCAATGTATATTTTTCCCTAAGGGAGGGCTTGCATAAGCATGAGGTCATTATAATTATGTTTAATCCTATGTGACTATGCTTAGCATACAAATTGCTTAATCATTCTATTAACAATTACCTCTGATGACGCAAAGTCTTTTTAATCCTTGATCCTATTCAGATCAATGACTATCACATGCCCACAATTTCAAGATGCAAGGTATTCAAATAATGTGGGTATGTGACTTGGTGACACATAGACTTTACATTCCTAAATTCCAGAGAATCATAAATTGTCAGGAACTTTTGTAGTTTTGTCAATACTTTTGCACACATCCTAATTTTCCCACGATATCATTGGTGGATTTGCCAGTAGAGATATGTAGTTTATCACCAAGAAATGTCAGCCATTGATTTCATCTTAATCAAGGGCTAGTGCTTTCTCGCAAGAAGGTGATGCTCATAAGATAAATAATGCGAGGAAGTGAAAGTTGGACAAGTGGCACGGTCTGACAAAATGGGCCTACTATTCTCAAGAATAAAAAATAATAATGGTGAGATGTCCTCTGTGGTCTGTGTCAGATGATTTGGAATAGGTGGAGGAACATCACTCATCACTATTAGCCAATATGCTACTCAAACGAAAAAGTTTCTATAACCGTTGATCTATCAGAGATCAAAGGCCAGTGCATGCTCATAGTTTGAAACTGCAAGTCAAATAAGAAAAGCAGGAATGTGCCTTTGCAATGCTTGTCACAGTGGGGCCAGACTATGGAAAAATGCAGAAGTCATGCGATAGGATCTACTAATTATGCTTAGTTGGAGCTACTTATGATGTGGGCCAAAAATGTGACAGAAATCAATACAATAGTTAGAACATGCTGGTTAAAAGTAGTCATGTCATTGGCCCAAGTGGGTAATGCGAGCATAAAATGAAGAGTTGTTTCTAATCATTGATCCTTATCCTGATCAACGAAAGGCACTTCCCTGCATTTTGAATTTGAGTGAAGTTTAAACAAAGAAAGAATGTGTCTTGCAGAAAGGTGTCCATGGTGATGTCAACAATTTTTGCTTGGATGCCTTGTAGGGTAGAATTAGTATCGTTGTTGATCTTTCAAAGATCAACAATTGGTACAAGCCCACAATTTGAAGATGCTCATTAGATAAAGAAAGCAAGAATGTGCTAGCATGACACGTGGACTAAATGATGCATAGTACTTGCTCGCTCTGAAGAAGATATGTGATCTACTAGCATGGAATTTTGTCAGATGACATGAGCTCATATGGTGGTTTCTTATTGATCAGTACAACTAACTAGTTTTTATTAGAAAATGGATTAATCTAATCGTTGATCTTGTCTTGATCAACGAACGATGCTTCCCCGCAATTCTAAGATGCAAGGAATTTAAGTAATGTAGGGAAGTAGATTTGTGAGATGTAGCATTGTTTTAAAAGTTGTAAAGCTTGTTACCTTTTAAATCAAAACCGTTTGATCTGGTAAAATCTATGGATGAGATTCAAACTTGAGTGCAAATTGCAAGTAGTGGTTACTAAGAGTAAATATGATTCAGACCTTGTGCATGTGATTTTAATGTATGAGAAGAGCCCATGATTTCACCATTAATGAACCACCAAAGAACAGAGAGAACATAAGGGCATACAAAAATTTTGGAGCTAGGGCATGAAAATTCTTGTTTAACACTCCAGTAAAATTGCAGAAGATATCACATAGTGTAGAAGTGTGAATTCTGGCAGGTAAGTACTCTGTGACTTTCTAAGTAAATTTAAAGTATCTGTTGTTGTGAAATTCCTAGGGTTCATTCAAAATGCCTCCCCAAAAAAGTTCACTGGGTGAACAGATTATTTGAAATGTTCTATGCATGATGACTTTCTTGAACAATTCCCCTTATTAGCGCATGAAATAACTAAGGGGAGGGAACTCATTCTAAAACATCCCAAAGTAGTTGTAGCAAAAGGTTTTTATGATAAAGCTAATTGGGTAAGAGATGCCCAGGTTTCCATGGGCGGTCTAGAGTTGTTTGAAAAATGGTTTTCAGAGTGAAAACTGGACACTCCTATGAGTAATGTTTGGGAGTTTGATATTGGTAAATTAATAGTCCCCACAGTTTTCTTTGATAGTGATTTATTGATGGACTTGGCAAAGAAATATGATCCTATTATGGGATGGGTAAAAAATCATTATGGAGTCAATCATTTTAGGGTTTTCCTTGAGCTGTTCAGTGAGGTTTTCAACCTTAACCCTAACCACACTATGCATGAAATCATTGATATGGATGATTTACAAGCCAAATATGATGCACAAAAAATTTACCTAAGAATAGGGCCACTACAAGAGCATGCTGCTAAAATTGGCACTTTGCCTGTGATTACAGCCAGTACCCCAGAGCCATTGTTGAGAAGCCATTTCAACTTGAGAGCTCAAGCACTATATTTTTCTCTTTGCAAGATTTTTGGGATAGATGAAGGTGATCAAATTCTAGGTTCTATTGTCCTTATAATGGCTCAAACCCTGCAATTTGGAATGAGTACCATTCTAGATTTTTCCACTTTTCTAGCAAAATAAATTCACAATGGTTTGGTCAGAATAGCAAAAGGAAAAGTGAACAAACCATTATGTTGGTATTCATTTCTGATGCATGTATGCTTGTACAAGGGATACACTTTCTTCTCCAAGGGTATGGAGTTGGAAACAACCAAGGATGGAGAGAGGAATCTAGTGCAGTTGTGGAGTGTGGATATGACTTCAGAATCCATAGATGCTAGTTATGTAAGATTTGACAGATATTTCGCATCTAGGTTGAGATTGCTTTTGAGAGGTGATAGCCCCAAAATTTGACAAGCATTGTTGGAATTGGTTAGACCTAAAGACCGTGCACAAGGACTGTTGGTTAGTCATAATTGGGGGGATATAATCCCTTATAATGTTTCAACTATGATAAGGGTATATGGTTTTGTAGGAAAGCCACATGTGTTTCCTTTTCATGTGCCCTTGAAGATAGGGATTTCTGAGCTCTTATGGTAGATAGGTACTATAGATGAGAGAGAATTGATTAATAAGGGAATTTTCTTTCCAATTGTTACTATAGTGCATGATTTTGTCTTTGTCAGAAAAGGGTGGAAGCACTTGAATTTTTTTTTGGATAGATATAACATGGCAGAGTCTCACACCAGATTCTATAACCTTTTAAAAGAAAGGGTGAGAGATTCTCATATGGTACATCAAGTTTACTATCCAGAAGATATAGTCAGAAATATCTTCACATTACAAGAACAAGAATTGAGAAAAGAGAAATGGATAATTTTTAGTAAGACCTTGGAATTCATTAATGCTTTTAAACCCCAGTATGACCCATTGAAAGATAAGAAATAGTGGGGAGCTAAAATACAAGCACTAATGAACAATTTTTCCATAACAATTCAAACCATGAATGAAAAGAAAGCTATGTATGTTGAGACACATCCAGACAAGGCTATAGAAGTACAAAGAGAGAATAAGTAGTAGAAATGTGGTAGCTCTTGGCCAATATACATTGTAGAAAAGGGTAGGTTATGTCATGATTCAAAATGTGCAACAAGCACCCCCTCATCAGAAGCCAAGGTCAAGAAGTCCATCTGCAGCCAGCTCTCCAAAAAGGAAAAAATTAGAGTACGGGTCTTCTTCTTCTCAAGAGGAACAATACTCCCCAAGCCAGTCCCCAATCTAGATAGATGATGAAGCATCTCTAAGGGAACATCTCAGACAAATGATGGAGAAGGGGATGTGATTGTCACTTCTATAGACCTAGATGTTGGACAGCCACAAGAACCTCCTACACCTTCCTTGGACCTAACCATTGCTGATTACCAAGGTAAGGAAATTGACCCAATAGTTGCCCAGGCTTCTAAAAGATTTATTAATGATGAAAATTTTGTAAGATCTAGGGCTTTTGTTCAGTTTTTGTGGAGATTAAATATGGGAAATTTTGAGAAATCCTGTGAGAAAATCAAGGCTAAGCAACTAGATAAACCTGACCCAGTTATTAAGGGAGAGGTGAAATCAAAATTTTTGAATGATTTTTCCCAGTTTACTCTTGAACCTAGGAGGAAAATAGTTAGATAGTCAGGAGTCCTCCTTCTGCCAGAATGGGATATAGAAAATGCTATTGTTTTTGATTTAGTTAAGGAAGTAGAAGGATGTTCAACTAAAAACTGCTAAAGAAATATTATAGGCTCATAGAGGAGTAAAATTTAGTGATGACCACCAAGCCCTTGTTATATGGTCCATGGAAAAGAGGGAAAATACTAGGATGCATGAGTTTCCCACTACAGAGCATATTAGTACATTGATAGTATACAGGCCTGGTGAAGTGAGTAGTAAGAAAATAATGGAAATGGCCTCAGAAGTGCTAAAATTTGGTGGTGTTGTATCTGGCCAAGAAGAAGATATATTTATCCAACTCAATGCTAGCTTTGAAGAAGTTTTGAAAGCATATCAGGAAAGGGGTGTACAAATATAGTCACTAGAAAACAAAGTGTCTCAAATGGAGAAGGTATTGGGGAAAAGAAAAATGGGAGAAACTAGCAAACCCAGGATTGCCTACCCCCCAAGGCCACCTATTGAACCCTTCAAGTATACTCCAATAGTTGAGATACCTGATACTCTAGAAAGACCTCAGTTCTATACTGCAGATGATTTTGAAGAACAGAAGAATAAGTTGTATGCCATGCATGTAGAGCTTAACAATTAGCATGAAGAAAAATTGAGGCACGGTATTATGTATTTAATAGACAGAATAGAGTGGCCCACATTCTTTCATCAATTGTCAAAGATTTCAGCAATCAGGGATGAATTAAAGAAAAATGAAGATATATTCAAACCAATTGTACAGAAGTGGATAGAGAGGTGCTCAAATATCACTACTATGTGTATATCTATTATTCATTTAACATATCATCAGATAGAAGGAATTTTTGACTTACTAAATAAGTTGTAGGATTTTGATGATAAACAAGATTATTTCTATAGAAGATTAACCAATTGCCTTTCCAAGTATTTTGAAAAAGAATTTGATGTATTCCCTTGTGCTCTAAAGTCAGTTGATAAAATAAAAGAAAAGGAAGAATGGAAGAAGGAGCTAGATGAAGCTTTTTGTGAGAGAATAAATAGGGTTATAAATGAAGCTGGCCATCTATTGTGGGCAATAAAAAATGAGGAGTTGGTTAAAGTGCAGATATTTTTCAACTCTATCCGAAAAGAATTGGTTAATATGGAGACAATTGCAAATTCCCTTTTAACTGTACAAAGAGAAGTTTTGAGTTTTGATTGGCCAGATGATGTTGTCTATAATAAGTGGAAGGACAAATTCATGTCTACAGAGTAGATGTTAGAAGATGATGAGGTAGAAGATCATGCAAATGTAACTATTACTTTAACAATCAATGAAAAAGACAGAGAAAATCCCCAAGTTAAAGTAAACTTACAGATAAATGAAGGAGACACATCACTTTCAAGCCTCATGGCCACTTATTCCAAAAAATTAGATAGATAAAAGAATCAAATCATTATCCCAATTCTAGAGGATGTAATAGAAAGGGCCCACAAAAGGAATGTTTGATGTAAAACTTTTTCTGTTACTTACATTTTTGTCATCTTGTGATAAGTGTATCCAAATTTTTCTTGTAAAAGACACCTGTCACTTTCTCTTAGCCTGAAGCTTGTTGCATCTCACACTATTTAAGTGAGATTCCAAGGCAAAAGAATGGTCTGAATTCTATTTTTCTAAGTGATATGCTTAGTCTATCTTTGGTACAAATTTTTGAAAGCAAGTTTATGATGTATGTTCTCTGTCAATTCTCTAAGAATACATGAATATAGAATGAGCTATGTTTCTTTCTAAAGGTCATTTTGAGTCTATTGTAAAGGGTATATAATTTTCAAAGAAAATGAAAACAAATTGTAAACTATCCCCATATCAATTCTTTCTTAATCTTGTCTCCTTTTAATTACTTGGGTATCTTGATATTGTATAAGTAAAGGCTTGTGCAATTGAAAGCAATCTAGTTAGGTTGTATATCAGTTTATCACTGTTGTTAATTCAATGGATTAAGTAAAAGCTTTGGTGAATGTGATAAGGTTGCTTTAGTAGTTGAAAGGGTTTTGAATGATAAATTCTCATAAGAATTTCTGATAAAATTTGTTGTAAGGCAAAATATTAGATCTATAAATTTGTAATAGACTCTATGCTCCAATGGATTAGGCACTGATCAAATTTGACCCAGCTGAAAGAGGAACATGTCACAAATGGTTATCAAAAATACAAAATTAAATCAATTTTACTTTTATTTCCTATAGATCTTCAAGGTTTGCCAGTACTTGTCTGAATGGAATGTTTTAGCTTTAGTTAGCCACTATAGATTGGGAACATCTTTAGATCTATTGAAGAATTTTTGGCCATATCTGTTATATGGGATGTGTTTATCAAGTTATCAAGAATTGTGTATGTATTTGAGGATTTGAGATGAGAATCAGACTGAAACTAAAAATAATCCTCATACATTTTTCCCAGTCTTGAATCATCCCTAAGTATACACACCTTGGTTTTGCAGAGCCAGAAGAGTAGAAAACCACTCTTGGTTTTGTTGAAGTTGGGCCCATATGCTTTGCACATGCAATTGTTAACAAGAATTGGCTAGTCTTTAGATTGTATGAGTACTATCATCTTGGTATTAAGCAATTAATTTCTTAGTAGTTTTAGTTCATTTTAAGACTCCAACACTTTGCGCTATATTGAGCAACTCTACATATTAGTGGATATAAGACTAATTTCATGTGTCATTTAAAAGCATGTGCATTTAAGAAAGGAAATGACCTATTACATTTTTTACATTTTTTACAAATTGCACTAGACATTCTTCAATTATAGCATAAATAGACGTGTTCAGTTCTTTTATATCATCACTAAGTTTGGAAGCCTCCAAGTACAATGCATGCTCTTGTGCAAATTCCTTAGCAGACCAAAAATGACACCAACCATTGCTACAAAAGAATGCGATTTTGGTTGTTCTACAATGATAGCAGAAATTTCAATGATATTAATCTGCATTTGACATTACTGCACAACATTCTTGTGATCAAGATGTTTAATGGGCATGAATAATATCAAATTAGTAGAATGTGCTACAAATTGACTAGCATAAAAGCATTAAATTTAATAAAATATTGAAATGAAAAAGATGAACTTGACATTTGGAAATAGTAACTAAAATATTCATGCATAAATTATAATTTAAACAACGTATTTTGAAAGTAAAATTCAAAATTCAAATTAGTAGATATCATTTATAAACCTAGTTAGAGATACAACCAATGAGGTTTGACTTTTGCATATTGTTATTTGTAACAAGTATTATATATTGTGAAATTATAAATGTTACCTACTTTCTCCATTAACTGTTGCATGTCATATACATGTTATGATCCTCTACTTCCTCCCTATAATATTATTCAACATATGAAAACACTAAAAAGAAATAATGAGAATAGTCTATCAATCAATGTATACTTTAGAATGATCTAATATTATTTGTTTCCACTATTCAAATTCTTCCTCATGTCTCCCAATTTATGAAAAGAGTTATCAAATGAATTCAAACATGATTGCAGATAAATAAAAACAAAAGAATACTTTAGAGAGGAATAATTTTAGGCAATCACATAGAAATCCATTCTTAGGAAAACTTCATACACTACAACTAAATTTCACATATAAATGATTTTGACAATGGCATCCTTTTGCATTACCTGAAACCAAGAGATTGACACAGTTAGTTGTCATGTAATCATAGGTTAATGTTGAGCTTCACTTAGTTTTGAGAATAGTTTAATATTTTCTACAAATTAGAGCCAACCATGTGAAGTTGGAAGCTCATCCCCCACCCCAACATTTGGATTCCCCGTTAACATCCAAAATTCATTCATTGTATTAATAAAATGTAACATTCATGAATTATCACATGATAAAATTTATTAACACATTATTTTCATTAGAACATTCACATTAACATTGAAACATAAGGTTCATTAGAACATGAACATGAACATTCAATAGAACATAAATAAAACATCTATACATAAACATCAATCATTATCAAATAAGTTACATAAGTTCACATGAGGATTATTTTTCTCTCTCTTTTTTTTCCCCTTTTTTTGTCCTTCCCTATATTTTTGCAAAGGAATATCTAGGACCACATCATCTTGCCCACTCATTGGCTTGGATCCCAATGCCCTCATTAGGAACAACCTCTAGATCCCCTGCAACTGCAATACAAGATGTTTTCTTAATCCAAACACATATTATAGTTAAATTTCTATTACTACACAAAATTCAATTTAAAATGTTTACTTGTATTAATAATTTTGAAATAAGAAATTGAATAGAAAATGTTTACCTATATATACATTGATATTATTCTTCATCCATCTCATCACCATGATGATTTTCATCATCGACATTATCACTGCCACTATTCTGCTTGTTTTCATGGTCATCATCATCATTGCCATTGACATCATCATCATCACCATCATCAATAGTAGCATCATTTTCTTTAGGAGCATCATCTACTAACTTTTAATCATGGTTCACATCTTCCTCTTCCTCTATATCTTCTTCTTCCATCACATTATCCTTTATCAAACATCCTCTTGGATCATGTCTAACAACAAATGACCACCCTAGTTTATGTGAAACATCTTAGTAAAATACCTTCTCACATTGACTTGGAAGAACATACGGCTTATCCCTAACTGGCTCAAACAACCTTATATTAATCATTGGAAATCCATTCTCATGATCAATAATAGTTCTATTAGGATCATTTTGATTGGATCATAGTCTCTACCATTAGATGAAAAATATAAATAATTTGAAGGAACTAAAGTCACAATCTCATATATCAACCTAAATGCTATAGTATTGATTTTGAGATTGTCGAGGATGTAAGTCATTTCTAGATGAAATATTAGTCACCTGGAAGATTATACTTATCCCAAGATCACAAGTTCTCTTCTTGTCATCTAAATCTTTGATTAAAAACTTATAACCATTTTAGAACATTGTCTTGTGGTGTTTCACCTACAATAATTTAAAACATGTATAAATTATTCCATCACGAGTTCAAAAACATATGGCTGACTAACAGACTTATAATAACATGGAGATCTCTTAAACCATATGCTAAATCCATTTCCTTTTGTGTGACATTGGAATCTCAATTAAAATGAAATTCTCTAACCAATGAAGACATAGATTTTCATTTTAATCCTTGACTAGAATGTTGACATTGTTCAATCCACACCATCATCCAATCTTGATTTCTTCCAATAAACAAATGTATTGCATCCCACTCATTAGAAGCTATAAAAAATTAAATAGATGACTTTGAACATATTTATTTTGAAGATTTTAAGAATTAATTAACTACAATAACATCACAAAATTTATTACCTTTTAATTTCCTAAATCTACCTTTCCCCACCAAGTACTCCCCTTCAAAATTTGTAATGGAGTTGAGATCCCAAATGTAATCTAAATGGGTATTTTTTGTAATATTAGGAAGATATTGAGTGACATACACCGTCATTTAGTATGCCATATATCCCTCAATCATAGAATCCTCAAGATGTGCTCTTTGTCAAACCAAACCCTTCAAAAATTTCAAGTGTCTCTCAACCATCTATACTAACCTAGGTTGTACAAGTCCACACAATTAAATCTCCTCAAATTGGTGTATAAGGTAGTGTTCTTGTGCATTGAAGATTTTGAATGTAAACAATTTTGCATTTCACACATTAGTATACAATTCTTTTCTTTCAATATTTTTTATATTTTTTAGAGATTTTTTTAGATGACAACCACTTACAAGGGATTCAAGACATAGAAACATATAAATATGAGGCTTTACAATAAATTACTTATTTTATATATTGAAGAAATATCATTACTTACCACATGCATTTTCCAAGATCATATATCACTTGTCTTATAATAATGTCAAAGTTGTTTGAGATTGATAGGGGTATCACATACTGTAACAATTATCAACTAATCATTTCACTCTTTTCTATTATAATATAATAAAAATTGAATTTGGTTTCATAGATATATTATAAATACAAAATGTCATAAATTACCTTGACGAAGGTATGACAATCATGGGTTTCTAGCCTTGCGATAAATTCAATTTTCTTTGATATAAAATTTCTTATATTCACAGCAAATCCTATAGGAAATCTCATATTTTGCATGATTTATTTTATTGAATTACTTTTCTACTCCATTAATAACCAAGGAAGGGAACTTGCATTAATTCAATCTCCACTATTATTTGATTCAATGATATTTTTTATTGCATGATTGGAATCATGAATATCACTACAAATATTGGCAAGTTTTTCTTTTTAATGCCTTCCATTCAATATTTTCCATAGTGTCTTCGTTACATTCTTTCCAATATGCATGGTATGAAATAAATGCACAATTTTTAGCTAATTGTAGTAGGATAGCCTACTAAATTCACTAAGATAAAATTTTAGTCACTTTGGAAGGTGGTCAGTACTAATGGCTTGATGACCTCAAATTCTATTGTGTTCCAGCTACCATAAGTAAGGTATCAGTCTTCATGCCTTTGATGTAGTCTCTTCTTTCCCATTGAAGAGATTTTTTTGACATTTCAATACTTATGTTTTTTTTTGTGGAGAAAGTTCCTATTCTCATCAAACACTTTCTTTCTTAAACTTTTGGAATCATGAGGCTTCATCATTGGACCATACATTGTACATGCAAATGTTCCCTTTGTTTGAAGGCCTACAAGATAATGATAAAATTAGATTATTATGTTCATTTTTGGAATTAGTATTATTGTGTACAACTAGATTTTAATATAACAAACCTAAGAAATGTGTCAACCTTGGGGCATCATGAATTGTCCACAAGCATTGCATGAAATTGAAATTGTTATTTTCCAATTGGTCTAGAGATATTATACATAGTGAAACCATTCTATAACACTAGCAACTTGTTGATAAGAGTTGCATTATATACATTCATATCTCTCACTTGGTACTTACCTAGTTGAATGAACAACATTAGATAATTATTGTGGTCATTTCACTCCAAGACTTATAATTGCATGTAGGTAACAATAAAATAATTAAATACTTGGAACAATCATTGCCAACATAATGTTCTTGCTCTTTATTGACATTCATGGGCGAAGGTTGTTGTCACTTAAAAAGGCTAGACCGAGTTAATGGATCACATCTCTCCATATGGATTGACATCATCAGTTGCTAGAGAAAGCTTGAGATATTGAGGTTCTTATTTAAAGTGTGTTCACTTTTCCTCTATTTTCTTAAATGATGAACCATCCACAGGAATTTGAATAATGTCATCTTGACTTTTATTATGTGCATGGTATTCAATAAATTATGCCAAGCTATTGCACATGAATAATCTTTTAAGAAGCAAAATAATGGGGATGTAATGAACCACATTTCAAGACACATTTTCTCCACTTGATCATCTCAATATTTTCTTGTATGGCATTTGGGGCATTTTGTTACATCTTCATGATCTTTATGATAAATTATATGATGTTGAGGATAAGCATCTATTTGTTGATACTCCAATCCAATATGTTTCATAGTGGCACATAATTCTCAATACAAGGGAGGGAAAATATTTTATGGTGGTATATAATTGTTACCTATCAATCTACGAAAAAACAAATTATTCATTAGTATTGATGTAGGAGCATCTAGTGGTGTAAAGGCAATCCTATCTCACCCAAAATATGCTTAGAGATAGTTTCTATTTAATGTGTTTTTATTTCTAGATACCCATTTGGGTCAAATAAAGGTTGCAACTCTCACAGTTCCACTATTAGTTTTTTGGGTTAGAGTTTTTAAGCACCTTGGGATATGTGTAAATGCAGACAATGGGTTATTTTTTAATAGAGCCAAAATTATGATGAGTTAGAGGGTGTAAGTTGGAGGGATGATTATACATGTAATTTAAAACACTCCCAAAAAAAGAATCATGTCAAAAGGCTTTATGGTTAGAAATTTATTACAATTTTAATTTTCCTAGAGACCTCCTAAGAGCACTTCAAAGTAAGATATGGGGCACTAAATGGCCTCATACAGGGCCAAAAAATGGGGGATGAAAAAATCTAGTCCATAGGGTTGTAGAGCACTTCAAGAGCTTTTTGAAAGTGTAAATGATTCATCAATTGGATTCACGATTCAAAAGTTAAGCCTCCCGGAAGTTGGACTACCATTTTTGGATTCTTCTAATTTTACACTAACTTCTAACATGACTTCTGGAACCTTCTATTTTGGTGGTGTATGCCAACTAGCATATTCTAGAATGTATTCCTAACCCTAAATGAATTGGGGTCTATTTAAGAACATTTCTGGCATTGTAAAGGCAGTTCTCAGTGGAGTTAGAGAGAGGGTACTGTGTGGAGGATTTCTTTCTCCATAGTCATACTATTGTAAGCCCATAGGGCATTTTTATTGATAATAATATTTTCCTTTTCATGTGTGTTCATTCTAGTATTTGGCTATGTCTCCATCAGGTATAAACCATATTAATGGTACATATTACACCTTTTATAGACTATAATGACATATATCATAAACCTTAGCATATGTGACATTGTTAAATAAGATAAATCATTCATAACCTTCAAATTCACCAACAACAATACAAAAGATAGAAGGGTTGATTCAGATCCTTTGTAGCAGGTCATGTTTTTCTACTTAGGTAGAGGTATATCATGGATGACCTAATGTCATCATCATCACCATCATCATCATTAACAGCAGGAGTAGCAACGACACTACTACCAAATGTGTCATGGATCAGTACATTTGTACCATCATCTACAATTGTGTTTGTTGGCACATGACTGTCATATTCCATGGGATCATGATCTTCTCCTTCGGTACTCACACCTCCATGTTTCTCCATAGTTATACCTCCATGTTCCTACATATTCACACCTTAATGTTCCTCCAAGATGTTTTGATCCATATCATGTACTACCGGGGGCTAGGGAGATTGACCTATATAAAAATGATGATAATCAAATCCCTATTCTATGGTTCATATGTATATTATTTGTGAAAAGAATATAACAAAAAACTTACCAATAGATGATAATCAAACCCCCCTTCAGTGTTACCATTCTTCGAATAATGTCTCTTCGTTGTTTTTATTTTGATTCTTCTTGTATTTAAGTCGTTATAATGCTTGCAAGGACAATAAATTTATCATCACCTACTCTTTAAAAGTTAGACAATAATCTAGCAATTATCTCCTTATTTTGATCAAACTCCCTTATATTATTTGACATGATCCTTCTTCACAATATATTTGCACATATGGTTTTGAAAGAAACATTTGATGTAACTAATGTGTATATCTACAAAAATATTGGACATTTTTTACTTAATGTTTATATCAACATGTATGGTTCCAAAAGAAAAATTTTGTGTAATTAATGTGTATATCTACAAAAATATTGAACATGTACTTAATGTGTATATCATCACATATGGTTTTGAAAGAAACATTTGGTGTAAGTAATATATATATATCTGCAAAAATATTGGACATGTTGTACTGAACATTTACATCTTCTCATACAGTTTTGAAAGAAAAATTTGGTGTAATTAGTGTGTATATCTACAAAAATATTGGACATGTTGTAGTTCATGTTTATATCTGCACATATAGTTTTGCAAGAAACATTTGGTGTAATTAATGTGTATATTGGTAACAATATTAGACATGGTACAATTAATGTTTATATCTACACATATGGTTTTGAAAGAAACATTTGGTGTTGAAATAGTACATAAAGTTTTACAAAATTATTGCTTTAACATAAAATGCACTTGAATAACTATTAGGTTACAATCAAGAACATGATGTTGAAAAAGTAAAGAAAGTGCTTGACATGAGAGGTCTGCAAGTGAGGGTGTTGACCAATCTTGAAAGCATAAATGTTGAAATGAAAGCTATTAAGGATCAAACATGTATTGCAAAGTTACAACACAATGTGGAGTTGAAAGCTATAAAGGATCAAACACCTAGGCCCATTTTCCTCTATTCACTTCCTCTTCAATCCTCTTGTTTGTAACTCCTTATCACTCCCTCCATTCTTCTTCTTATTTTCTTGAATACTCAGGGAGTTGTTTGCATGATTCCTCATCAATTCATATTTCAATCAAATTCCTTTTTCCTTCAACTTAACCTTCTATTGGTTGATCTATGTGCATGTAAATGGTGTTAACTATGAGTCATTACTGTGTCAAAACATCATCTTTATTTGACCAAAATATAGCAGCAATTATATTCTTTTTTGTTCTATCATGATCACCTTGGAAATAGCATCTACATTTTATTAAACTAGCATATCCTAATATCTTAAATGCTAGTTTCTTAGATTTTTTTGTTTCAAAAATTTTTGATGGTTTTTGTGTATGTTCTTTATCTTCTTTCTCCTTTAAATTTAATATATTAAGGTATGAGGATTTTTCATGATCACCTTGGAATTTATCATGTATTTCATCTACATTTTCTTTTCCATTACTTAAAAGAGTGTTTCAAGGTTGAAAACCACTTCAAAATCCTTTGCATGGTTCAAAGGTAATGTCATCATGGAATGGGCCTCATGATTATGGCATTTACACAAAGTAGAACTTTTTTTATTGAACTCCTTTCACTCAACTCTTCACTGAAGTTATTCTTCCAACAATGAGAATAGATGCTACAAATTCCTAGGAGCCAAGGTACCCTGAACCTATGCTACATTTTTTTGAGACATGGGAGAAGTTACTACTAGATTTAGTACTTCATAACATTTTGGATCATATAGTGCTGCCCAAATTAACAACACAAATAGATACTTTGGATCCTTGTAGGGAGACTATGCCAATACATGCATGACTACATCCTTTGTTTTCATTGTTAAGCCAGCATATTGAACCCTTATATCCAACCATTCATTATAAGTTGGGGAATTTACTTCATGCCTGGCATGCAAGTGATGCATCAACATATACAATTTAATCCCCTTGAAAATATGTATTTGATCTTACTAGCTAGGAACAACTACTTGTTTAATTTATTTTCAATTTAAAAATTATTTCTTCATCTTCAAGTAACCTAAATCCTTGGTTCTCCTAGCTATATTATTTCTCTATTGTTATATATTCTATAGTAGATTTTCAATATCTTTCTCCATGTTTTAATTATGTATAATAAATCCCATATCATCTTTGGATAACACTAAGAAAAGTGGTTGCAAATATATGAATAAAGAACTTAAAAAGGATTTCAATTAAATAAATAATTTGTGTGTCTGATGCTATTTAATGAAATACTAAACCACCCAATAATCATATATTTATATTGATCAAAGTATGCATAGAGTAAGATCTTGGTACATAAAATTTCAGCAAAAAATAGAGGGAACAAAATTCAAATAGGGTGTCACATAGTATCTAACTATAACTATGAATTAAATATAATAGATCATTACTTGTATTTTGTTAGTCCACATAAAAATCAATAACCTTTTTTTTACTATACAAACTTTTGATTAGTCAATAATATTTTCCTTTTTTTTTTCTTTGGGAAGTAATCGCCTTGAATTGTGCATACCATTTTTTCTATCCAAGTAGTATTAGGACTAGCACAAATAGCTCCTAGAATTGTTGTTCATAGACCCAATGGATATTCATGCACACCCAATTTTGAAAGTTTCTACCATTAGATCTCTTTATTTTAGATAATCATATAAGAATTTGGGTTATTATGCTCAACCCATTAGCACTCTAAGCCTTATCTTATCTCATATGTTAGCCAAGTACATTATATTTCTCCTTCGATTAAATCAACAAAAGGCCTTAATCCTCACATGCCTTTCAAGAATCAATTACAATCAGCATTGAGATCATTCCAATTCTTTTCATTAATGGTGTAATTTAGTTTTTATGATTACAAAGGAAACTGTTCAAGTGGATGTGTTTCTTGTTAGAGAAAAAAATTAATTTAATTTCATTTATTAAATTACATTTTCTTACTTATCAAAATTTCACTTTATGCACATTTGCATTCAAATTTAACAATTAAATAGTAATTAATAAATGGCTTTTACCTTTTAGGTTACCCTTTTCGAGTTTCAATCTCCTACTATAAGGATAGATTGCTTAAAAGTGTGTATATATATATATATATATAATTTGCATATTTTTAGAGCAAACCCTTGCCTCTTCTTGTCTTTTTCTTCTTTGTTATACATTTTCTACATGCAAGTATTTGACGGCTTTGTAGATTTGTTTTACATATTGCTCAAATCCTTCATGGTATCAGAGCCACATCTATTGTAGCTTGTTTAGTATTTGGAAAGAAAGGAAAAGGAGGGTTTGACAGATCAGATTTTTAGTTTTTAAGGTATTTCTTGAGAAAATAGGGGGTCACATAGTTTTGGAGCATCTTGATTCCAAACAGACCTCACAAATGGATTTAGAAGGTGTCAAAACTCCTATTTTCATATAAATTTTATCCGTTTTGGATAAAGTTCATCTGAAAGGCAAAAAAATAATTTAGAAAGCCATACAACCTCCTACACACACTTCAAAATGAATTTTTTTTAATGAAAACCAGTCTATAGGCCATTTTTCTAGCCCACTAACCCTTTTCCTAGCATGAAAAAATCTATTTCCAATAGCAAGGAATCTTTGCAACACCACTACCAACTTCCAGCACCCATCAATAGTTTCTCAGCCTAGAATTTCATTTTTCCTGCTAGCAAATTTTGTCAGCACTAGCATCTTTTTCCCAACTGCCATCTATTTTATTCAATAGCTACCACTTGCAACCACCAATTTTTCACTGCCATGTTGCTTCTATAGTCATTTTTTTGGCCATGCTGCCACCTACAGCCACTACTGCTCAACCACTTCTTGGCACTACCACCCTTTGCCACCTCTTTTCCCCCACTCACATGGCTGCCTCTACACCTACCATGTGGCACTAATGCTATGTCATCTCTACAATGTGTTAGGTGCCATGTCAATAGTCAAACATCAACTGCCATAAGGATACCACATGGCACTATCATGTGTCATTCTACATGGTAGTCATTTTATTTTGTGATGGCCCCCAAGCCATCAATTATAAATTAGTGAAATGCTAATGTTAGCATGACACTAGCTCTACATCATCCCTCTTGCATGCCCTTCAGGTCCTTTTTTCACCCACTATTAGTTTTTTGGCCATATCTTGAGCATACGAGGTTCCTTTTTGGATCCAAATGAAGTACTAAAAGGATGGCTTTGAGGCAAAGAGAATGGCATAGGAATTTTTGATTTTTAATGTAGTTTTCTTGCCTATTTGGGTAGTCAAATTTAGATGTTCTATTATTTACTCTAGATAGCATATCTTGAGCATCCCAACTCCATTTTTCAAAAACATAATATTTTTTGAAAACTTATTCAGTATTCTTTCTAGAAATACTAGTTTGTCTTTTAGATTTTGTGCAAAGCTCTTTCTATTATGGTTTTTCATTATTTCACTATGGTGGATATCTTGGGTGTTTTAGGTTTGAGGATCATTTTTGTGTCATGGGATTTCTTCTTTTAGGCCTTACTATCTATTGTAACAACTCTTTCACCTTTCTAATCATTGTTGATATCATTTGTAAGTATGTTTATACAAGCACACTAGGATAAAGTAAATTGCCTATGTATTTTCATTTTAGTTATTTGTCTTGTTTTTCCTTTTGATTCGAGCAGTGTCATCTAATGACACTCATGTAGATTATTATTTTCAAAAGATCTTTCATGTCTTGTGCTTTATTATACATGCACTAATTTGATAAAGTTTCATGGGGGTTTGATGATTTCTCTTTTTCTTTTTTTTCATTCCTTTTTCTAGTGAGTGTTCCCTCCATGACATTATCCTCATGATTTTTCTGAGATTGATCACCTCAATACACACATATCTACTATTTTGTGCACCTTGATCATTGCTTCCTTACCTGCAATTATTTTAGCCCACTTTTCTAGTTTCCCATCACCTCACCCTTGTTTCATTATGGGGTTCTCCTATTATTTCTCACACTTCCATGGTATGATTGATTAGCTCTTCAGGAATTGGTGTTTCATGCAATCTGTATCTTAAAATTTAGTTGTTTGCCTTTATTTGTCTCCTAATTTGATGTAGAATATAGTCTTCTCTACTTGGTTAGGTTCTATTTCAAAGGAGGTTCTACAGATCAATAGTTTCTTTTCAACAAAGTTTGCGACTTCTTCATGTTCCATTGATGTTTCTTCATCATCACTCTTTGTTCCTATTTTTCATAACATTGCTCTAGTTGGAGGCTTCTGCAAACCTTCACTAGGTTTTAGGTATCTCTTTTTGAAGTAGAGTTTTTTCCACTAATTTTTCTCTATTTCTCCATTTCATTGAGATTTGGTTGTGATTGGGTACCTCATCAAGCCTTATTGCTGAGACATAAGTTTACTTTCAACATTTCATTATAGATTTCTTACTCTCTTTGTACTATTTGTAGCTGCATTGTTGCTCATCTTAAAGCGAGGTGCCACAGAAAAAGGTTAATTATTTTAATTTATTAAACTAAATTTTCTCCCTTCTTAAGATTTCAATTTATGCACTTTTGCATTCACATTTAATAATTGAATAGTAATTATTAAATGGCTTTTACCTTTTAGGTTATCCTTTCTACCTTTTAGCTTGACCTTTTTGGGTTTTGGTCTCCTAATATAAGGATAGATCATTTTTAAGTATCTTATATCTTTTCTTTTTACAAGAATACAATTTGCATATTTTTAGAGAAAATCCTTGCCTCTCCTTATCTTTTTCTTCTCTATGACAAGTTTTCTATATTAAAGCATTTAAGGGCTTTGTGGATCTATTTTTTGTATTTCTCAAATCCTTCATAGTATCAAAGCTAGATTTGTTATAGCTTGTTTAGTATTTAGATAAAAAGGAGAAATAGGGTTTGGCAAATCATATTTGAAGTTTTTTGGGTATTTCTTGAGAAAATTAGGCGTTCACTAATTTTTTGACCAGTTTGAGGCTTAAAAACCCTAATGGATGGATTTAGAACGTGTTAAAACCCCTATTTAAATACAAAGCTTGTCCATATTAGAGAACATTGATCTGGGAGGAAAAAAAAAATCTCAGAGGTTGTATAGCTTCCTACATGCACTTTGAGTTGATAAATTTTTTAAATAATTGAAAACTAGGCAGAAAACATTTTTCCATCATGTTGAACCTTTTTCCAACATTGTAGAATCTATTTCTAGTGACAAGGCACCTTTTTGTTACCACTGCCAACTTTCGATGCTCGACAATAGTTTGTTGGCCCTGGCTATCATTTCTAGTGCCAACTGATTTTCTCTATGTCAGCATATTTTTCTTGGCCACCATCTAATTTATCCAGCCATTACCACCTATGCTTAACATCTTGCTGCTGCCTTGCTACCCCTATGGCCACTATTTTGGTTGCACCACTACCTATGGCCAATAATGCTCCACCATCTACTAGCATCATCTCTCTTTGGCCTATTAGGATTAAACCTTAGATAGAAATAATAATTACATAGAAATATAACCAATATAAAAAAATAATTAAGTGCGTAGAAGAGAACACAAGACACCAAGATTTAATGTGGTCCACCCAAACCCTAGACTATGTCCACCAAATGGAAAGTTCAATATTATTATGATCTAGTTATTATAACTTCATTACAATATGCAATCTGTTATAGCTCAATACAACCACAAGAAGTAATTTTTGCATCACACCTTTTGAAAAATCCCTAACCCTAAGCCTTTTTATACAAGCTTTTTGCCAATTAAAAAACTAGGCCTAGAATAATAGAAAAATAGTATCCAATGCCTTTCACAATATAAGGATATTTTTGGCTTTGGGGTTTCTGCCCCCCAAAACCCCCATGGGGCATTAACTTCGACCCCATCCTATACTGTGATAGGGAGTACACTTGGGGTACTACCTTTGGACCTTGCAAGTGTGTTTCCTGTTGACCCCATCTTAGGGGTGTTACCCCCATGATCTCATAGAAATAATATGGGGGGAAAATTGTGTTGAATAAAATTCCAAGTTTGATTAGGCTCCACATCATAGCAATCTCCCACTTAGAGACTAATCAGGCTCTACAAAAATAATTGCGCACTTGGAGACTAATCATAGCACTACTAAGCATGTAGCTCCCACTGGAATATCAAACCATCCTCGACTCTATTGTTCTTTTATCTTATTCAGTCTAGAAGACCAACCAAATCTAAAGAGGATTTTAGCTTGTCCCTTGTTACTACCTTAGAAAACATATTAGTTAGATTATCATTTGTATGTATCTTCTTTAGCTTTAATTGTCTATCATCTAAAATTGACCAAATGAAATGGTACAACAACTATATGTGTTTTGTCTTTGAATGTAGAGTAAAATTCTTTGCAAGATGAATGACACTATGACTATCTATAAAAAAATAATAATGCCTCTAAGGGTGTCCCATTTATTTCAAGAATAACTAAAGCCATATCATCTCCTTGGTTGCCTCTTTAGCAACAACATACTCTACCTCTATAGTGGATAAAGCATTAACCTTCTACAACCTAGAAACCCACCTCATTGGTGCACCACCAACAATAAATACATAACCTATAGTCCTCTACCTAGTATTAATATCTCCAACCAAATCCGAGTTAACAAAACCCTATAAAGTAGTAGTAAAGCCTCCAAAGTGTAAAAAATTATTGGATGTTCCTCTCAAATATCTAAGAATCCATTTAACTGCATTGAAATGCTCAATTCCTATATGACTTATATACCTGTTAACGACTCCCACTACATGTGCAGTATCTGGCATTATACATACCATGGCATACATCAAGCTTCCTATAGCTCAAGCATGGGATACCTTGGACATATTATCCTCTGTTTCTTATGTCTTGGGACACATTTCCTTAGTCAGCTTCAAATGACTAGGTAAAGCTATGTTGACAACTTTAGCATTCTCGATAGAGAAATGTTGCAATACCTTCTCAACATAATCAGCCTAAGATAGCATCAATTTCTTGATCTTCCCATCTCTACAAATCTTCATACCAAGAATTTATTTTGTAGCCCCCAAATCCTTCATAGAAAATGCATGTGCTAATTGGTCTTTTATCCCTTTAATGTGATTCATGTTAGACCCATCTACAAGCATATCATCAACATATAAACATAAAATAATATAGCTATCATCATGTAACATCTTAAAATAAACACAATGATCTAAATGACACCTACTATATCCATAGTCATGGAGAAAATTGTCAAATTGATACCATTGCTGAGGTGCTTACTTCAAGCCATAAAAACATTTTTTCAATCTACACACTTAGTTCTCCTTACCTTTGAGCTTAAATCCCTATGGATGTGCCATAAATATCTCTTCATCTAAATCATCTCAACAAAATCAATGCCCTTTTCCTATCCAAATCATTTTACAACTAGCCTAGCTTTAACTCTTTTCTTACCTCCATCATCTTCTTTCAACCTATAAACCCATTTATTCTATAAATCCATTTTACCTCTAGGAATCTTACATAAATACCATGTTTTATTTTTTAGCAAAGACTTGATTTCTTCTTTCATTGCAGACTCCCACTAAATCTTTGTATCCACCTACACAATTTCGTTATAAAATTTAGGTTCATGACCATCGATAAGTATAATAGAATATAAGAAAGGAGAAAATCTTTTTGGAGGTCTATGTACCGTTACTGACCATCTAACATTCATTGGGGTGTATGGTATTTGTTGTTACAGTTGTTGCAGATCATGAGAAATTGATGGAACACTAGTTTTTGGAGTATTATCCATCACTACATAATCATCTCCTTTCTTCTCATGTTGTTTCAATAGATATTTGTACACCACTTTCTTATTGAATATGATATTCCTACTTCTTACCAATTTATGATATTCATAATTCCAAATCCTATAACCAAATTCATTAATGCTATATCCAAAAAATACACATTTTTTTGACTTATCTTCCAACTTGGTTTTATTATCAAAATCTATATGAGCAAATGCTTTAGAACTGAAGGTTTTGAGAAAAGAATAACTCACATTTTTACAAGTCCATGCTTCCTCTAGCATACCACAAACCAAAGGAGTAGAGGGACCTCTATTAATCAAATATATATTAGTATTAATAGCCTTTGCCCACATGTTTAAGGGTAACCCAACATGCAACCTCATGCTCCTTGTACACTTCTTTATAGTCTTGTTCATGAATTTAGTCACTCCATTTTCCTATGGAGTCCTTGGAACAAATTTTTAGTTACAAATACCATTATTGGAGTAATAATCTTCAAATTCATGACTATAATACTCAATACCATTATCAAATTTGAGATATTTTAATTTCCTACCAGTCTCATTTTCATTTCTCAAAAATTTGAAATACATCATTTTTTTGTCTAAGGAAATAAACCCATAATTTTCTGGTTGCATCATCAATAAATATAATATATAATAATGAGAGCCACTTAGGTAAGATACCTGAGGTGGCCCCCATACATCTGTATGCATAAGCTCTAATTTATCCCTTTTATTTTTCTTCCCACTCTTCACAAAACTCAATCTCTTTTATTTTCTATACACATAACTTTCATAGAAATCTATATTAACACATTTTAGACCTAGTAAAACTTTTTTTGAATGAAGTACTTTCATACCTTTCTCACTCATGTGTCTGTGTCTATTGTGCTATAATGCTATATCAAAATCTATAACATCTAATTGTTCTCCCTACTCAACTGCAATAATTGTTCTTGAACATTAATTTTTCTCTAAAAAAATCAAAGTAGAAGGAATAATATGATCTCCACAATAATATAAAGTGCCTACTTTCACACCTTTTTTCTACTATAAGGGAAATTTTTGAAACCTTCTAATTTTTATCATTAAAAGTAACTACACAACCCTCATTACCAAGTTTCCCTATTGAAATTAAATTCCTACTTAGCCTTGGAATATGTATTACCTCATGTAGCAGCTAGTGATTCTCATTGACAATTTAATCTTAACTTTTCATTTTCCAACAATCTAATAAGGTTCATTATCCCCCAAATAAACAAGTCCAAAATCCTCTTGGACATAATCAATAAAATAACATCTATGAGGTGTAGCATGAAATGAAGCACCGGAATATAAAAACCATGAATAATCAATACTTTCTAAAGAAAGAAGCAAAGCACCATCTTCAAATTTTCTACCACATTCTCCTCCTTGTTCCTTTCTAGTTTATCTCCTTCACTATTCTTTTGAGTCCAAAAAACTTTCTTCTTATGCCCTATTTTACCACAGTACCAACAATCTCTTAGTTCTCTAGATAGAACCTCTGTCCTTTTGACTTTCCTCTTGATTTCCCATGATTTTTGGAGTTATTTCCTCTCTTAGTCATTATGCCTCTGCTTTGTGCATTCAAACCACTTTCTGATATAGATCCACCTGAGGATTTTAGATGAGTTTCCTCACTCAAAATAACACTGGTCACATAATCATATTTTAGGATATTATATCTAAAAACAAAATTACTCATAGCCATTACCAAGCCATTCTAGCTTTTAGGCAAAGAACACAAAATCAAGGGACCCCTAATTTCTTCATCAAAATTAATACCCACAGAAGATAATTGAGTAGGAATAGTATTAAACTCATTTACATTATCTACAATAGATCCACCTTTTTCATCTTCATATTAAATAAATTCTTCATGAGACATACTTTATTTGAAGCAGAGGGCTTTTCATACAATTTTTCTAGGGTTTCATTCAATTCTCTTGTCATCTTCACTTTTGTAATGTTAAATGTCACTGATGGTGCTAAATATAATTGAATGCTTCCAAGTGTCTTTCTATCTAAAATCTTTCATTCCTCATTTGTCATAATTCTTTGGTATTTAATTTTTCCTTCTAATGGCTTCAATAAATCCTTTTGATAGAGGTAGTCCTCCATTTACATCTTCCACAATTAAAAATTCTACCCATTAAACTTGTCAACCCAAAGCTTGCCCTCCTCTACTATCTCTCTCACTCAATCATGATATTGTCCTATATAGGATCACTTTAAAAAATTGGCAATGGCCTAGCTAAAAAAAATGATGACCAACCTAGCTCTAAAACCACTTGTTAGGATTAAACCTTAGATAGAAATACCAATTATATGCAAAAATAACTAGTATCAGAAAATAATAAAATGCATAGAAGAGAACACAAGATACCAAGATTTAATGTGGTTCATCGAAACCTTGGGCTATGCCCACCAAATAACAAGTCCAATATTTTCATTGTAGTGCCTCTCCCATTTGACATCCAAAAGTCATCCTCATGGATGCAACCTTATTGATCTTTAGTTGTGATGGATCATGATTGTGAACATGAGTGGTCTACACCATAGACGTGATTTGATGTATGTTTCTATATCAGTTGCTTTGATTATGCTTATAGTTGATTTATGAGATTATGATGTGATTTTTGGTTCACTGAGGTTTGTGTCAGTGGTTACTAGGATCGATGTGGTATGATGAGGTTGTTTCCTGATTACCTTGAGATGTGTGTAGAGATTGCACTATGTACTATTACCATGTTGCATTGCATTAGGTTCTTGTAGCAGTGGTTAGTCATGTTTATGACTGTGGTTGATTATGTGTTTTAAGTGCCTTTTCATATTGTTTAAAAAATCATTATTAAATGCTTAATATTAGAATGGATTGTCTTTAATGGGTTCATTGGTTATGTACTTTGGATATTTACTTTGTTATATTTTGAGTTGAGAGATATTTTATTATTTATGTTATGCTTTACTTTTGATATGACCTAAGGGTCAGATGTTATACCTTGATTTTAGTATCATAGATGTTAGACTACTATGTTGTTTAGTTGATCATTTTACATGATGATCCCATTTTGAGATGATAGTGTGTTTTATAATGATATCTGGTTATCTGGCATACCTCTGATTATGTTATATGATGAATTTAATGCTATGGTTATTTACTTCATTCCTGTGTTGTTATGCTTTATCTGAATGTGAGTGATGCAAATAGATTATTTTGATATAATTAAATAAATAGTTAAATTAGGTGATTTAATGCATTTATTTCTTCATCTATGTTATTATATGCAATTGTGCTTGATCGTGTTGTTTAGTGTGTAGGGTTTATATCCCTGGTAGTTGCACATGAAGCTAGCGATTCAACCATTCATATTTTACCAATATTGTCCATGTATAGTTGGCATATCCTTAATTAAATGTTTAAATTAAACCTTTTAGTGATTATTAAATCTGAAATCATTTGCATTATGTGATAAGACCAATGACCGTGTCTGTGCATTTAGAGTTTCACATTGTCATGGAAGTTGTTTAGGAGATTTCTGTCCTTTTGGATTTTCAGGCTTTTTAATTGATTTATTTTAATTTCTAGCATCTTTTCCATAGATGAATTCCTATTACTAGGAATAATGTGTTTTTGTTTGGGTCAATTCAGGGTTTAACTAGGTTTGTTGGTTATTTTCCCTAATCAATTATTCACTAAAAAGTGAAGAAATATCCAAAAAGGAATTTATTTCCTCACTTCTCACTTTTGAATTAGAAAGTTGGAGAGTAAAACCCAAAATTCTCTTTATGAGGATTTATTGTTTTGTTCGTTGTGGGAGCTACGGGCATGGAATTTTTGTGACGTTGAGCTCATTGGATCTAGCTTGGGGAAACCTTGGATTGCCATGATTTTTAGCTACTTTTGTGGGCTATTTATTTTATGGGACAAATTCTTGTTTTGCGCTTTTGGTTGTGTGGTAGGGCTTTTCTATTTTATGGTTTTGGCTTTGTTTCTACTTCTATTTTTTGTATATGTTTGTTTGGAGGCTGAGAACTAGTGTTCCCCTTTGTTTCTATATGCTAGTTCTACCCAGTTGGGCGTGTACGAACATTTCCCTATTTTTGGGGTTGAGGGTTTGGGGTTTTGCATTTTTATGCTTGCCATTTTTGCATACGGTGTCTGAACTTGTTTATTTTTGGAATTTTGGGGTTTTTTGGTAAAATGGGTTTTAATTTCAAAGTTTACCAAATTTTGGGGTTTTTGTCTCATTTTGCATGCTGCCCTATTTTCTCCAATTTTCTTGGCACAATGTGGGTAGTGGACCTAGATGATCCATTTGGATATTAGTCAAACCACTATTCCACTTTTGTGTTTGCATTAGGATGCATGTCACATCCATACTCCTAACATTGTGTTCTGTTGAGTGATTATATGCCTAGTTTTATTGTTTCTTTTAGATTGTTGCTTTTGTTTCATGGACACTAGGATTCATGTAGAATATGTGCTCCTAGATTAAGGTCAGTTGAGTGAGTTCATGATGTTTGGTCTTATTGCATCATTGGGATTTGTGTAGAATCCATGCTCCTAGATTGAGGTTGGTCGAGTGATTTCATGATGTATGGTCTTATTGGTTATTGGGATTCATGTAGAATCCATCCTCCAATTTTTTTTTTGGTTGAGTGATCTTTTTCTTTGTGTTCTCATCTAGTCCTTGTGTTATGATCTTCATGATGGTGGTGTGCCACACATGAGTATGTGCATGTACATTTTTTGGGTGACTTGTGAGGCCCAATCTTTCATGGTACTTTCAGAAGTTATGATCATTGGGGTTGGGATGGTAGTATGCATGCCCATGGGCACTTGTCATAGGATGAGCATGGGTAGGGTAAGGTAGCATATGAAGGGGACTTCTATCTTGGGGCCTAGTGACCTTAGTTCCATAGGATTGGCAAAGGAAGTTTTAATTAAGTGATAACTAAAGAAAATGTGTGAATGATAATAAAACTTAAGATAGTGAAAATTTTCTATGCATTGGACTTCAAGCGAGTACCTTGAATGAGTCTTTGTATTCATAGTATGCCCTCCAAGTGAATACCTTGAGAGTGTTTCAACATGTGATTTGAGCTTGGGCTTTTGGATGCCAAGTGACTCTAGATGATGTCAGCCCCTACTTAGTAGCCTATTGATTTTCTCACTAGGACTTGTACTTCTTGCATTGTCTTAGGTTCTTGGTTATAGTCATCATACTATCTGGCATGAGTGTTAGCCATGGATGTTTTTGTGTGTTTGTGTTTGGATCATTATCTCCATCAGCATAGTGGGTGTGGATTTATAGGTGCCACATGGTTGGGAGGCATAGCCACCTATAACACTCATAGGGACTGGTGTGTAGAGATAGTCTTTTATCCTAATGCAACTGTTACTAGATGTTTTCACTTGGTACATCGAATTCTAGAGTATGCTTTCTTGTGATTTATGCTTTCATTGTAATGCTTGCATATCATGTTTAGATGATGTTATTTTATTTTATGCATTCCCATATTATGATGTTTAGCATATGTTTAGATGATGTGAATTGCTTTGTTAGTATATCTATTACTTATTGATGATTAGCATGTGATAGGAGATGTTATCTACTTGTAGGATTATCTTATGCTTTTCTACTAGCATGTTAGATTTCCTTATGCTTATATTGTAGCATGTTTTAGTAGTGATGTCCCTATTACAATAGTATCGATGATCTATTTGGTGGCTTGGGATTTTATGCACAGAGGATGGCTAGGATCCACGATAGTCTTATGTTGCTATTGATGGTTTGGAGGAATTGCATACTTAGTTTGGTTATTTTGTTCATTAGAAGATTAATTCTTTTATTGTGATGTTTACTCTAGTATTTATCCCTTCACTACTTGTTAGATGGTTAGATGTATATTACATCTTCTAGTAGTGTGTTTGAGTGTTCATGCATTGAATTGTGGATCTGGTACTCCCCGGTGTGGAAGTTCTGAACTTAGTTTTAGTCTATTGTTTATCTTTAAGTGTTTCTTAGTTTCCTGTGTGACTATTTATCAGCATGGTGTGATACAATATTATATCACATTCCCATTGAAATTGTATCATGTGTCCTCTAATTCTATTGCATGCATCTTGGAGAGATATCATGCAATACTTTCTACTATCTTACCTCCTTGTAAGAACTCTTGTACAATACCCTTAAAGTATCACATGCATCCGAGAGAAGTATCACCCAGTCCCTGAAAGTGTCACCCTCCTTCTTTTAGAATGTTGTGTGATACTTTTTAGTTTTGTATTAAAGTATCGCTTGTTTTTTTGGTAAAAACCTATGTAGGCAGGTAGTGAGCACTTTCTGGTTTGATCTAAAATTTTTGGGAGTTGTTTGGGGTACCCTCTTGGGCATTCTTCAATCCTTTGGATTCACATTTTTTTTTTGTAATGTTCCAATTCAGATTCAGTTATGCATCTCTAGTTGTCAGTCATTTTCTTCGGTAGTGGCATTTGGAGATTCGTTGGTTGCTCAGACTTTTGGTGAACTCTTCCATTGTGATCTGTGTGATCCCTCTATGATGTTGTCATGTGTATTGATACTTGTAAAAAAAAATTTATCTTGTCTTGAATTGAATTCTTGTTCCAAGGATCTCTAGGTAGGGCATTGCATCTGGTATCAAAGCCCATGTTCAAACATTGGGATCTCTATGCTTATGTTGCCTAGATAGTTGTTGTTGTGTTGGTTGAGTTTGAGTGTCTTGGTGAAGAGCTCATGATCTTTTGTTGCTTCAGTGTCTACTTGGGATGGACTTCCTTATCTAGTCGATGCAACTAGATCTATTGAGGAGAAGGAAGTGTGTCTTCCCTTATTTTGTAGATGGTATTGATGTGCCTTTATTTTATTGGTTGTGTGTGTGACCTTTCTGGATGGAACCACTAATTAGTTTCCATGTGTTGGCTTTGAGTGTCTCTTTTGTTTCTCCTTGTGGAGATAGGTGCATTGTTTCCCTATTTTCTCCTAATTTCAAGTTATAAATGAATCTTATTTATGATTTTGTGCTATGTCATTATACTAATGAAATGGTTCTTTTCATTGAGAATTGAGTGTTATTGTGAATCATTGCAAAGAAGTAGGTTTGCATTATATCCTTGGGTTAATGAATTAAGTCCCTAATCTAATTGCTTCTTAAGCTTATGTAAATTTTATTAAATTGATGAATATATAAATATTGCATTGCATGGAAAAATAATTAAGGAAATTTTTTTCGTTTGCATATGCATGAGGCTATTGATGGTATAATTCTTGATGTGTTTGAGTGTGTTCTCTAACGTTGCTAGGATGATGTATTCCTTAGCATTGTGTGGTGGTTTATCCCTCTTGTGTGACTATACTCAGTCATCACCTGTAATGTGAATTGTCTGATGCCTTATTTTATTTGGTTGGAGGTACTTTCCTCATGTTTTTGGGCTAGCATTGGTTTTCAGTATTTTCCTCTCTTGGAATAGTCATCAAATTTTATCTATCGCTCTCTTTGTGGTAGTTGTCACACTTGAATTATTGTTGAAATGAGCTCTTTTTTATTTTTACTGATGGAATTGACAATTCCTCCCATTTGGGATTTTTTATTATGTTTCATGATGACTATTCTGGATGTGTTTTACTGTTGCACTGTTGTGTTATGTGACTCTATCATGTTCATCTTGAACCCCTAGTAGTACGTATAAGGGATAATATCATGGAGAACATGCTAGTGTGTCTTTGATAGATTTAAAGTTGTTAATGTAATTAGATGGTTTAAAAGATGAGTAAATGTAATGTTATTCTTGAAAGAAATTGAATGATATGTACTTGTTTTATGGTGACTCTTAAACCCTTGCTTTGAAAACCTTTGAGTTTCATTGTGCATTAGTTCTTATGTTATTTTGAATTAATGAAATTATGAAAGATAAGAAATGATGGTTTTAGTGTGTGAACTACCTTTCATTCCATGTCTTATGATTGTATTGGGCATGTGTGTCCTTGAGTGGTTTTGGATGTTTTATCCATCACTTGTCTTGGTAATCGAGAATATTATTGTTGCCTATGTGGGTTTGTTTTGAGTGGTGACTCAAACTATTAGATCTTAGGACTCTCAAAGCTCCTTCATGTTGTAGTCCTTGTTGATATCTTTTCAACACTTTTTGGAAGGAGTTGATCAAAGTTTGGATGTGGAAGTTATGGTCTCTAAAGGGACGGCAATTTTTGTGCTGATTTGAAATTTTGCACAAGAAACTAGTTCATTGCACTTTCTCGCCTAGTTTACTGAGAAACTTCACGTGAGATTGTGATAACAAAAAGTTTCACCTAGGGAAAAAGAAGTAACTCTTTCAAACTTTTGGAGTTGTTGATCGATGTTTTGAGTACCTTTTTTGAGTAGAGGCCAATTCAATCATGACATATCATATTTATGGCCATTGGAGAAGTTTCCCTCTTCATGTTATTCATAATGGAAGAGTTATCTAGTCTTCATAATCTACTAGGTACTTGTTGGAGTTCATGCTTGGGTTGTGTATTTCTTATTGCACTGACCCACCCTTGTGAGGTGAAGTGTAGTTTGTGAGCATTCCTTGTTTGATGTTGATGTTTCCTTGTCATTGGGAGTGACTCAAGTCTTTGATGAGTTTAGATCTACCTTTTGGATGTTGACCTTGGCACATCTCTATATTCCTTTCTCTCTTGAGAATGTAGGCTAGCATGGTTACGCCACTAGCTCAGTTAGGGTTTTCGTGTGATTATGTTGATGGTTGGTGAAATTTCAAGTTCCCTAACACGTCTTGGGCTGATTTAGTGTAGAGATTGAGAGAGAGACTCCCTCTGAGTCCTAATACTCTATAATCTCTTTCTTTCTAACCTTTTATCTTTTAGAGGATTGTCTCAGTCAAGTTTCTCTTTGAGCATTGAGGCTAGAGATTGAGTTTAGTGGTAGGTTGGGTGTGGTATTCCCAATATGGTGCTAGAGGTACATGGTATCATTGGGCACTTGTTACCATGTTATGAGTTGGTATGTAAATACTATGTGATTGTGTCCATTGAAAGAAGTCTTTACAACCTTGTGGAAAGGTGATACCTTGTCTGGTTGGGTTGTGTAACCCTAGTTCCCAGTGGTAGTTGAGCTTTTGTACCTTGGAGAGGCATTGTGCTCCTATGCTTGGTGGTGAGTAGTCTTTTAGAATGTATAATTCTGTTGGTAAACTATCATCCACTTTGTTCTAAGGGTGAGTTTACGTGGATTTCATAATGATCATGTGTAACATGATAGTACTCTTGGGAATTTGGGATGGTTATTCCCAATGATTCTAACTCTTGTTGGAAGTGTGTAATGTGTTGACCTAGTTTTTTGGTCATGTGGTAGGGGCATTTTTAGTTGGGGCACCTATTGACATGGTAGAGTGGGTTTTTTCTTGCCTTGTATTGCTAACATTATGGCTAGATGGGTTTTTCCTAGCACATAGAAGGTTCCTTGTTGGAGGACATTATGTTAGTGTGATACATTTCTCTCATGGTTGACGTATTTGGGCGCTGATGTGATGGTTTGAGAATGTTGGAGTCAGTGAGTCATTCCTTTTGTTTGATCTTGATTATGTTCTAGTGTGTTTTGGTTTCTATTCTTGGATTGTAGGGTTTCAGGAGTAAGCCTAGTCTTTGGGGGGGATGATGTAGTGCCTCTCCCATTTGACTTCCATAAGTTATCCTCATGGATGCAACCTTGTTGGTATTTAGTTGTGATGGATCATGATTGTGACCATGAGTGGTCTACACTATAGAGGTGATTTGATATATGTTTCTGTATCAGTTTCTTTGATTATGCTTATGGCTGATTTATGAGATTATGATGTGATTTTTGGTTCAATGAGGTTTGTGTTAGTGGTTTCCAAGATTGATGTGGTATCATGAGGTTGTTCTGTGATTACCCTAAGATGTGTGAGAGAGATTGCACTGTGTACTATTACCATGTCGCGCTGCATTAGGTTCTTGTAGCAGTGGTTAGTCATGTTTATGACTATGGTTGCTTATGTGTTTTAAGTTCCTTTTCATGTTGTTTAAATAACCATTATTAAATTCTTAATATTAGAATGGATTTTACTTAATGGGTTCATTGGTTATATGCTTCAAATATTTACCTTGTTATATTTTTAGCCGAGAGATATTTTATTACTTATGTTATGCTTTACTTTTGAGATGACCTGAGGGTCAGATGTTATACCTTGATTTTAGTATTATAGATGTTAGACTACTATGATATTTAGTTGATCATTTTTCATGATGATGCCATTTTGAGATGACAATGTGTTTTATGATGATATCTAGTTATCTGTTATTTGGACATACCTTTAATTAATCTATATGATGGATTTAATGCTATGGTTATTTACTTCATTCTTGCATTGTTATGCTTTATGTGAAAGTGAGTGATGTAAATAGATTATTTATATAATTAAATAAATGGTTAAATTAGGTTATTTAATGCATTTATTACTTCAGCTATGTTATTATATGCAATTGCACTTGATCATGTTGTTTAGTGTGTAGGATTAATATCCCTAGCAGTGGCACATGGAGTTAGTGATTTAGCCATTCATATTTTACCAATGTCATCCATGTATGGTCAATGTATCCTTAATTAAATTTTTAAATTAAACCTTTTGGTGAATATTAAATCCAAACTCATTTGTATTATGTGATTAGACTAGTGAGTGTGACTGTGTATTTAGAGTTTCACATTGTTGCGAAAGTTATTTAGGAAATTTTTGTATTTTTGAGTTATCAGGCTTTTCAATTCATTTATTTTAATTTCTAGTAGTTTTTCCATAGATCAATTTCTATTTCTAGGAATAACATATTTTTGTTTGGGCTGATTTGGGGTTTAACTAGCTTAGCTAGTTATTTGCCCTAATCGATTATTCACTCACAAGTGAATATAAATATCCAAAAAGGAATTTAATTCCTCACTTCTCACTTTTGAATTAAAAAGTTGGAGAGTAAAACCTAGAATTATCTTCATGAGGATTTACTATTTTTGTTGTTGTGGGAGCTATGGGCATGGGATCATCATGAGGTTGAGCTCGTTGGATCTAGCTCAAGGAGACTTTGGATTGCCACCATTTTTAGTTGCTTCTACAAGCTATTTAGTTTATGGTTTAGAATCTTATTTTTCCCTTTTGGCTATGAGGTAGGGCTTTCCTATTTTATGGTTTTGGTTGTGTTTTTGCTTCTATTTTTTGTAGCCATTTATTTGGAGGCTAAGATGTAGTGTTCCCCTTCATTTTTGTATGCTAGTTCTACTTGGTTGGGCATGTATAGACATTTTCCTATTTTTTGGGATGAGGGTTTGGGGTTTTGCACCATTATGCTGGCCATTTTTGCATGTGGTGTCTGAACTTGTTTATTTTTTGGATTTTTGGAGTTTTGATACCCAAAGGTCAAATGGTTTTTAATTTCAAAGTTTTTGAAATTTTTGTGTTTTTGCATCATTTTGTGTGCAACCATATTTTCTTAGGTTTTCTTGGCTCAATGTGGGTCATGGACCTAGATGATCCATGTGGATATCAATCATACCACTATTTCATGTTTGTGTTTGCATTGGGATGCATGTCACATCCGTACTCTTGATGTTTTGTTTGGTTGAGTGATTTTATACCTAGTTTTATTATTTCTTTTAGACCTTTGCTTTTGTTTTGTGGACACTAGGATTCATGTAGAATTCATGCTCCTGGATTGAGGTTAGTTGAGTGAGTTCATGATGTTTGGTCTTATTGCATCATTTGGATTCATGTAGAATCCATGCTCCTTGATTAAGGCTAGTTGAGTGATTTCATGATGTATGGTTTTATTAGTTCTTGGGATTCATGTAGAATCCATCCTCCCGAGTTGTTTTTGGTTGAGTGATCTTTTTCTTTGTGTTCTCATTAAATCCTTTTGTTATGATCTCCATGATGGTGATGCACCACACATGAATATGTGCACGTACTATTTTTGGGTGACTTGCAAGGCCGGATCTTCCATGGTACTTCTAGAAGTTATGATCATTGGGGTTTGGGTGGGATTATGTATGCCCATGGAAACTTGTCAGAGGATGAGCATGGGTAGGGTAGGGTAGCATATGGAGGAGGCTTCTATCATGTAGCCTAGTGACCTCAATCCCATAAGGTTGGCAGAGGAACTTTTATTTAAGTGAAAACTAAATAAAATGTGTGAATGACAATAAAACTTAAGATAATGAAAAAGTTCTATGTGTTGGCCTTCAAGGGAGTACCTTGAGTGAGTATCTACATTCGTGTGATGGCCTCTAAGGGAGTACCTTGAGAGTGTTTCCACATGTGATCTAAGCTTGTGCTTTTGGATGCCAAGTGACTCTCCTTGATGTCAGCCCCTACTTAGTAGCATATTGATTGTCTCACTAGGACTTGTACTTCTTGCATTGTCTTAGGTTCTTGGTTTCAATCATCATACTATTTGGTGTGAGTGTTAGCCATGGATGTTGTTTTTTTGTGTTTGTGGTTGGATCATTATCTCCATCAGCATGGTGGGTGTGGACCTATAGGTGCCATGTGGTTGGGAGGAGTAGCTACCTATACCACTGCTAGGGATCAATGTACAGAGATGGTCTTTTATCCTAGTGCGACTGTTACTGGATATTTTCACTTGGTACTTCAAATTTTGAAGTATGCTTTCTTGTGATTTATGCTTTCATTGGAATTCTTGGATATCATATTTGGATGATGTTATTTTATTGGATGCATTCCTATATTATGATTTTTAGCATATATTTAGATGATGTGAATAGCTTTGATGGTATATATATTGCTTATTGATGATTAGCATGTGATAGGAGATGTTATATACTTGTAGGATTATCTTACGTTTTTCTACTAGCATGTTAGATTTTCTTATGCTTATATTGTAGCATGTTTTAGTAGTGATGTCCCTATTACAATAGTACTAATGATTTGATCGGTCCCTTGGGATGTTATGCATGGGGGATTGCTAGGATCCACGATAGTCTTATGATGCTATTGACAATTAGGAGGAACTGTGTTCTTAGTTTGGTTATTTTGTTCATTGTGAGATTAATTTTGTTATTGTAGTGTTGCTTTCATACACTACGATGTTTATTCCAGTATTTATCACTTCACTACTTGTTAGATGGTTAGATATAGATTATGTCTTTCAATAGTGTGTTTGAGTGTTCACACCTCAAATTATGGATCTAGTACTCCCTAGTGTGGAGATTCTGAACTCAGTTTTGGTCTATTATTTTTCTTTAAGTGTTTCTTAGTTTCTTGGGTGACCATTTATCAACATGGTGTGATACAATATTGTATCACATGCCCATTGAAATTGTATCATGTGTCCCCTGATTCTATTGCATGCCTCTTAAAGTATCACATGTCTTTGAGAGAAGTATCACCCAGTCCTTGAAAGTGTCACCCTCCTTTAGGAATTTCATGCAATACTTTCTAGTGTTGTATTAAATTATCATCTAGTTTTTTGCAAAAACCTGTGTGGGTGGGTAGTGAGAACCTTTCAATTTGATCTAAGCTTTTTGGGAGTTTTTTCGAGTACCCTCTTAGGCATTCTTCAATCCTTTGGAGTTGCATTTTGTATTCATAATGTTTTGGTTCAAATTTAGCTATGCATCTCTAGTTGTGAGTCATCTTGTTCGGTAGTGACATTTGGAGATTTGTTGATTGCTTGGATTGTTTGTGAAGTCTTCCATTGTGATCTATGTGATCCCTGTATGATGTTGTCATGTGCATTCATACTTGTAATTTTTTTTATCTTGGCTCGAATTGAATCTTTGTTCCAAGGATCTTCGAACAAGGCATTACAATTATGATCTAGTGATTATAACCTAATTAGAATCCATAATCCCTTATAGCTCAATACTGCCACAAGAAGCAATTTTTGCATCACTCCTTATGAAAAATCCCTAAACCTAAGCCTTTTTATACAATCTTTTTGCCACTTACAAAATTAAGGCCATAATAATAGAAAAGTTGTAGCCAATTCCTTTTATAATATAAAGTCCCCATAGGAGTGTTGCCCCTTAACTCCATTTTGGGGGCACTTCCCCCAAACCCCCATAGAAATAATATGTGGAGAAAATTGCATTGAATAAAGATCCAAGTCTGATTAGGCTCCACATCACAACATGGCTAGCTCTATTCCCCCACTCACATGGCTACCTCTACACCTGCTATTTGGTACTTATGCCACACTAGCTCTAGTACATGTTAGTGCACATCAGTAGCCAGTCCGCCATTGCCACATGGATGCCATGTCATAGTTTTTTTTTTGCGAGGACCCCTAGGCCATCAATTTTGAAGTAGTAAAATGTTGATGTCAGCATAATGTCACCATTGCATCATCCCTCTTGCATGCTCTTTAAGACCTTTTTTTGAACTACTATTGGGTTTTTGGCTGAATATTGAGCATAAAGGGGTTATCTAAAAGAAGCATTGAAAAACTAGTTTTGAGACGAAGATAATTTAGAAGGAATTTTTGGTTTTTCATGTAGTTTGGTTGCATGTTTGGTAAATTAAAGGTGGATATTCTATTTTTCATTCTAGAGGGCATATCTTCAGCATCCCAACTCCATTTTTTGAAAACATTATAGTTTTGGAAAGTGTGTTTAGTACTCTTTCTAGAAGTATAGATTTGTTTTCTAGATTGTGCTCCAAGCTATTTCAATTATGGTTTTTTCTTTATTACACTATGGTGGATATCTTGGGTGTTTCAAGTCTAGGGATCATTTTCATGGCATGGGATTTGTTCTTTTGGGTTGTACTATCTATTATAATAGCTCTTTTCCCTTTCAAATCATTGTTGATATCATTTGTAAGCATGTTTATGCAAATACACTAGGATAAAGTGTGATACTACATTTGTATTTTTTTTTCCAGTTGTTTGCCTTATTTTGCCTTCTAATTTGAGTAGTGTTATCCTAGGACACTCATGCAGATTATTGTTTTCTCACAATATTTCATGTCTTGTGCTTTATTGTACATGAACTACTCTAAGAAAGTGCCATGGGGGGTTGGTTTTTTTCCATCTTCCTTTATCCAGTGGGTGTCCCTTCTGCAACATTAGCCACACAATGTGTCTAAGATTGGTCACCTCAGTACACACATATCTACTATTTTGTGCTTCTTGATCATGGTTTCTTAACATGCAATTCTTTTGGCCTACTATTCTAGCTTTCTATCACCTCACTTTTGTATACATTATAGTGGGTTCTTTCGATTGATCAACTCTTTAGGCTTTATTGTTTCATGCCATCTATATGTTCAAATTTAGTTGTTTGCCTTTATTTGCCTCCTAATTCAATGTAGAATATAGTCTTCTCTACCTAGTTAGGTTCTATTTTAGAGGATTTTATATAGATTAGTAGGTTCTTTTTGAAAGAGTTTGCAAGTTATTCATACTCCACTTATGTTTCTTCATGATCACTCTTTGTTCTTATTTTATGTAATATTCTTCTAGTTGGAGGCTTTTGTAGTGCTTCACTAGGTGTCTAGCTATCACTTTTTGGAGTAGAGTTTTTCCCACTTAGTTTTCTCTATTTCTCCATTTCATAGAGATTTGGTTGTGATTGGTTACCTCATCAGGCCTTGTTGCTAAGAGACAAGTTTTCTTTCAGCATTACATTGTAGTTTCCTTGCTCTTTTTGTATTATTTGCAGCTACATTGTTTCTCATCTTAAAGGGGAGTTTTAAAGTAAAAGGTTAATTTAATTTATTAAATTACCTTTTTTTCCTTCTTAATATTATAGTTTATGCACTTGCATTCACATTTAATAATTAAATAGCAATTATTAAATGGTTGTTACCATTTACGTTACCCTTTGTACCTTTCAAATTATGCTCTTTAGGTTTCTTTCTCCTACTATAATGATAGATCATTTGTAAGTATCATATATCTTTTCTTTTTTGAAGAATACAATTTGCATATTTTTAGAGCAAACCATTACCTATTCTTGTCTCTCTCTTTTTTATGATAAGTTTTTTGCAAGTAGGTATTCAAGGGCTTTGTTGATTTGTTTTGTGTATTGCTCTAATCCTTCATAGTATCAAAGCCATATCTGTTGTAGCTTGTATAGTATTTGGAGGAAAATGAGAAAAAGCATTTGGTAGATCAAATTTGGAGTTTTTTAATGTATCTCTTGAGAAAATAGGGGGTTCACTTATTTTTGGTATAGTTTGAGGCCAAAAAAACATCACAGATGGATCCAGAAGGTGTCAAAACCCCTATTTCCATATAAAGTTTGCACATATTAGACAACATTGATTCGGGAGGAAAAAAATTTGCCCAGAAGATGATATGGCCTTCTACACACACTCTGAGCTGATAATTTTTTTAAAAGATTGAAAACTAAGTAGTAGACCATCTTTTTGTCCTACTAACCTTTTTTTGGTGCTGTAGAATTTTTTTGTGGTTGTAGGATACCTTTTCAACACCACTACCAACTTTTGACACCCGACAATAGTTTTGTAGCCCCTAGTTGTCATTTCTAGTGCCAACAAATTTTTTCAGCATTGACATCTTTTTCCTAGCCTCGATCTATTTTATCTAGCCATCTCCACCTACAACCACCATCTTATCACTACCGTGACACCCATTTGGCCACTATTTTGGTTGTGCCACCACCTGTAGCCAATGTTGCTCCACTACCTACTAATGTCACTGCCCTCTAATCACCTCTGTTCCTCTACTCACCTGGTTGCATCTGCATCTGCACCTGCCATGTGCCAATTATGCCACACCAACTCTACCACATGTTAGGTGCCACATCAACAGTTAGGCCATCACTATGACCTTAATGCCATGTGGTAGTTTTCTCTGTTTGTGATGACCCCCGGGTTGTCAATTTTAAAGTAGTAAAATATGGATGTTAACATGACATTAGTACTCCATCATCCTTCATGTATGCCCTTCAAGTCTTTTTTCGACCCACTATTGGTTTTGTGGTTGTATCTTGAGCATATGGGGGATTTTTTCTAATCCAAAATAAGTATCAAAAAGATAGTTCCAAAATTGAGATAATGGAGTAGGAAGTTTTTTTTTTTTTTTTTTAGTTTGGTTGCCTATTTGGGTAGTCTAAGGTAGATACTTTGTTTTTCACTCTAGAGGGCATGTCTTAAGCATTACAACTTCATTTTTCAAAAATGTTATATTTTTGGAAAGCTTGTTTAGTACTCTTTCTAGAAATGTTAGTTTATCTTCCACATTCTTCTCCAAGATCTTTTTGTTATATATTTTTCTTTGTTGTGCTATGGTGGATATCTTGAGTGTTTTAGGTCTAGATATCATTTTTGTGGTATGGTATTTCTTCTTTTGGGATTTACTATATGTTGTGATAGCTCTTTTCCCTTTCTAATCATTATTGATATCATTTGTAACTATATTTATGCAAATTCCATGAGATAAAGTGTCATACTACATTTGTATTTTTGTTTCAGTTATTCTCCTTGTTTTGCCTTCTAATTTGTGCAGTGCCATCTAAGGAAACTCATGTAGATTATTTTTTTCTCAGGATCTCCCATGTCTTGTTCTTTATTGTACATGCACTACTTTGATAAAGTTTCATGGGGGGTTTAATTTTTTTCCTTTGTTTTCCATCTTCCTTTGTTTAGTGAGTGTCCCTTCCATGACATTAGCCTCATGATGTGTCTGAAATTGATCACCTTAGTACACACAAATGTATTATTTTGTGCATCTTGATCATGGTTTCTTAACATGCAGTTATTTTGGCCCACTTTTCTAGTTGCTTGTCACCTCGCCCCTATCTTAATTAGGGGGTTTCTTCTATTTTTTGTCATAATTCCTTGGTTCTATTAATAAACTCTTCAAGATTTGGTGTTTCATACCATCTATATCTTTGAGTTCAGGTTTTTTCCTTTGTTTGCCTCCCAATTTGATGTAGATTATAGTCTTCTCTACCTAGTTAAGCTCTATTTCAGAGCAGGTTCTACATATCAATAGTTTCTTTTTGATAGATTTTGTGACTTCTTCATGGTTCACTGATGTTTCTTCATGATCCTTCTTTGTTCCTATTTTCTAGAACATTCCTCTAGCTAGAGGCTTCTAGAGTGCTTCATAGGTTTTTAGCTATCTCCTTTTGGAGTAGAGTTTTTCCCAAAGGGTTTTCTCTATTTCTACATTTCATAGAGATTTGGTTGTGATTTGATACCTCATTAGGCCTTGTTGTCAAGACCTAAGTTTTCTTTCAGCATTGCATTGTAGTTTCTATACTCTTTCTACATTGTTTATAGCTGCATTATTGCTCATCTTAATGGGGGATGTTATAGACAAGGGTTTATTTCATTTTATTTATTAAGTTATCTTTTCTCCCTTCTTAAAATTTCATTTTATATATTTTTGCATTCACATTTAACAATTAAATATTAATTATTAAATGGCTTTTATCTTTTAGGTTACCCTTTTCAAGTTTTGATCTACTACTATAAGGATAGGTCTTTTGTAAGTATGTTATATCTTTTCTTTTCTTGAGAATATAGTTTCCATATTTTTAGAGCAAACCCTTACCTCTTCTTGTTTTTATCTTCTTTGTGACAAGTTTTCTAGATGTAGGTATTCAAGGGCTTTGTAGATTTGTTTTGTGTATTTCTCAAATCCTTCATTTCTTGATCAACATCATTAGGCTAGTGAGTAAAAACTCATCCATACACTAAAAATAGTCAAGGAAATCAAAGGCTTAAAAAAATAAAAAGAATGAAGTATATCTTAGAACTAGAAGATCACCTAGCATTTGGCGGAGCTAAGAAAATAGTTTATAGTTGATAAAATTGAACTAATATTTCATAGATCATGCATTCAAATCTATTTCCTTTTCTATTCAAAAAAATAGGAAGAATTTGTATAGTAAAACAATTATTCTTTGTATTTTATGTATTTTTAATATTTTCTATGATATGTTTTTATAAAATTTCTTGCAAAATTTACATATTTTTTGTGGTCTACATTATTTTTGTGTAGGACCTTGAGATAAGTGACTTAGCATGAGTTAAGTGACTTTTATTGTTTTATTATTTGGATTTTGGAATATGTATGCAACTAGATCACTTTTTCTATTGTGTAGATGATATGTAATAAGCAACTTTAAAAGGATCTCTCTAAATATACAAAGAGATATAAGTTTAGAAAGAAATATAAAGACTTACCTATTTAGAAGGAAAGGAAAATAATATTTACATGTGTACATCTTCTCTCCCTAGAAGAAAATTATAGAGCAAGGGCATATAAATCAAAAGGGAATGAGACAAAAATGAAATTGAAGAGAAAGGCATGACATGATAATGAAATTGAAGAGCAAGGGAAAGACATGACAATGAAATCATAGAGCAAGGGCATGACATGACAATGAAATCTCAAAGCAAGGGCAAGGCAACAAAAATGCAAATATCACAAAGGCACAACAACCAAATGAACTAATAAGAAGGTGTTGGAAATATAGATGGAGTAACTAAGAGGGGGGGTGAATTAGTTACCACAAAAACAAATCCATAGATCCCTTAGATGTCTAATAAACTAGTTACTATTGTCACTCAGTAAACATATAGAAAAATGATGTAACTCGATAGATGTAGTGTATGTTAACTTATTACTGATCTTTAAGCATTCACAATGATTAACATGCAACCATAAAATAAAAAACATGAACACATGAGACACTAGATTTAATGTGGAAACTCAATATGGGAAAAACCACCAAGTAACTAACTATTGATCTTCACTCTTTTAAAGTGAGCCCTATTAGGAGCCAACTTGGTTAAGGGTTACAAAACACATTGTTAGGTGTGACCTTGTTAAAGGATTTAATCACCCTATAAGGAGTGGCCTTGCTAGAGGTCCTTAGAACAATTCAAAAGAACTATCACCTTGTTAGAAGATTTACAAGATGGCTTTTGAACCAACTCTATTAAGAGATTTAGAAATCAATGCTACAATGGTGAGAAAGTAGAAATGAATAGACTTGAAAGAGATGCAACTATATTGCTGATACAAATCTCTATTCTACTTCAATAGATCCTCTCGGATTGAATATATCTTAGCTACTCCTCAAGGATATCTAACCATCCTTCAAAGTTCTCTCACACTTTCTTCTTCAATCAATACACTAGCATGCTCACTAATTACTCTTGAATTCTCAGTTTGACCTTTTATTTATACCTTAAAAATTATCAAGTCAACTCATTTACAACTTACAGTTACCAATAATCATTACATTAGTTAGATATAATCATTAAATGAAATAATTAAACTTTATTTCCCAAAACAATGAAATCCTTCATTGACCGACCCTACTCGGTAAACATTGTCCCTGAGCTAATTTCATGTGTTAAACAATAGAAGCTCTATTAACACTATGAGCTTTGCAAAATCCTCTAGAGAACGAGTGAACTCAATAAACACTAACTTTCCTTCATTAAGCTTGCGAGCTTAGTTAACACTAACTTCTATAGCAAAATCCTTTGCTGCTTGAGTGAGCTTAGTAGAAATTATTTCCACGGAGTAATTTCCAGGAATGCTCAGTAGACACTAAAATTTTCTTTGTTAACCAATTGATCTTGGTAGAGAATGACTAATAACTGATATGACATTTGAATAACATCAAAGACACCACACAATTGGTCAATTGTATCCAACAATCTCCCTCTTTGGCATTGATGGCAACACAACATGTCATAGCAGAATAAAATTTGGAAATAAGTCTTTCTTTGATAGAAATTTTCTCCCTCTTAGATTTTATGCCACAAACTTCTCTAATGTAGTAATCTCCATGTATGAAGGAATTACATAGCTTCTTTTCAAAACAACAAACTCTCCATAAACAAATTCAAATTTTAGAAAGATATGATAGTAAACTCACCTTCTTTGACAAGACATGCCAAAGAGACTAGATATCAAATAAGTAACAATGTACCTTAAATACTAATTCATATGCAATGTTCCCATGACTAGGCTACATCAACTGATAGATCTTCAACTTGGTACCTATTGATGCATCACAAAAACTTTATTTTAGTGAGCTTCAAATAAGGGAATGACCCTTAACTTACCTCTTAGATACAAGAATGCATCCTTAGGTAATGAGTTAATGAATATGTCAACAATCTATTCCTTTGTATGGACATATTCCAATCTAATCTCCTTATCCTACACCAATTCTCTTACAAAGTGATACATTTTTGCAATGTGCTTAGTTTTGGAAAGCATCACTGGATTCTTTGATATGTTAATTGTACTTGTATTATCACAAAACATAATAACTAGTTCCTTGATCTCAACCTTCATGCCTTCCTATAACTACTTAAACCAAATAATATTAGAATAATTTACTGCTACTGCAACATACTCTACCTTTGCTATAGATTGGGACGTGCAATTTTTCTCTTTGCTTGTCCAAGATACCAATGTTTTGCCAAGAAAGAATACTCCTCTACTTGTATTCTTTCTATCATCCAGATTACCAACCCAATCAGCATTAGTGAATACTTTTAGGTCCAAATTTCCTCCAAGTTTATACCATAGACCATAATCTTCAGTTCCTTTCAAGTATCTCAAGATCTTTTTGATTGCCATCATATGATTTTTTCTTGGTTTTTCTAAAAATCTTGCTACTATACCAACTACAAGAGCAATATCAAGTCTTCTATACTATAACTTTCCAATCATTGATCTATACAAGGTCTGATCTACCTCTTTTTATTCATCATCTTTAGTAAGCTTTAATCCAATACACATGGGTGTTCCAAATAGTTTACAATCTTCCATACCAAACTTCTTGAGTATCTCCTTGATGTATTTAAGGTGAGTAATGTAGATACTATTCTTTCTCTACTAAATCTAAAGACCATCAAAGAATTTAATCTCTCCAAACATAGACATTTCAAAATCCCTATTAATTTGTTCTGAAAAATCTTTGCATAGATCATCATTTCCTGTAAACAAAGTATCATCCACAAATATTCCTACTAAAAAAATCATGTTATCTAGTCCTTCCTTAATGTACAAGCTATTGTTATCATTAGTTCTCTAGAAAATAATCTGAATAAGGTAGTTATGCAATTTTTCATACCATGCTCTAGGGGCTTGTTTCAGACCATACAATGCTTTGTATAATTTGAAAACCATGTCTTTTCTATCTTGATCAACAATATCTTTAGGTTGCTCAATGTAGACTTCCTAATCAAGAATAAAATTGAGAAATGTTAATTTGACATCCATCTGATATACCTTAAATCTTTTGTATGTAGCATATGCAAATAAGGTCCTAACACTTTCGAATCTTGCAACAGGAGCAAAAGTCTCTCCATAATCAATTCCTTCATCTTAAGAGTAGCCTGTACATAACAATCTAGCTTTTTTTCTTGATACCTTACCATCTTCATTCAACTTATTCCTGAATACCCATTTTTTCCCAATCACATTTTTATCTCTAGGCCTAGGTACAAAAATCCATGTTTTGTTCTTCTCTATTTTCTCTATCTTGTCATTCATAGCCTCAATCCAACTGTCATTTTCTAATGCATCTTTGAAATTTCTAGGTTCAAAATCAACATGTAAACAAGTATCTTTTAGCTTACTTCTTATCATAGTACCTTCTGATTTGTCTCCAATAATCTAATCTAGTGTCTGATGTCTCCTGAAATACTTGGCCAATATAGGTTCCTTGCCTCTTGATTGAGTTCCACTTTCTTCATTTTGAGTTTCAATTTCTAGCTCTAGTTGATCTGACTATAGCTCTGGTCCTTCAAACAAGGTAGGCATTAGCTTGATAGCTTTCAACTATGACTTGGGTCTATGTGACTCAGTTGGAACTTATTACAACTTGGTGATTGAGGAAGATTCAAGAGAAAAAGCCACTTGATTGAAAAATGTATCTGGAAATGTATTAGGTCAATGAAAACAAATTTCCTGTAATCTTCTAGTTCCTTTTCGCTTTCTTCTTTAGTCCTTTCTACAAACTCATCAATTTTCACATGTGCACTTTCTATGATTTTGTGAGTAGACAAATTCATACATATATATGCCTTACTCTTGCAAGACTATCCCAAAAATATACCCTCATCACACTTCACATCAAATTTACCTTTTTTAGATTCATTCAAGATGTAACATTTACTTCCAAATACTTTTAGGTAACTTACATTGGGTTTATAGCCATACAATAACTCATAGAGAGTTTTGAATGAGTCCTTCTTTAGTTGTACTCGATTCAAGGTTTGTACCTCCTTTCAGCTTGATAGATTTTTCTAGGATAGTTGTAATCTATCAAGCTATCAGCTATTCCATACAAATCTATCAAGCTAATGTCCTCCTTTCAGCTATTCCATTTTTTTTGATATTTCTAGGATCTGATACCTATCTTTTTATTCCTCTTTCAATGCAAAAGTTATTGAAATCATGGGAGATGAATTCACCAACTCTGTATGATCTCAAAGATTTTAGTCTTTTTCTTATTTCCTTTTCTACTTTGGCCAAATACCATTTGAATTTCTCAAATGCTTCTGACTTCTCCCTTAAATAATAATAGTCATCATTCTAGTGTAATCATCAACAAAAAGAATAAAGAACTTTTCTCTAGTATAGCTCTCAATTCAAATAGGTCCACACAAATTAGTATGCACAATTTCCAAAATATCTTCAGACTGGTAGTTTTTACTTTTAAAGCTAGTCTTTCCTATCTTACCAATCTGGCAATTCTGTCATAGACCAACATCAGGTTTCTTTATACTAGGAATGCCTCTTACTTTTGTGAATTCGTAGGTACTCTAATTGCATAAAAGGGAAGCAATGTTCTAAGAAATTTACTTACAAATGTTTTCTCTTTGATGTCTCCTCCAGAAGTTTTGATTGCACTGACACTTTCTTTGACTCTCTCAACATATTTGGCAATGTTTTCATCCTCTCTCATTCTCATTTGATCAAATTTTCCTCTTAGACTTTCTGATTTGGCTCTTCTCACATTGTCATCAACTCCATAGATATTTTTTAGCTTGTTCCACATTTCAAAGGTAGTTTTGCAGTCCTTCATATCATCAAACTCTTCATAGCTTAGGGTAGATGCCATGTCTATGATCATGGTATTATGAGTCTTCTTTTTAGCAATGTCATTAATAGATAATGTACCAAAAGGAGTTGTGTATTCTTCATCAAGGTATTTCAATCTTGTATCTCCAATGGAAGCCAGATAAAGTCTCATCAATCCCTGTCATGTTAAAAAGTTATCCCTATTAAACCTTGGAATTTTTCTCTTGTAAGACATCCTAGTCTTTAGCTTAGGTCCTTGAAACCCTTCCTGCAAGCACCAAAAGATCAGATACCAATTGTTGGAAATATAGATGGAGTAACTGAGAGGGGGGGCAAATTAGATACCACAAAAAAAAATCCACAGATTTCTTAGATGTCTGATAAAATAGTTACTACTGTCACTCGATAAATATACAAAAAAATGTTGTAACTCAGTAGATGTAGTGTATGTTAACTTAATACTAATCTTTAAGAATTCATGTTGATTAACATGCAACCATAAATGAAATAACATGAACACATGAGACACTAGATTTAACATGGAAACCCAATATGGGAAAAACTACCAAGTAACTAGCTATTGATTTTCACTCTTCTAAAGTGAGCCCTATTAGGAGCCAACTTGGTTAAGGGTTACAAAACACACTATTAGGTGTGACCTTGTTAAAGGATTTAATCACCATGTAAGGAGTGGCCTTGCTAGAGGTCTTTAGAACAATTCAAAAGAACTATCACCTTATTAGAGGATTTACAAAATGGCTATTAAACCAACTCTATTAAGAGTTATAGAAATCACTACTAAAATAGTGAGAAAGTAACAATGAATAGACCTAAATGAGATGCAACCAAATTTTTGATACATATCTCTCTTTTGCTTTAATAGATCCTCTCTAATCAAATATATCTGTGTTGCTCCTCAAGGATATCTAACCATCCTTCAAAGTTCACTCACACTTTCTTCTTCAATCAACACACTTTCATGCTCGCTCATTACTCTTGAATTCTTAACTTGACCTTTTATTTATACCTTACAAATTGTCAAGTTGGCTCATTTACAACTTACAATTACCAATAATCATTACATCAAATGGATACAATCATTACATTAAACAATTAAACTTTATTTCCCAAAATAATTAAATCCTTCATTGGCTGACCCTACTCAGTAAACATTGTCCCTGAACTAATTTCTTGTGTTAACTAACAAAAGCTTAGTTAACACTACAAACTCTACAAAATCTTTTGGCGACCGAGTGAACTTGGTAAACAATAACTTTTCTTTGTTAACCTTGTGAGCTCAATTAACACTGACTTCTGCCACAATATCCTTTGATGCCCAAGTTAGCTCAGTAGAAACTATTTCCACAGAGTAATTTCTAGGAATGCTTAGTAGACATTAAAATTTTCTTTGCTAACCAACTGAGTTTGGTAGACACTGACTAATAACTAATTTGACATTTGTGTAACATCAAAGACAACACACAATTGGTCAATTGTATCCAACAAAAGGGCCACAATAACATTCATAGAACTCCACCTCTTTCGTGTACAACTCTCCACAATCAAAATCAAATGAAAAATTATTGTCGTAGTTTCTTTTCTTTTTTTAATTCTTGCAAGGACATCACAATTATAATTCTAACATTGGTATTTCAACAATGTTGGGAACAATTGTAAAAATAAAATAAAAATCACTACAAATTACATCACCATCCTAAATTGCTGTCATAATTTGACCCCAAATATTGTAGTGATAAATGCATAAAACATGGGTCCTTTTGCTCTTAATTGTCCCTTCTATTTATAGGATTTTAGAAGGGGGTTGGGGTAAAGGTTAGGGTTTTACCTTTCACTTAGGCTAAGAGTGGAATTGAAAATATCTAACAAAAACCTGAGATGAACAAACAAACAGACTTGGTTTGTGAGGATACACATGGATTTTCATTTTTTTTAATTCCCAAAAGAGTGGATTTCACTTATGAGAAGATAAATTATTTTTGTTGATTTATTAATGTTGCATTTATTTTCAACTTTTTTCTTTACCTTTTTTGTTTATATTTTATTTTATGATTTTATAAACTAGATTTCCTATTTTTAAAAGTGAGTTTGGTCTTTTTGAATTTGATCAACGTTTTAGGTGATTAATTAACTAACCAATCAAATGACGTGGTTTTATAATTGATTTGAAAAATGTCCATTATTTTCCTCATTTATCTAATTTTTCCTTTAATTTTGATCGAAATTTACATTCTTTTAGGTTTTTGCCAATTTTATGATGTCTACAATATTTATTATCAAACTTTATTAATAATATAAATTACATTAATCTAAAATATACTAGTAAATTACTAGGGTTTAAGGAATTGCTAGTTTTCTATGTTGATATATGTTGTTGTAAGGTTAATAGTCAATAAAACAAACCTTTTCTAAATTATATGAAATATGTTCCTTGGACTATAGTTGTACCTATATGAAAAATTAAACTCCAACCTGAGATATATGTACATATATAGATAGAATATTTTTATTTTATATAAAGCCATTAAGACTTCATTATATTAAAATTAATAATAGTATTTAATGAAATAAAAAAAATGGAGTTGGAGCTTACTAACTAGAACAATATACAATAGGGGCATTCTATAAGCCTTGATACTCACTAGAAAAATCTTGCATGGAGTAATGTGTGTGTGTGTGTGTGTGTGTGTGTGTGTGTGTGTGTGTGTGTGTGTGTGTGTGTGTGTGTGTGTACACTAACAACTCGTAAGTTAGACATTTGACCTCAACATTTTTGAATGAAGGAGATAGAAAATTGGACATTGAGCACTTCACAAACTAGTGGACAAAAATGTATTAAGTACTTGACAAGCTAGGGTACAAAATGTATTAAGTACTTGATAAACTAGTGGACAAAATGAATTATATTTTGTCCATACTTTTTTGGCTATAAATATGCAAAAAAAAAATCCATAATAGATTCAAATACAACTAGTTGATAAAATCTATGTGATACATTCAAAGATGATCTTGGAACTATAATTAGAATATGTAACCTTATTGAATTTACAAGAACCTCATTATGATATTATTCCATTATGTTCATTTCATTTTATGCTTCTTCTGTAGGTTAAAAATGTCCAATATTCCAGATTACGAAGGCACTAGTTCATTATGGGTTGGAAGCATCATAGGAATCTTCATCTTTAAATTATTTCTCTACACCTATGTCTTTTGAGATAAAATAAGGATGTTTGTTGCATCTAAAGATGAAGCTTTAAGAATTTATCATAATGTTCTTAAAACCCCTTGATTTTATATATAAAAAAAAAAAAAGGGCTTTATTCTTTGGTATTAATCCCCATTTCTAGATTATTCAAATGATGATTGGGTCTTGTACATATCAATTAGCCTTGTTGCACCCATTGAACTATTCAAAAAATCATTTAGCTTGACATGATCATATTCTATGAAAATTTTATTATTGAAATAAATATGATTACAAAATTTATCATATGTATAGTACAAAATTACTATTCAATCCATAAACAAAATACATCTATAAAGAATGAAATGAGTAATACACAACTTATACAATTTAGTATTGATTATATATACCACAAATAGATATCGAACTCTACAATTTTAAGAGCAATGCCCTATTTTTATACCATGCCCCATGTTGAAAAGTGATCAATGCTCAATATCTTGAAAAAATGAATCTCAAAATATCAATCTACAATCCCAATCATCAAATTCATCCTTGTCTTCTAGCAAAATTATTTCCAAAAGAAAAATAAATAAATAGTAACAAACTTGGACAATTTTTTTATTATTATTCCACTATTGTAAAACATACTAATGAGATATTTTTGGTATAAACTAGTATTCACTACTTAACTAATGTTATAATAGGCATAGCTTTGTTCGCATCTACATCAACAATGATGTCCCTTTGGTGTTCAATAGGAAAGAAGTAATAATGGATGATGAGATTGTTTCTACTATAACAACACCAATCATGTTGTCATCTGAATGATCTCTCATACTTAAAAAAGAGAGGAACAACCAATAATGAGAGTAAGACTCCTTACAATTAGTTCACAAAAAACTTGTGCTCCAATTGACTATATTTTGATGAATTGACATGTATGTCCTTGCTAATATAAATGACTTACATTACATATAACTTATGTATAGTTTGATAATACAATATGACATTCTTCTTTCTTATATTAGACCAATTCTATGGCATTGTTACAACACACCAGAGCTGTTGGATATAATTATCTAATTGTGTGTTGTCTTTGATGTCACACAAATGTAATATCAATTGTCAATTAGTGCTTATGAAGCTCACTTGGTCAGCAAGATAGTTTTTCATGTCTACTGAGTGTTACTAAAGTTTACTATGTGAAGATAGTATCTATCAAACTCACTCAGGCATTAAAGGAAATTATGGTAGAAAATAGTGTTAACAAATTTCTCATGGTCAATAAAGGAAAGTTGGACAGAGTTAGTGCTAACTGATCTCATTCAGTTACCAAAGGATTTTTGCAAGTTTGTAGTATTAACTAAGCTTCTATTGGTTAACATAGGAAATCATCTCAGAACTAGTGTTTACCGAGTAGGGTCAGTTAATAAAGGATTTTTTTTGTTTTGGCATGAGAAGCTTAATTATTTTAAGTATTGGTTCTATATGACTATGGTAATGATTAGTGGCCATTCTAAATTGTATTGAGCCAACTTGAAAATCTAGATGATATAAATATAAGGTCAAGTTGTGGTTTTCTTGTGTGTGCAATTGTGTTGATTGAATTGAGAAAGAAAAGAGTCAAAGTGAACTTGAAGGATAAGAAAGTACCCTTGTGGAGAAAAAAGTAATATTCGATTAGAAAGGATCAAGTTTAAGCAGAAAAAAGATTTGGATTGAGCAATTCAATTGCATCACAGTTAGGTCATTTCATTGTTACTTTCTAACCATTATAGCAGTGATCTAAAATGTTTTAATAGAGTTAGTTTAATAGCTAGTTGCAAATCCGTTGATAAGGTGGCAATTCCATTGAATTATTTCAAGACCTCTCACAAGGCCACTCCTAATAGGGTATAAAATCCTCTAAAAATATCATAGATAATGGTGTGTTTTGTAACCTTTAACAATGTTGGCTCCTAACAAGGCTCAGTTCAGAAGAGTGAAAAAAAGTAACTAGTTACATTGGTGGTTTTTCCCATATTGGTTTTCCACATTAAATCCAGTGTCTCATGTGTTCATGCTTGCAAATTAATTAATTTTAATGTTTTAAGAATTTCTAAAAGTAAATCACACTCTACATTTACCGAGTCACAACATTTTCTATATGTTTACCAAGTAACAACAACAATCAATTTTATCTGTATACTTTTATTGATATCTAAGGGATCTATGATTTATTTTAGTGGTAACTAATTCAAACCCCCCCCACCCCCCTCAGTTACTCCTTCTATATTTCCAACAATTGGTATCAGGGCTTTTGGTGCTTGTAGGAAAGGTTTCAAGGACCTATGCTAAAGATCAAGATGTCTTACAAGAGAGAGATTCAAAACCTAATTAGAGACAAATTTTTAGCATGGCAGGGACTCATGAGACTTCATCTAGCCACCATTAGTGATTTAGTCTTGAAATACCTTGATGAAGAATACAAAACTCTTACTGGCATATTATTTGTTGAAGACCTTGTTGAGAAAAAGAATCATAACATCATGATGATTGATATTGCATTTGCTCTCAGTTATGATGAATTTGATAAGATCAAAGACTAAAAAACTTTTTTTGATATGTGGAACAAGCTAAAGGACATCTATGGTGGTGATGACAATGTAAGGAGAGCCAAAGCAGAAACCCTTAGAGGAAAGTTTGATCAGATGAGAATGAGAGAAGATGAAAATGTTTCCGAACATGTGGAAAGAATCAAAGCTAGTGTCAGTGCAATCAGAGCTTGTAGAGGAGAAATCAAGGAAGAAAATATTGTAAGTAAAGTTCATAGAACATTGATTCCTATCTATGGAATTAGAGTATCTACTATTCAAGAAAAGAGATGTGACCCAAATCACAAGTTAAGTTTGGATGCCTTAGTAAGAAGATTAACAACCCTTGAGGTAGACAACTTTTACAATTATGTTCTAGCTTCCAAAAATGTTGAGTTTGCATTTGAAGCTAAAATTTCACTCAAAGAGAAAGGAATGAAAATAAAGGAAATTCAATTAGAAAGTGAAGAGGAAATAGAAGAGAGTTCTAAAATTTATCTTGAAGTTGCTGAAGCTTTACTTGCAAAGAAATATTCTAGAGGTAGAGGAAAATACAAAGGTAAAGTTCCCCTAATCTATTTTTCATGTGAAGAAATTGGTCATATTGCTACCAAGTACGCAAACAAAGAGAGCAAGGATGAGAAGAAGAGTCATAAGTACAATGGCAAAAAGGATTTCAAAAATCACAAATCATACAAGGATAAAGGTAAGAAGACTTATTTTATGGCTAAAGATTCTAATAATAGTGAAGATTAAATAATATACATTGTTGTAAAAGATGAATATGATGAAGAAGAAGATAAGATGGCACTTATCTCTCATGTTATTAAAAATTATATGTAGATCATAGATAGTGGATGTTCACATTATATGACTAGAGATAGAAAAAAATTTGAACACTTTGAACACTATGATGAAGGTAGTGTAAGGTTTGGAAACAATGACCCTTGTTGCATAAAAGGGACAGGCTGAATCTTGTTAACCAATGAAGTTGTATGTGACAATGCTTATTAGGTTGAAGGACTAAAACATAATCTACTAAGTGTGGCATAGCTAATCAACATTGGATTCAAGGTAGAATTCATTCATGGAAAGGCAAGATTGCTGGATGAAAAAGGTAATTTGATTGGATCAAGCAAATAGATAAGAGGTAACCTATTTTATCTCGATCCTAGTAATTGCTCATGTTTTATTGCTCAAATGGAAGAAAGTTGGTTATGGCACAAAAGACTTTGTCATGTAAACTTTGATAATATTGTCAAGATAAGTAAATTCAAAAAAGTAAGAGGTATCCCTAGTTTGAAGAAACTAGATGTTGGTTTATGCAAAAATTGTCAGATTGGCAAAATTAGAAAGACTAGTTTTAAGAGCAAAAACTATCAATCTAAAGATGTCTTGGAAATTGTACATATTGACCTATGTGGACCCATTGGAATTGAAAGTTATAGTGGAGAAAAAATCCTTATTCTTTTTGTTGATGAATACTCTAGAATGATGGTTGTTATGTATCTTAGAGAAAAGTTAAAAGCGTTTGCAAAATTCAAATGGTATCTAGCAAGAGTAGAAAAAGAAATAGGAAATATATTAAAATTCTTAAGATCAAACAGAGGTGGTGAATTCATCTCCAATGAATTCAATAACTTTTTCATTGAAAGAGGAATTAAAAGATAGGTATCAACACCGAGTACTCCTGTGAAGAATGGAATAGCTGGAAGAAGAAACATATTCATCATGGATTCTACAAAGACTCTAATGATTGAAAAGAATGTTGCTATCAAATACTGGAAGGAAGCCATCAACATTGTAGTCCATACTTTGAACCAAGTTCAGTTAAAGTACTCACACAAAACTCCCTATAAATTATGGTATGGCTACAAACCCAATGTAAGTTACCTAAAAGTATTTCATAGTAAATGTTATATCTTGAAAGAGCCTAGAAAATTCAAGTTTGATGTGAAAGGTGATGAAGGTATATTTTTGGGATACTCTTGTAAAAGAAAAGCATATAAATGCTTGAATTTGTCTACTCACAAAATCATAGAAAGTGCACATGTGAGAATTGATGAGTTTGTAGAACAGACTAAAGAAGAAAGCAAAAGGGAACTAGAAGATTACAAAAGATTTGTTTACTTCAAACCTAATGTATTGCTAGGCACATATAACAATAAGGAGACTTCACCTCCTGAGCCTTCCTCAGCTACCAAGTTACAAGAAGTACAAACTGAGTCACAAGGACCCGAGTCACATTCTGAGGCTACCAAGTCAATGCCTACTGAGTCTAAATGAGTTGAGCTAGAAGTTTAGATTCAAAATAAAGATAGTGGAATTCATTCAAAAGGAAAGAACCTATATTGACCAAATATGTTAGAAGGCATCATGCATCTAATCAGATTATTGGAGATAAATTAGAAGGTACTATGACAAGAAGTAAGCTAAAAGGTTCATGTTTGCATGTTGAATTTGAACATATAAGTGTTAAAGATGCATTTGAAAATGAAATTTGGATTGAGGAAATGAAGAAAGAAATAGAACTGATATAAAAGAATAAAACTTGGACCCTTCTACCTAGAACTAAAGATAAAAATGTGATTGGAACAAAATGGGTATTCAAGAATAAGTTGAATGAAGATGGTAAAGTATCAAGAAAAAAAGCAAGATTGTTATATAAAGGCTACTCTCAAGAAGAAGGAATTGATTATGGTGAAACATTCACCCCTATTGCAAGATTGGAAGGTGTTAGGACCTTACTTGCATATGCAACACACAAAGGACTCAAATTATATTGGATGGATGTCAAATTTGAATTTCTTAATGGTATTCTTGATGAAGAAGTGTATATTGAACAACTAGAAGGTTTTGTTGATCTAGACAAAAGGGACATGACCTACAAATTACACAAAGGATTGTATGGTCTGAAACAAGATCCTAGAGTATGGTATGAAAGGTTACATAACTACCTTATATAGATTGGTTTTCAAAGAACTAATGATAACAATAGTTTGTATATCAAGGAAGGACCAGATAAAAATATTGTATTGGGAGAGATATTTGTGGATGATATTCTATTTATAGGGAATGATGATCTATGTAAATAATTTTCAAAAACAAGTGAACAAAGAGTTTGAAATGCCCATGTTTTGTGAGATAAAACTCTTTGTTGGATTATAGATACAACAGAACAAGAATGGTATCTACATTACTCAATCTAAATATATCAAGGAGATACTCAAGAAGTTTGGAATGGAAGATTGAAAACTAGTTGGAACCCCCATGTGTATTGGACTAGAGCTTACAAAAGATAATGACTCCAAAGAAGTAGATCAAACCTTATATAGATTAATGATTGGGAAATTATAGTGTGTAGTTCATGCAAGACCTAACATTACCTTAGTAGTTTGAATAGTGGGAAGATTCTTGGAAAAACCTAGAGAAAATCACATGATGACAATTAAAAGAATATTGAGGTATTTGAAAGGCACTGAAGAATATGGTTTATGGTACAAACTTGGAGGAAACCTAGACCTAAAGGTATTCACTAATGATGATTGGGTAGGAAATATTGATGATAGAAAAAGCACAAGTGGTGGAGCATTCTTTCTTGGTAAAAGGTTGGTATCTTGGACAAGAAAGAAGAAAAACTACACATCCCAATACCATGGAAAAAGTAAAATATATTGGAGCAGCAATAAATTGTTCTAACATTGTTTGGTTTAAACAATTGTTGGAAGGCATGAAGGTTGAGATCAAAGAACTAGTCATCATGTTTTTTTATAACACTAGCACAATTAATATATAAAAGAACCTAGTGATGTATTCCAAAACTAAGAACATAAGTATAAAATATCATTTTGTCAGAAATTTGGTGTAGGAAAAAGAAATTAGATTGGAATCTGTTCATACAAAGGAACAAATTATGGACATATTCACCAGGCCATTACCTAAGGATGCATTCTTGTATCTAAGAGGTAAGCTAGGGGTCATTCTCCTATCTGAGGCTCACTAAATGAAGTTTTAGTGATGCATCAATAGGAACCAAGTTGAAGATCAATGAGTTGATGCAACATAATCAAGGGAAGAGTGCATATGAATTAGTACACAAGGTAAATTTATATAAATTTGATATGTGTTTTCTTTTTCATATGTTGTCAAAGAGGGATAAGATTACTATCATATCCTTCTAAAATTTATTTTTGTCATTTCAAGAGGGAGAAGTTAGTAACTCCTTCATAGACAAAGATTACTGCATGAAAGAAGAAGTTCTTTTTGTGAAAAATCTAAGAGGGAGAAACTTTCTGTCAGAGAAAGTATTGTTCTCATATTTCATTGTGCTATGACATGTTGTGTCACCATCAATGCCAAAGAGGGAGATTTTTGGATACAATTGTCTATTCTGTGTTGTCTTTGATGTCACACAAATGTCACATCTATTGGTAGTTAGTGCTTAATAATCTCACTTGGTCAAAAAGATAGTTTTTTGTGTCTACTGAGTGTTCCTAAAGTTTACTCTATGAAGATAGTATCTATTGAGCTCACTCGAGCATCAAAGGAAATTATGTTAGAAAATAGTGTTAATTGAGTTCTCATAGTTAACAAAAGAAAGTTGGACAGAGTTAGTGCTAATTGAGCTCACTCAATTACCAAAGGACTTGTGCAAGCTCACAATGTTAACCAAGTTTCTATTAGTTAACACATGGAATCATCTTAAAACCAGTGTTTACTAAGCAAAGTTGGCTAGTAAAGGATTTTGTTGTTTTGGCATGAGAATCTTAATTATTTTAAGTATTGGTTCTAGCCAACTATGGTAATTATTAGTAGTCATTTTGAAATGTCCCCTTTTCTGATTTGATATGGTATTTCACACCTCTAATCAAATTTTCAAAATCAAACAACTACTATCACAAAGATCCACCAAACTTCTCAAGAAACCCCAAATTGGGTATGCTAGAAATTGTGCCAAAAGCTTCACAACTTCACCTATTATTAATAAATCTGAAAATGGATATTTTTACAGAAATTTCAGCAGCATAATAGCCTACAAAATGAAATTTCCAGATCTATATAGCCTTTACACAGAAGCTCAAAAATGTAGGACCAAAACTATGCTCATCGGGTTCCCGAAATAGCACAAAATATGCCCAAAAACACCACAAAAACACTAATAATCTATCTCAAAAGTTTAATCATGTCCCAATATATATATTCAGGTCTATTTTAACATTTAAAAGTCTAATATACAGAAAAAACCAAAACTGATATGAAATGCTCAACTGAAAACACCAAACTCATGCAAAAAACACACCCAAAAACTCCCAAATCTACACTGTTCAGCACAAAGGCAAACTCTGTATGAGCATGCACATGGAATGGCTTCAAACTCCCATCCTTAGCCTTCTTGGAAACCTACAAACTCCCGTTCTTGGGTCTCCCTAGAAACCTGCAAACTCCCGTTCTTGGGTCTCCTTCTCCACAGGTTTGGCAGCCTCTGAAGAATAACAAAGAATGAGCAAAAATCAAGTTCTGGAATCTACCCAAAATGCCTCCAAACCCCCTTAAAAGAGGGCATAAATTTAACTCACATCCAAGAGAGGTTAATGAAACATATTTTAATAATAATTTTCATTTATTAGTCCAACGGTTTCCAAAGATTAACCCCCTTTTTCTGAAACTTCACTTTCTTGGGCCTGGCTTGCCTTAGCAAAGATTATTATTTTTTAATTATTTGAAAAGGGGACATGACAAGTCCTCCCCTCCCAAAAATTGCTTGTCCTCAAGCAATGGCTGAACAATAAACCAATCAATCCACCTGGATCCCAAATGTAGTCATGAACTATACTACTACCAATTAACTCAGGCTCCTACAATATCCTCTGCAATATGACCAAGAGGAATCCATAATCAAACTGACAATTATAGCTCAACCAAACTCCAAAATCAGAACTTCCATAGTTAGAAACCCACGAGACACAAACTCTTAGAACATCAAAACCCAAGTAAAGTGGACTACCAACATAGTAAATACCATCAACGCATTCCACTGGCCTATATAGAATGTACAATCCAACTCTGCAACAATGGTGAATGCTCTCAAATGAAACTATACCAAGTATGGAGAATCCACACACTGTACAACTCCTGCAGTCAACACAACTCTGTAGATCATTAGCCACTGTCTCATAACCATAACTCCCATGCACCCCTAATGGTGAAAAACCATCACAAGATAAACAACAAGAAATGGAACCCAAACCTAATTTTCCCACCATCAACTCCTCAACACAAGGATCAATTGCTAACTGATGTACATACCCTGCAATATAATGTTGATTAAAAAAACCAACCTCATTCAACAACTCACCATGAACAAGTGATATAACCCACTGTGACTGATCACTAGCTAAATCAGGGGATGTCATAGCCAAAGGAGTAGAATCAATAACAACACCTACTGAAGCATCACTCCAAAACTCCTACTCTAAGTCATGTATTATCAAGCTATCAACTGCAGGACCTATCGCCATGTCGTGACAATCACAACTCTCATCCCGAGGCATCAAACTATTCCATGAATAATGATAAGCACTAGGAACCAAAGTACATCTCTGTATCATAATCTCATCAACATGGTCATCAGAGGTAAATTGATGAGCGTACCTCATAGTGTAATGCCGATAGAATTTTCCAATCTCAGTCAGTGGCTCAGACTGTAATCTAGATGTAACTAACTGCAATTGATCATTAACCATGTTGGAACTGACTCCTACCTCTGAAGATATCACCAAGGGAGTAGTATTACTAGCAGGAACCATGCCAACTGCTGACTCACCAACATCACACATGATCTTTGATACATCTCTAGTCTCCGTGCCATCAGTACTAGAGGCCACCACCATGTCAAGCATACAACAATCTGCCACAACACCCAACTCAACTAAACTTGACTCTAGTGGGAATGAACCTGATATGCCAATGTTAGTATCAAGGATGGATGCATCCACATCTCCATTGTCTCTAACAATCTCGGCCATGGACATCCTCGAATCACCAAACACCACAGCTTGTGACTGTATAGAATTAGGTAAAGACTGTAGTCACTCTAACTCCATGGTCACCTTAGCCAAATGAAACTGTGACTCCTTGAAAGCCAACTGTGTACTCTCAAGAATCTCAGAAGTCACCTCAAGTTGCTTAGTAAGCTCACTCACCTCATCTTCCTTGGCCAACAATGCATCATATGCTGTACTGCCCCACTCCATAAGATAATCTCTATCAGCTACCAACTGCATATAATTCTGTCTCAAAATCCGAATAGCTTCCCATAAAGAGTGGATCTCTGTCAAGGAAAGATAAATGCCTTCCTGCTCATCACTAGTAGGAGAACCCCATCCATAAACTGCTAACAACTGACGAGCAGCATCGAAATGCTGGCAAGTGATAGCAATGTCTCAGTCACTAACTCTCAACTGATTAGACACATGATGGCACTGGCTTGACTGTCTCCTACAAACCTCCTCTGATGCACTGTCTAAAGGAGTATCCTCAAAGTTACTAGTCTCTAGAGTATTACCATCCATATCCTATGAATCAAATCTAAAGCTCATATATTGAGTATCAAAAACATTAGCATTGCTGTCCAACTCCTCTATACCCAAGGAAACTAAGTCTTCAAAACTACCCACTGCATCCTCCTATATGTCATCAATGCCAAAATGATCCTGGGACTCATCTGTACACACTGCCAAATATGAAAGATCATCAACACATTCCAGCAAGTATGGTCAACCAGATATACGAACAAAGCCCAAAATCGGTGTATAAAAACTAATACCAACATCAGACAAGATACTGGTACAAGAAAAGACAACACCATGTAATCTGCTAATCAAATCCATGATAGAACCCAAACAAACACTGCTACCAAAAAGTGTTAAAGATCTCCAGTCAACTGAATCCCAAACACCAATATAACAATCTCAAGTCCATATCCGTAAACTAGAATCAACTGGTAACTCAAGCAAACTCCTCACCTGAGTAATATGACCAATACCAACTAACTCCACATACTTGTCATGATGAGATAATGAAGTCACAATACTATCTTTGTTCACCTTCAGCTGGCTGGATAAATCATGTGAAGTACTACCAGCCTCAACCTCATGTGATGAAGCATCTAACTGTCCCTGGTACTCTTTCTTAGCAAAGTCATGAATGCTCAATGTCTGCTCATCTCTACCAGGTATCTCACCATCCTGCACAACAATATCCTCATAATCATCATCTGAACCCACTACACTGTAGTCACTGCCTGTTATAACTATACCATCCTGAATACCTGTGGCATCACCCTTTGACAACCTATAAACAATTGTCTCAATCTGAGTATCAAGTTGACCGTTACTATCAATCTATGTAATATCCTTTCCCACCACCTCCTATGGCAGAGTAGAATCAGAGACCTCTACCTGGCTATCAGCTAGTTTCTCAAACTCCTCATGCAACTTCTTGGGAATTGTGTCATCTGTCCTGTGAGAAAATATGCCAAATAGAAATCTAGTCAACTTATCCACCTTAGCTGGGTCAGATAACATGTCATTCATTATACGGTGGTGCTCAACCAACCGTTTAGACATGTCATGGCTTATTTTTATAAGTTTATCTCGAATGTCTAAATAACCATCCTTTCTACTATTTTGACTCTGGCTATCAATTGTCCAAGATCGTTCCCTCTGAGACTCTGTACTATACCTGTCCATTTTGGATAAGTAGAGTGTAACCCCAATAGGATATAACTTCTTCAAAAACCAAGAACTAACATGAAAATGATTAGAAGTAGCATGCAACCATAGATTTGGACATGCAACTGATTAGAAGCAACATGCAACCACCAAATTATGACATGCAAGATCTGGGTAGTTGTCAAAACTGACATGCAAACTTCTACAACCACCAAATTCACCAAGAACTAACATGAAAATGATTAGAAGTAGCATGAAACCATAGATTTGGACATGGAACTGATTAGAAGCAACATGCAACCACCAAATTATGACATATAAGCTCTGGGTAGTTGTCAAAACTGACATGCAAGATCTGGGTACTTGTCAAAACTGAAATGAAAACTTCTGTAACTTCTACAAACCCTCAAGCTGGCAAGATCATGGCTCTGATACCACTGAAATGTCCCCTTTTCTGATTTGATATGGTATTTCACACCTCTAATCAGATTTTCAAAATCAAACAACTGCTATCACAAAGATCCACCAAATTTCTCAAGAAACCCCAAATTGGGTATGCCAGAAATTGTGCCAAAAGCTTCACAGCTTTACCAATTATTAATAAATCTGAAAGTGGACATTTTTACAAAAATTTCAGCAGCATAACAGCCTACAGAAATGGTGCCAAAAGCTTCACAGCTTCACCTATTATTAATAAATCTTAAAATGGATATTTTTATAGAAATTTCAGCAGCATAACAGCCTACAAAATGACATTTCCAGATCTATATAGCCTTTACATAGCAGCTAGAAAATGTAGGACCAAAACTATGCTCATCGGGCTCCCGAAATAGCACAAAATATGCCCAGAAACACCACAAAAACACTAATAATCTATTTCAGAAGTTTAATGATGTCCCAATATATATATTCAGCTCTATTTTAACATTTAAAAGTCTGATATATAGCAGCAACCAAAACTGATATGAAATGCTCAACTGAAAACACCAAACTCATGCAAAAAACACACCCAAAAACCCCCAAATCTACACTGTTCAGCACAAAGGCAAACTCTGTATGAGCATGCACATGGAATGGCTTCAAACTCCCATCCTTAGCCTTCCTAGAAACTTGCAAAATCCCGTTCTTGGGTCTCCCTGGAAACCTGCAAACTCCCATTCTTGGGTCTCCTTCTCCACAGGTTTGGCAGCCTCTGAAGAATAACAAAGAATGAGCGAAAATCAAGTTCTGGAATCTGCCCAAAATGCCTCCAAACCCCCTTAAAAGAGGGCATAAATGTAACTCACGTCCAAGAGAGGTTAATGAAACATATTTTAATAATAATTTTCATTTATTAGTCCAACAGTTTCCAAAGATTAACCCTCTTTTTCCGAAACTTCACTTTCTTGGGCCTGGCCTGCCTTAGCAAAGATTATTATTTTTTAATTATTTGAAAAGGGGACATGACACATTCTAAATTGTATTGAGCCAACTTGACAATTTATATGATATAAATATAAGTTCAAGTTGTGTTTTTCAAGTGTGTGTAAGTGTGTTGATTGAATTGAGAAAGAAAATAGTGAGAGAAAAATTGAATAATAAGAAAGTATCCTTCTGGAGAAGAAAAGTAATATTTGATCAGAAAGGATCAAGTTTAAGTAGAACATAGATCTAGATTCAGCAATTCAGTTGCATCACAATCAAGTCATTTCATTATTGCTTTCTAACCATTGTAGCAGTGATCTAATATCTCTTAATAGGGTTGGCTTAATAGCTAGTTGTAAATCCTCTAACAAGGTGGCAATTCCATTGAATTATTTCAAGACCTCTCATAAGGTCACTTCTGAAAGTTGATTAAATCCTCTAACAAGGTCACATCTAACTGTGTGTTTTGTAACCTTTAATAGGGTTGGCTCCTAATAGGGCTTACTTCAGAAGAGTGAAAAATAGTAACCAATTACATTGGTGGTTTTTCCCATATTTTGTTTCCACATTAAATATGGTGTCTCATGCATTCATGCTTGCAAATTAATTACTATTAATGTTTTAAGAATTGCTAAAAGTAAATTACAGTTTGCATTTACTGAGTTACAACATTTTTTGTATGTTTACCAAGTAACAACAAAAATTAGTTTTATCAATTTACTTTTATTGAAATCTAAGGGATCTGGGATTTATTTTAGTGGTAATTGATTCACCACCCCCCTCCCCAGTTACTCCTATATTTCCAACAAGAGCATCACAAACTAATCAAATAAAATATAATCAAGATAATAATAATGATATGCAAAGATTTTTTTTTTTTTGGGAAATGGAAGTCCAAGTGTAGGTGGAGAAAATAAATTAATAGTAGAATCCCTTATCATTAGGAAACATTATGAAATATCAACAATTGACATATGTATTCACATTCATAGGACAACTACCACTTTCACTAACAGAATAAAAAATCATAAGACCGAGCTTATACTTCCAATGCGATACATGCTTTCCATTTACATGACTTCATTTGTATTACCACCAACACATGAAAAAATTCCATTTCCTTTTCCTTTGACATTGTTATTCTCTCTTATCTTCTCCCTATAAATATTGTATTAAATGTGAAGAAATGATAATCCAATCCTATTTATAGATAGCTTTAGCAATCATCCCAACCATTAGATTTATATTTAAAAATAGAGAAATTTGTCAATAGAATCCATCCTTATATTTTTTGGTTCCTCATTCCTCTTATAATTTTGAATCATGGGGAAAATTAAAATAAAGAAACAATAAATCCTACACATCCCTTTCTTGCATGTGTATTGAATGAAAAAAGGGAATAAATAATATTCCTATTTTGATGTGTTCGTAAAGAATTCAACTTCACAACATAAATTTTTGCTCAGCACAAGAAGGTTTGAGTGACCCTTTTCTTAGCACATAGTGGATGTCAAGTGACAAGATGTTGATGCCAAGTGAGTTGGCACATGAAGAAGTGAGTAAGTTTGGCACAAAGGTCAACTTGGGACAAGAAGATTCTCAGTGAGCTCTATCACCAAAGGGAGGGTGGAGCTTGGCACAGTGGTTGACGAGTGAACTTGGTCTCGAAAAGAAGGTTGATCTTAGTAAGCTTGACACCCAACCAACACTTAGGACCAAGAGATCTCAATCATCAAAGATACTAAGTGAACTTGATATGAATAATAGAAGAGAGAGCTTGGTTAAAGAGTGACCTAAGTGAGTTGTTTAACAAATTTATAGTATGAGCATTTCCACCATTAAAACATGTAGTGGATAACTTCAAAAAGTTGCAAGTATGAATATCTTAAGTGCAAAACATGTAATATTAAATAAAAAGTAAACAACAATACATCAAGTATGCTTTCTTTCTTGCTTTCTATTCAACTATGTTAAACTATTACAAAATCTAGGAGCATTTTGCTTCAACTAGAAAAATACTAAAAACTTTAACTGATAAAACTTAAACTTACAACACTAAGGACTACATACAATAATGCTTGGAGGAATCACTACTTCTTAGGGAAAAATAGAATGGACTTACAAAATGACAAGAAGATTCAACATGTGCCACTGTAAACACAAAAGTGAACCTTCTGCCTATCCTCTGATCTTTGTTCTAAGTATTCTTCCTCTACTCTAATCTATTGATTATCTTCCCTTTTTCTCACTCTAATCTAGTCTCCTCTTATCTTACTAATGGATTGAATGAATTAGATCCATTCCTTTGGTCCTTTAGCAAAAAATGGTTTTCCCTCTCATTTCAAATTGAAATTCACCTACCATGTTCAATTTGTTATGTGGATAGGTGGGGGTTTGGCTCTAGGGGTAATTGATCAAATTTAATAAATTTCTAACACTCCTTTGTCTCAAGCCAAATAAAACAAGGATCACTCCTTATCCAAATCAACTACACCAAGACTCTTTCCTAGGTGCACAAAAGTTCCAATGCCCAAAGGCTTTGTAAAAATGTATGCTAGCTGCTACTCAAACTTACAAAATTCCATCTTGATAATAGCATTCTCCACCAACTCTCCAATGAAGTGATATCTGATCTTAATGTGCTTGATTCTCCCATTGAAGACAAGATTATTAGACAGTGTAATTGAGGAGATGTTATCACAAAATATTTTGGTTCCATCATCTTTCCTTCCATTCAAATCTGTCAAGATTCTCCTTAATGAAATAGTTTGGCATGATGTTATATTTTTTGCTATGTATTTAACCTCTACTATAGATTAAGAATCAATAGTTACTTCTTGTATTCCCATGAAATTGCACCCAATCCAATATAAAACATGTATCTAGAAGTACTCTTCCTATCATCTAGACTTTTAGCCTAATCGCTATCAGTATAACTAACCAAATTAAAATCATTATCTATAGTATACAAAATCCCAAATCCCTTGGTACCATTCACATACCTTAGGATCCTCTTTCCCACTTACCAATGGGAATCCTTTCATTTTTCCATAAATCTAAAAATCAAGCTTACTACATGCATCATGTCAGGCCAAGTTGCTATCAAGTACATCAAGCTTCTAATCATAATCTTGTATAGTGTTGGATTTGTGCAGTTTTGCTGCAATCTTCCTTGCTCAATATCAAACCTATTATTGTTGGTGTTGGGGCTTCTTTACTATTCTATATTTTGAATCTCTCTAAGATCTACCTTACATATTTTTCTTGAGAGATGAAGATTCCATCATGCATTTGTTTTACTTCTATGCCTAGAAAGTACTTCAAGAGACCTAGATCTGTTATTTCAAATTCATTCTTCATGACTTCTTTGAACTCGCCAATTAAGAAATTATCATTTCTAGTGAAGATTATGTCATCAACATACAAGACAACAATCAACACTTTCCCATTTATTTTATTCATATAGAGAGTGGGGTCAACATCACTTTCACTAACATCATTTCTCATGAAATATGAGTCAATCCTATTGTACCATGCCCATGGAGCTTGTTTAAGCCCATATAGAGCTCTCTTCAATCTATACACATTATGTTCTTCACCTAGAACTTCATAACTAGGTGGTTGCGCCACATAAATAGACCATTCAAGAAGGTAGACTTTACATCTATTTGATATAACTTTGATTTGTGTTGGGCTGAAATTTCTATGATAGCATGCATGGTTTCCATTCTTACAATTGGGACATATGTCTCATCATAATCTCTTCTATACTACTACTTGTACCCCTTGACCACTAAACATGCTATGCCTATCTATTTTTCCTTCAGCATTGCACTTGGTCTTATAAACCCATTTTACTGCAATTTCTTATTTCTTGAGAGGCAATGTGGTTAACTCCCATGTCTTATTTCTTTCAATAGCATCTATTTCCTCATCCATGGCATTACACCATTTTTCTTCCTTCATAGCTTCCACAAAATAAATTGGATCACTATGAGAAAATAATGCAAAATTTTCACTCTCATCATAATCTTCCTCATATCTTTCTTCTTGGTATATCTTCATTATACTTTTAGTCTTTCTTGGCAATAGAGAGGCAAGAGTGGGATCTAAATTCTTAGTATTGCTATTGCTACTATTTTGTATAATAGCTCAGGGATTTCTTGAACTACTTTTAGCTATTGCTTGACATGTTTAGGGTTTCTTTCCTTTTTCCCTTTGTTTGCAATCCATATTTGCTACTCCATCTTCTTGCTCATCACCAATGTCTTCCTTTTCCTCATCAACACTTAAAATTTTTCTTGAAGTGCTAGATGATTCATCAATCGAGCCATCCCATGGCTGATTTTCAAGAAACTAAACATCACTTGAAATGATGATCTTGTTAGTGACTAGATTATACAATCTATAGGCCTTTGATTTTGACCTATAACCTATGAAGATATTGTGGAGCTATCATTTTGCACAATTCTTAACAGTAGGAATCCTTTCGAACTCCTCTACTAAAAAGCTAATCAAAGGATCAACTCCAAGGTTCTAAGAAATCTTGTGACCTACTAGAATTTTCTCAAATGAAGATAAATGTGAATGTTCATGCAAAGGCATTTCCTAGTTCTAAAACAATTTGGATAAGATGTATGATCTACTTGTTGTCTCAAAAAGAATAACCAGGTAAAGGGGAATATATTTTTTGTATTTTAAGTTTTTAAGATGAATGCAATCTAACAATGTAACTATATGAATTTTTAATTTAGGCAAGGGGTTAGTAAAGAAAATAATAGAGATAGGATGACAAGAAATTTAAGAAAATAATATGAAAGTAAATCCTAATAGACATAAAGTATGAAAACATGTCTGCAAGTTAAGCTTTTGAAAAGATCGATAGGTAACCATTGAAAATAGGGGTAGTGCTTCCTTAATTCCACTAATACAATCATCGATGGTAATTCAGTAACCATAAGATGTTTCACTTTGCATCAAATTGCAAGGCCATGGAAAGTGCATTCATGTGAGATGAAAATTTATGTAGGAACAATATGATGATCTCTTCCCAAATGAAGTATGTCAGTGGAATTTGTAAACACATAGAAAACACCAAAATTGAAAGATTGCACAACGAGAAATAATGCAATAAACTTTTGGCTCAATTACATTAAATGAACATATATCCACAAAATATAACACACTTAGGAATGAATCACTACACTTCAAATGTGAACACCAAAAGCATACATTATTGCAAAATAATGGTGGCCTTGATTACATATTACATTCTGATATTTATAAAAAATCTTCTCCTCAATTTATGTTGATAGTGAGAAATATATTTATGCAATCATATGCTTCTAAACTAATAAAAAAATCTATTTATGTACAAACTAACTATCTAAGTGGTGCTAAGTAGGACTCCATTCATTTTATATAATTAATTGGATGCATGAGCCATTACATGTAATAATAAGAGAAAGCATGAAAGAATAAGAAAGAGAAAGTGTTTAGATGATGTAGAAGTGATTAGAAGTGGGAAAAATAGAAGCTCCTTCTTCACTAGGCTTCTTTAGGATTTAAATTGATACCAAAATGCATTTTTGATGCATGAAAAGCTCTAAATTTAGAACTGGTAATTAGCTATTGGTACACCTTTGAACTCCTCAAAATATTTCATGAAACTATTGAAAAAGCCCACTTGCTCACCAGTGCACTTGGCATAGCTACGCAACAACACACCTCAGAAGCAAGCTCCAAAGAAAGAAAAATTTCACTGAGTGTTAAAATCAAAATTTTGGCCCTTGCATTTTGTTCCCCTTTATACTAGAGCTACGCCTACGTATTTTCTCTTGAATTTCTCAATGATCTTAGTGAATTGAGCCACATCTAAAAAATATAAGGCTTCATATTTGTCTTTCACCTTCTCCCTATAGTTTTCAATTTCAATACGAGTCTCTGCAAAATCTCCAAGTTTTAAATCTAGTTCCAGTAAAGCCTCTTCCATTCTAAATGATTTCCTAATGCCATCATCATTGGAAGCTTCTTCTAAAGTTCTCTAGAATTTCTCCACTACTACCTCTACAGCTATTAACTTGTCCCACATATCATTTACAAAAATATCTAAACAAGCATCACTATAATTCTTCTCTACTTCCAAAATTTACTCTTAGGCTTGGTCCTTGAACCTATGAATCTCTGCATGTAATGTCTCCATTACTTTATTCCCATTTGGAATCTTTTCAATCCAATCATCAATCTTATCTTACTCCTCAAACGTATATACACCCATTAGTATCTGATACCTTTGGCCTTTAATTTCCTATAATGCTTGCAAATCTTTGCCCCAAGTATGTATCTCATCCATTAGACAAAAATCTTGATTCAAAATGGAAATTGGCCTATCCACATTCTCCTACATAACATGTAATAGCTTTAGATTTTTTTGAATGATTTGTACACACTTTTCCTTAAAAACTTCTTGCCATTACTGACTAACTCTCAAAAATGGGTCCAATTGTACTACACCCCTATCTTTTCTCTTAATTATTGCATTCAAAGTGTCTTCGAGGTTTGTGGGATCCAAGGGGCCGATAAATTTTCATAAATATCCCTTTAGGATTTCATTTTCCCTTTGAAGTGTTGTTAAATCCACCCCATCTTGTTTAAAGGTCTAGAATATCTCTTGTTGGCTCCTGATTTAACACTTTTACAAATGACCAAGAAACCAGACAAATGCATGTAAGGCTAGCAAAATCCTATGATGGATGCACTCGAATGTAGTCTTGGGCCAACTATAAGGCATAACTCCTTCTTCACTTCAGGCTCTACAAGACCTAGGTGGGTTAACCTTGAGGTTCTGAAATATGGTACCAATGCATTTAAAACATAAATTTGAACCTAATTATGTAGATAAAACCATTATATCTCCTAATAACTCATAAAATGACACAAATCTACAGTAGTTAAATGCAAATCTATGAATCTCATAAGTTGAGTGAGGGTTAATTTCATTTCAACCCACTATCAAACATGAAATACTAAAATGATTTTGATTAATAATGATTTTTCCAAATAACCTTCATATCAGCTTGCATCTGATTTAGTGATCAGTGCCTTATCCATTGAAACATAGAGTCATTACCAATAGGATGACCTAACTAGATTGCAATACAATCAAGTTTGTCAACTGAAATCCCCAAATCCCATAATTATGCTATATCCCCTTCATGCACCTAGAAGCCCTACCAGAATGATGGACCATTTACTTGATTGCTTGAGTCAAAAGCAACAAAGATCTGACATACAACTCATCCAAGCTACCTTAAATCAAATGAACATTATCCATTTAATCCCAAAGTTAATAAGACATGAAGAATCAGGAGACAGAATTAGAGAACACAGGTAACTCATGTAAATCTTCTTTTGTATTTATCCTTGGAAATACCAAATACACAAACTAGTAACACTAAATGAAACTCAAGATACTTCACATAATCTAGCATCAATTTCTAGTACTTTAGAATGATAATACGTGACATGAAATGAAAATCTTCACATAAACAGGTGTCTAGCCTTCATTGCTAGTGCTCAACTCAGTACACAAGAAGCAAAACCATCTACAACCTTGGTTTCAATAGTAAGATTGGAACCTTGCTGGTATTACCCAGAGAAAACTGCCAACAACTTCAAATGAAAGAAAGAAAGAATGATATAGGAAAGAGAGAATTCTTGGATTTGATCTCAGAGTGACATGTATCCATTTAGAATTCCATCTCCTATAACTGAATAACCTCTCTCTACCTTCTCCCATTTATATTTGATTTGGTTTCATCATTATCCTATAACTGATTTGCAAAATATCTCTTGTTGAATGATGAAATCCTTTGTTTGCTAAAATATCTGATTTGCCTAAAGAATGCTGATGAAATTGAGGTTTTACTAAGTGAATTTGATTAGAATTCAACTTTTACTGCATTTTCACTTCCTTTTAGCCACATTCAGGTCATTACCTTACTAGAAAACACAATTGAACTTTGATATCTGAATATGGTTGCCTATTAGGAATCTGAGAGAAAACCTCAAATAACATGAACATACTACTTCCTATGTGAAAACTAACCTCAAAATTGGAAAGTTCATCTTCTCCAAATTTTGGCGATATATAATATCACTATATTTGCTTACCAGGAACCTCCAGAATCTCAATTTGAAAAAATATCCCCCCTTGCTATAAATATCTAATCTGCACTTAATTTTAAAAAATTTGAAATTTTTTTAAAGTTTGACTTTAGATTTAATGCCTCTTTGAATTTAAAATCTAGACATGACATGCTTTTTGAAAAATAATTTAAAATTATTTTAAAAACTCCTCAAATTTTTTCTTAATCCTTCAAATTTGTGGTCAACCCAAGTTTGACTGGTGCCATGTGTTCATCCATGATTGGCTCGCCTGACTACCACATCATCACCCTGATCCTAAGATCCACGTCACTATGCATAGGACTTGCTGGCACATGGTGATATCTCGCATTTCACAATTCTTAACTACCCTGCAACTTTTTAATGAGGAATTGCACCCACCATCAGATCTGTCATGTGGCAGCATCCTGTGCATCCATTGTTTGATCTTCTATCTGGTGCCACATCATCTCTAAGTGGGACCCACTACCACTTGTCCAAATTATGCATTCTCACATTGCTTAAATAGTGAGCATTTTGGTTTTGCGGGTATGCCCCTACCGCATGATCTTCCATGTTTCAAAATCTTGTGCCTTGGTCACCACATCATTATGTGCACAAGTTTGTTCAAAATTGTGCATTTAATCAGTCTGGTTGATGTCATCCATGGGGACCCCACCTCGGTGATGACTTTTTAAAAGAATCTATCTTTAAGACAACAAGCATTGGGTGTGCAATCATATTTAAAGTATAAAAAATGCCTCTACCCACTCAATGTGGGATCAAATTGCTTATGGCTTTCTCAATTTCTCGCACTTTTCTCTAATGGGTTTCTTCTCACAAAAGTCTTCCTTATCTATTCTCTGTATCATCGAACTTCTTCTTCACTTTCTTTATAGCTTGGAGTACAAAACCATGATAGCTTATAGTCGAAGAAAATCATAAATAGCTATACAATCCATTTTTACACATCCAGGCATGACTACATAGGGTAATTCATTCAGAAACCTGTGTAGTTAAAAGCCAACTAGTCCTAAAAAATGTGAATCTGTGAGAGTGTGCATGGCAAGTCAGCCCATGAGTAAAGTAAAAAATAACTTGCAATGAGAATTGAGGGATTTAAAAGTGCATCTATACCAATGTGCAAAAGCATGACATATAAACAAATAAATGGCAGCTTTTTCATTGAAATGAATGTGTGGGTTGTATTTCCTTGAATGTTGCATAGGTTTCTTTCATGCCCTATGGCTTTTAGCTCCTTTATTGCATGGGGTTTCCTACCTTCATGCATAGATTTCCTTTTATATTGCATGTGTGGGCAATATCCTTGACTGGCGTGGGATGGCTTTGAATAAATCTCTATTTGTGTGGGGTCTCCTATTTGTGGGAATTGATTTCTTTAGTGTGTGTGCTCCTTTTTTATATGTTTCCCTCCAATGACTTCGACTTTCTTTCTTTGCCTTTGGTAGGTGCTAATTACTTGGTGTTCATTTCTTGCCCAAGTTGTGGGCTTTGCTCCTTCAGTTGTATGCCTTGAGAAAGGCTTTTTCTTTAACCTAAAAATCTGTATGACCCATTCCCTACCACTTCTCCATCTAACTAGTGTGTTCCTCTTTTAAGCTTTGATTAAGTTGAATGTGGGAATCCCCTTGAATACACTTCCATTTGAAATGGCCATCTCCCCTTGATTTGCTTCAAACCACGACTTCTACCTTCGTCGGGTTCCTTTTCAACTAGCGGTATTCTTCTATCAATGCATGAGCTGCTTCTTTTTATCACTCCCTGGTTTCCTTCTACTTCTCTGTTGGTGTCAAGTGTTGTTCTTTGAAGAGACCCTTGCTTCATGCATGGGCTATATCCATTTCTGATGTAGAGTTTTTTTTGTAAAAAATTGTGGACCTCAAGGCCATTGGACTGCCCCTTCATGCTTCCTGGATGTTGAAGATAGCACTAGACAATAGCCTCCTTGCTCTAAACATGGGTCCCCAATGCAAAGTCATTGGTTCCTCCAAATAAAATGTGGAGCCCCCTACGAAATGTTAGCTTCCATTTGAATGTCAATCTCGGGTTCTAAATTGTGATCAACACTAAATCTATGAAAGGGGTGGCCTGGGGTTGGGATTTTGATGCAAAGATGCAAAAATCTCTATGAAGGTTCCCATTAATAGTTGTTACCCATGTATGCTTCATCAAACCAACATTGTTCACCAAGACATGAAGTGGCTAGCTCTTTGATATAAAACTAGATGCAAAAGCTTTGACGTCCTACAATGAGGATAGATCACAAATCTCGAGATGAACATTTTAACTACCTGTATTTGACCTTATCTGTGATATGGCTTCCTCTATTGATGTTGCAGGCTACTCCCTCTAAAAGTAGAAATCTATCCTTGCTTTTGTACTCAATATTAGTATACACTTCTCATGATGCTAAAGAATCATTTGGAGGTGCTTTGTTTGAATACTTCTTTAGAGTGGGAACCCTTTAAATTTTTTTATAAACCCACACCTTAACTTTGATCATGAGAGTTAGCTCTAAGTCTCCTCTAAATATAGTCATTTGAGAAAGATTCTGAGCTCTTACTGCAATTAGTAATGATACTAGACTTTCAACAATTGAAATCTCTGCCTATGCTCTCTTAGAAAACCTTTTTAGAAGAGACATTTTATGGAATATATCTGAGCTTGCTAGTCTAGGTAGTCTCAGTTGGAGAAAAACAACATAATGTTTCATATCGTGCTCTTTTGTCTGATTGGAAATCACATCTACCTAATCATCTTTTGTTCCTTCATCGGGATCTTTTATCACTGATTGAGCACCTGTGATTAAATATAGGCGTTGATTCACTTTATCTCCCTTCTTCCCTACTCCATGTTTCTTTATCTACATGTTGCCTCTGCTCTAGATGTCACCTCAAACTGACTGGAATCCACTTTGACCACTGATTGATCATTAAAACTATTTTGAAATCATTTCCACACCACTATGAAATTTGTGTCAGGAGGCTCGTTGGTTAGCTTTAAAAATCATCATAAACACCTGGCTGAGCTCCAAAACTTAGGATCTCTATTCTCTTTGAAACATTCAATAGGCCTACCAAATCTTGTTACATGACAACATCGAGGTCAAAAGATATTGACCTCTGAAGTTGCCCACTTCAAATCTCCTGCAAATGAACATGTTAGAAAGCTAGAAATTGTGTTTGGTTTTGGCCTTGAAAATTGGGCAAATGAGCACTTGAGGTTCTAAAAATTGGGCCATGAGTACTTTGTCATGAGGATAATATTGTTCTATGATTTGGGCTCATGAAAAATCATGGGGCGCATTTGGAGAGCATCTGAAGTTGGCAACTTGGATTTGCAAGATAGAGGTCATTAGTAAAATAACAATTTTTGCAAATGAAATGACCTTGGAAAAGTGTACAGATAGATTCGTCATGACTTAAAAACTGACACACTTGGGGTATTTTTAGAGGACAACATAGGGGTATAATCCATTTTATTTCAACTATCATAGATTGGGAGTTATAACACCATGAACAGGGGTACTAATCAGTCTACAAATACTGACACCAGTAAAAAGATAGAAATTGTGTTTGGTATCACATTTGAAAACTGATCAAATAGATTCGTCATAAATTGAAACTTGAAACATAATAATTTTTTGACATCTAAAATACAAAATAGAAAGAATTTCAACATTTTTTTCAACTGGTCAAAAGTTATAACATGTCAAATAGGGCTTCCCAGAATTGTGTGCAATGTGCATTAGTATGAAAACAATAAACTACCAAGTTTGATGGATTCAAAGCCTCATCAAATGAACTCAAAATGGATTGAAATTTGAAACATAGGTTCTCTAGTATGGAAATTGAATACTCCCAAAGTGGTGAATAATGAAACAATTTTGGGTGCGAGATATTCAATTGCAAACACTGCCTTCTATCAATGTTTGACACAGGTGAAAATGCAGATTTGACAAATGCTCAAAATGAGACTTCACGAAATGGCTTGAAATGTCAATTTATCATCATGAAACACATAGAAACACTAAATGAAATGTGTTAGAAACATTAAACACCTCAAGGGCCTCAAAGGTAAAGTTGGGTACATAGCCATTTAAAAGCATTTATAGGGCTCAAATTTCTCAATAGTACTCAAAATTAGGAAGGCAATTTTGAGTCCCAACAGTGGCTCTGTCTAGGGATGCATGTACCTTATGGGCATGGTGAGATTTTAGATCTTTGGGGGAAGAAGACCACACACCTGACCTCAAAAACTTCTCTCGAACAACTTTATTGAAAATAGGAAAGAACTACAACTACTATGTAGAAACGATGGCCCTGAGCAATCGAAAAGTTTTTCAAAACTCCTTGCCTCTATCATACACCTGATTTTCATCACCATTCTCCTAAGGTAAACTAAAATTCTCATTCCCATTTGTTTCACCCAGCACACCAAAATTTGTGATCAGCTCATTAGGCAAAACAAAACTATCATCATCTTCATAGTGCATATAAAAATCAGACATACTTTTTTCATCTTGCTTACTATGAAAAAATGAATGAGCATGATCATAACATTTGACATTAAATTGAAACTGATCAATACTAATTGAATCATGGATTCCTTCAATTAAAAACAAAAAAGCTTGATACTCTACTCCATTCAACAAGTTACATGAGTCAAATTGTAACTCACCTTGTGCCTCCGGCTTTGAAGAGTATGTAGAATCTAATTTCTCCTTATTTACAACATCAGTACCCCACAAATCAGATTTAACATATGCTACATCTTCTTCACATTCCAACAAATGATTAGATCCCAAATCATAAGAATTATCATGAAATTGCATGTTCACCATATGCTGATCCGTATCAAAATTTTCTTCAAATAGCTCACTAGGATAAACCATTTCATTAGTATTTCTTTTCTCATCACATGAGCTATCTAAATTTATCTCATTCTTATGAAAATGAGAAAACCATGAACAACCAATAGACCTTATCCTTACATTTTCATTCTCAACATAGAAGTCGTCATGTGTATTAATGTATGAACTACCATCACATAGACCTCAGAAACTTGATATAGCATACTCTGAAGCTACATCTTCTTTAGCATCAAATTTAGGGGAAATGACTTCACTCTATGAAATTGAAAAATGTGGCAAAGCACAAGAATCCTTAGATAGATTAACATACCTTTCAAAATTATGAGCCAACAAATCAGAAATCTCATCAACACTTAAAAAGACCTCATCCCTAATTTATTTTCCTTGGCTATGATCATTATCTGGATAACTTGACACATTGTTAACAATAGGCTCATTAGTAATATATTTTGAAAAATTAGAACTCTAATCATCACATAAATCTTCTTCCTTAGACAACACCTCAACAATCGATATCATAACACATTCACACTCATCACTAGAAGAAAGACTATCACTATTGTTACATTTTTCCTCTTCTTAACAATCATCACCATAAAAAGATGAATCCACATTATGCCTATTATCAAATTGCTGATTATTGTCCTCTAATTCATAAAACTGAGACTCCTCATATTAATTATCACTTTCAATAGATTCATTACATTTGTTAACATTAGACTCATTAGCCTTCAAAGCACTTTCAACCTCCATGATAAAATCTTGGATTTCATAAATCTTATCTAAACTTATCTTGGCTAGCCAATCAACCAAATTTGGCATAAAAACTTCTAAGAGTACCATTGACCATGAAGACTCCTTAGGTCTAACAAAACTTATCAAGATTCATAACTACTGATTTGAACTTCATATAAATTTCAAATCCACTAAGATCCTTAATATTACCAATTGTACTTCTTCACATTAAGACAGTCTTATCATGAATCTTTCTTTTCAATCTAGCAATATTTGCACAAACACTTTCAATAGTTGGTACATCACTTTTAGACCTAGACTCAGAATCCATTTTATAAACTTTTAAAACTCTTACCTCTTTTTCTTAGTGTTGAAACCACTAGATGGACGCAACCATTTTGTTCATTCAATTTTCATGAGAGACAAATATATGAAAATTGAAATACCTTTATGTGTTGTTGTCTAAAACTTCAGATCTACTAATTTGTATAGGTGTAAGCATGAAACCTTTCACACCATAGATAGAATCCTTTGTAGTGTCGTGACCTCCTTGAAGAGGAAAATGGAATCACAATAGTGACTCACCTTATTGAAATTAGTTACTTCAGCAGATACAAACAATCACATAAAATATTAATAAAGAACTTGTACTTCCTATTTCCCAACAAACTAGATCTACCCACAAATATTGAAAGCCTCTGATATTTAAAACAAGTCATGCACTGGTATAGGGATTTACTTCAGAGTTGCCATTCACACTTAGTGAGAAAAGATTTGAAATTTTTTTACCACCTGTAGATTCTGAACTAGACTTTCAATATGAAAAACTTGTCGATCACTAACACCTTGGAAAGAGGATACACTTCATTTTCAGATTCTTGGCTCTGAATTTACAGAAGTATTTTCAAAACCAAAACTGACTGAATTGAGTGAAAATAAAACCTAGTAGAAACACAATCTACACTCAATCCTTCAAATATACTACTATCTAAACAAAGAATCACTGGGGTTCATGATATTTGAGTAAGAAAATTGAAAAACAAATCAATTAACTTACTGCTGCAATCTTTTCACACACTTGTCCTACTGTATTGAATCTACTTTTAAATTCTCAAGGTTTGTCTATCCTACAAATTCAATACAACTCCATAGTAGAGTCACCATTTTTTTGGCTCCTGATTTAATAGTTTTACAAACCACCAAAAAACCAAAAAAATGCATCTAACACTACAAACTTCCTATGATGGATGCACTTGAATGCAGTCTTGGGCCAACTATAAGACATAACTCCTTCTTCACTTCAAGCTCTACAAGACCTAGGCGAGTTAAGCTTCAGGTTCTAAGATATGGTACCAGTGCATTTAAAACATAAATCTAAATCTAATTATGCAAATAAAACAATTATATCTCCTAATAACTCATAAAATGACACAGATCTATAGTAGCTAAATGTAAATTTTTGAATCTCATAAGTTGAGTGAGGGTTAATTTCTTTTCAGCCCACTATGAAACATGAAATACTAAAATGATTTTGATTAATAATGATTTGTGCAAATAACCTGCATATCAGCTTGCAACTAATTTAGTGATCAGTGCCTTATCCATTGAAACATAGAGTCATTACCAATAGGATGACCTAACTAGATTGCATTACAATCAAGTTTGTCAACTGAAATCCCCAAATCCCATACTTATGTAATATTCCCTTCATGCACCCAGAAACCCTACCAGAACGATGAAGCATTTACTTGACTACTTGAGTCAAAAGCAACAAAGATCTGACATACAACTCATCCAACCTACCTTAAATCAAATGAACATTATCTATTTAATCACAAAGTTAATAACACATGAAGAATTAGAAGATAGAATTAGAGAACATAGATAAATCATGTAAATCTTCTTTTTTATTTATCCTTGGAAAGACCAAATACACAAACTAGTAACACAAAATGAAACTCAAGATACTTCACATAATCTAGCAACAATTTCTAGTATCTTAGAATGACTATACATGACATGAAATGAAAATCTACACATAAACAGGTGTCTGGCCTTCACTACTAGAGATCAACTCAATAGAAAGGAAGAAAAACCATCTACAACCCTAGTTTCAACAGTAGAACTAGAACCCTCCTGGTATTACCCAGACCAAACTACCAACAACTTCAAATGAAAGAAAGAAAGAATGATATAGGAAAGAGAGAATTCTTCGATCTAGTCTCAGAGTGACATGTGTCCACTAGAATTCCATCTCCTACAACTGAATAACCTCTCTCTACCTTGTCCCATTTATATTTTATTTGGTTTCATCATTATCCTATAATTGATTTGCAAAATATCTCTTGATGAATGATGAATTCCTTTGTTAGCTAAAATATATGATTTTCCTAAAGAATGCTAACAAAATTGATTTTTTACTGAGTCAATCTGATTAGAATTTGACCTTAACTGCATTTTCACTTCCTTTTAGCCACATTCAGGTCATTACCTTACTAGAAAACACAACTAAACTTTGATACCTGAATGTGGTTGCCTATTAGGAATCTAAGAGAAAACCTCTAATAACATGAACACACTGCTTCTTGTGTGAAAGCTAACCTCATAATCAAAAATTTCATCTTCTCCCAATTTCGGTGATATATAATATCGCTACATTGCTTACGAGGAACCTCCAAAATCTCAATTTCAAATATATCCCCCCTTGCTATAAATGTCTAATCTTCACTTAATTTTCAAAAATTTTAAAATTTTCTAAAGTTTGACTTAGTATTGAATGTCTCTTTGAATTTAAAATCTGGACGTGACATGCTTTTTGAAAAACAATTTAAAATTATTTTTAAAACTCCTCAAAAACTTTCTCTATCATACAAATCTATGGTCAACCGAAGTTTGACTGGTGCCATGTGTCGATCCATGATTGGCCTGCCTGACTGCCACATCACCACCCTACTCCTAAACACCACATCATCATGTGTAGGACTCACTACCACATGGCGGTGTCTCGCATTTCTGTAATTCTTAACTACCCTGCAACTTTGTAATGCGGGCTTTCACCCACTGTCGGATCTGCCATGTGGTAGCATCCTATGCATCTACTATTCAATCTTCTGTTTGGCACCATGTCTATTTTGAGTGGGACCCATTGCCACTTGTCCAAATTTAGCATTCCCACATTGCTTAAATAGTGAGCATTTTTGTTTTCTGAGTATGGCCCTACCACACAATCTTCCACATGTCAAAATCTTGTGAATTGGTTGCCACATCATCATGTGCATAGGGTTGTTCAAAATTGTGCATTTAATCACTCTAGCTGACATCATCCACAGGGACCCAACCTAGGTGCTACCTTTCCAAAAGTGTATTTCTTTAAGATAGCAAGCATTGGGTGTGCAATCATATTTAAAGTATAATAAATGCCTTCGCCCACTCAATGTGGGATCAACTTTCTTATGGCTTTCTCAATTTCCTGCACTTTTCTTTTTTGGGTTTCTTCTCACAAAGGTCTTCCTTATCTATTATCTATATCCTCAAACTTCTTCTTCACTTTCTTTATAGCTTGGAGTGAAAAACCATGATAGTTTATAGCCGAAGAAAACCACAAATAGCTATACAATCCATTTTCTACACATCCAAGCTTGACTCCCCAAGGTAATTCGTTTAGAAACTCATGTAGATAAAAGCCAACAACTCCTAAAATATGTGAATCTGTGAGAGTGTGCATGGTGAGGCAGCCCATCTGTAAATTAAAAAATAACCTACAATGGGAATTGAGGGATTTAAAAGTCCGTCTATACCAATGTGCAAAAGTGTGAGATATAAATAGATAAATGGAAGCCTTTTCATTGAAATGAATGCGTGGAATGTATTTCCTTCAATGTTGCATAGGTTTCTTTCATGCCCTACAGTTTTTAGCTCCTTCACTCCATGGGGTTTCCTGCCTTCATGCGCTAATTTCCTCTTATATTGCATGTGTGGGAAATATCCTTGAATGGCGTGGGATGGCTTTGAATAAATCTCTATTTGTGTGGGGTCTCCTATTTGTGGGAGTTGATTGCTTCAGCGTGCTTGTTCCTTTTTGATATGTTTCCCTCCAATGACTACCACTTTCTTTTGTTGCCTTCGGTAGGTGCTCATTTCTTGCCCAAGTTGTGGGCTTTTCTCCTTCAGTCGTATGCCTTGAGAAAGGCTTTTTCTTCAACTTGCAAATCTATATGACCCATTCCCTACTACTTCTCCATCTAACTTGTGTGTTCCTCTTTTAAGCTTTGAATGCGTTGAATGTGGGAATCCCCTTGAATACACTACCATTTGAAATGGCCATCTCCCCTAGATTTGCTTCAAACCACGACTTCTACCTTTTTCGGGTTCCTTTTCAACTGGGGGTTTTCTTCTATCAATGCATGATCTACTTCTTTTTATCACTCCCTGGTTTCATGCAACTTCTCTGTTGGTGTCAAGTGTTCTTCTTTGAAGAGACCCCTACTTCATGCATGGGCTATATCCATTTCTAATGTAGATTTTTGCTTGTAAAAAATTGTGGACCTCCAAGCCATTGCACTACCCCTTCATGCTTCCTGGATGTTGAAGGTAGCACTATGCAATGGCCTCCTTTTTGTAAACATGGGTCCCCAATGCAAAGTTGTGGGTTACTCTAAATAAAATGTGGAGCCCCCTATGATATGTTAGCTTCCATTTTAATGTCAATCTCAGGTTCTAAATTGTGATCAGCACTGAATCTATGAAAGGGGCAGCCCAAGGTTGGGATTCTGATGCAAAGATGCAAAAATATCTATGAAGGTTCCCATCAATAGTTTTTGCCCGTGTATGCTCCATCAAATTGGCATTCTTCACCAAGACATGAAGTGGCTAGCTCTTTGATATAAAACTAGATGCAAAATCTTTGAGGTCCTTCAATGAGGATAGATCACAAATCTCAAGATGAACATTTTCACTACCTGTCTTTGACCTTATTTGTGGCATGGCTTCCTCTATTGATGTTGCAGGCTACTCCCTCTACAAGCATTCATCTATCCTTGCTTTTGTACTCAATATCAATCTTCACTTCTCGTGATGCTAAATAATCATTTGGAGCTGCTTTGTTTGAATATTTCTTTAGAGTGGGAACCCTTTCTTGAATTTTTTTATAAATCCACACCTTAACTTTGACCATGAGATTCAACTCCAAGTCTCCTCTAAATATAGTCATTGGAGAAAGATTTTGAGCTCTTACTACACTTAGTAATGATACTAGACTTTCAACAATTGAAATCCCTACTTGTGCTCTCTTAGAAAACCTTTTTAGAAGAGAGACATTTTATGGAATATATCTGAGCTTGCTAGTCGAGGTAGTCTCAGTTGGAGAACAACAACATAAAGTTTCATACCATGGTATTTCATCTAATTGGCAATCACATCTACTTGATCATCTTTTGTTCCTTGATTGGGATCTTTAATCATTGATCGAGCACGTGTGGTTAAATATAGGCGTTGATTCACTTTATCTCCCTTCTTCCCTGCTCCATGTTTCTTTATCTATGGGTTTCCTCTGCTCTATACATCACCTCAAACTGACTGGAATCCACTTTGACTACTGATTGATCATTAAAAATCTTTTAAAATCATTTCCATACCATTGTGAAATTTGTGTCAGCAGGCTCATTGCCTGGCTTTAAAAACCTTCATAAACACCTGGTAGGGCTCTAAAACTTAGGATCTCTATTCTCTCTGACACATTCAATAGGCCTTCCAAATCTCATTGCATGAAAACATCAGGGTCAAAAGTTATTGACCTCTGAAGTTGCCCACTTAAAATCACTTGCAGATGAACATGTTAGAAAGCTAGAAATTGTGTTTGGTTTTGGCCTTGAAAACTGGGCAAATGGGCACTTGAGGTTCTAAAAATTGGGGCATGGGTACTTGGTCATGAGGAGAATATGATTTTATGATTTGCACTCATGAAAAATAATGAGGCACATTTGGTAAGCATTTGAAGTTGGCAACTTAGATTTGCAGGATAGAGGTCATCAGTAAAATAACAATTTTTGCAAATGAAATGACCTTGGAAAAGTGTGCAGATGGATTTTTCATGACTAAAAAATGGACACACTTAGGTTATTTTTAGAGTACAACATAGGGGTACAATCCATTCAATTTCATCTATCATAGATTAGGAGTTATAACACCACAAATAGGGGTACTAATCAATCTACAAATACTAACTCCAATAAAAAGATAGAAATTGCGTTTTGAATCATGTTTGAAAACTGATCAAACGGATTCTTCATAAGCTAAAACTTGAAAAATAACAAGTTTTTGATGTATAAAATACAATGCAAAAAGAATTTCAACATTTTTGTCAACTGGTCAAAAGTTATAGCACGTCAAATAGGGCTTCCCAGAATTGTGTGCAATGTGCATCCGTATGAAAATAGTAAACTACCAACTTTGAGGGATTCAAAACCTAGTCAAAAAAACTTGAAATGACTTGAAATTTGAAACATAGGTAATCTAGTATGGACACTAAATAATCTCAAAGTGGTGAATCATGAAAAAATTTTGGGTGCGAGATATTCAGTTGCAAACACAACCTTCTGTCGCTGATTGACACTTAGGTGAAAATGCAGATTTGACAAATGCTCAAAATGAGACTTCACGAAATGGCTCAAAATGTCAATTTATCATCATGAAACACATAGATGCACTAAGTGAAATGTGTTAGAAACATTAAACACCTCAAGGGCCTCAAAGGTATAGCTTCGCACGTAGACATTTAAAAGCATTTATAGGGCTCAAATTTATCAATGGTACTCAAAATTGGGAAGGCAATTTTGAGTCCCAATACCTCCTTCATTCCTATTGAAACCATTAGCTTAGTGGTATCCAAGGTAGGCTTCCCAAGCATGACCTCCCTAATCTAATAATCTTTTGGTGTCAATTGTTCAACATTTGAATGCGGAGGAGGGATAGCCAAATTAGAAAATAAATCTTGGCTCTAACCACTCATAATGAAGGCTAATGCATATGCATCTCTTGGAGGTGATTTATGATTCCTTAAGACTTTAATTAATTCCATTTTATCCTCCTCAGTGGTGAATTTCTACCTTTTATTTCTTATTACTTCTTTCCTCGGCCACCTTGGGATATATTGTACAAGGGATTTACCTTTGGAGGATGAAGGAGATTGCTCAATTATACTCTTTCCCTTATCACTCCTTTCTAGAGTCTTCTCCTTCTATGAAAGATCTACACTTGGAGTCTTTGTATCTGTAGAGTCCATAGTCCTCACCTCGATATCTTGAGAAGTTTACTGAGGCTATTCATTTATCTTCCTTTCTTTCAACACTTCCTCGACATATACCAATTCTAGATCTTCCTCTGGTCTAGCTTGTACCTATTCTTCTTCTATACCTAGAGGAAGAGGAGTAATTGAACCTCTATCAACAGAAAATCTAACATGATGTGAGGATGATGTAATTTTTGTATGGCCTTGTATCTGAGGTGTTAACTAACTCCAATCCTCCTACTAAGGTTGATTATTTGGAGTGTCTACTATCTTGTCTCCCACTAATTTAGTAGCCGCTAGTATAAAATCTAAATCTAAAATCTAAAAGATATCAGTGCCTTCCACATCTTGCTCATCTATTCATTGTTGCATATCATCTTCTTATGTTGTAGTTTGAATGGATTTTTTAGGAATAGATGAAGGTTTGATGGTGGAGCTTCTTTTCCTTGTTGTAGACTAGATTTAGGGGTTGATGGGAAAGGAATCACTTTCCTATTGACCTTTTCTCTCCTTTTCTCCAAAGTCTTAATCTTTCTTCTCTTCTTAGGCATGGAGGGGGAAGCTTGTACCTACTGCCGAGGTATTTCTTGTGCTTTGGTTTCATTTTCTCCTTGATGATGTTCAACTAGTGGCACTTGAGGATTGTCTTGGGTCTCTATACCTTCAACCTTTTCTAACCCTTGCACATTTTCTTCTCCAAAATGTATAGGTGCCTAAATTTCTCCCTCCTCTATCTTGGATCATTGAGGAGAATTATTCTTCCTTTTTCCTTTACCTTAAGCTTTCCAAGCCCTATAATATCACATTGGACTATCAAGTTGGTGCACCATTTCTAGTCTCACCAGTGACTCGGCGATGAATGTAGTCACTGTGACTTTTTCTCCTCAACCTTTAGCTAGTTATGCTTGAGCATGAAAATTCATTGTCTCAAGAATTGGATCAAGTTTCAAAGGTCTCTTGATCTAATCATTTGTCAATTTAATGGCGTGCCTTACTTTGTGATTAATGTCTTATTTTTCTTATTTTTCAATCTTGGCATTCATTATAGGTCGATCACTAATCTTATCTCTATTGAATAATGGATTGAGATGATTTTATGTATCTTGTTACATGATCTTCAGTGTGTTTTTGATCTTCAAGGCACTCTCTGGTAGATACCGAGTCATCCTATAATAGTCCCTTATGTAGACATCATATTCATCTATGGTATTCATCTAGTGATCTTCAAGGGCATCTTCATGCTGAAATGTTTTACTCACTAAGTATAGCACTCTTCTAATGTTATCAAAATAGGGCCGAGGGGAACTATACTCATCCAAGGGATATTGATCCCATTCACACTCAAAAGATGGAATATCTTACCTCCAATCCATCCTAAAAGGTCATATAGCCATAGGCCACATCTAACATATTTTGTGTTGCTTTCTAACTCCATTATATGTAGACAAGATTTATTGAGAGATCTCTAAGAGAACAAGTCTATCAATGGGATACCTAGGGAGCTTCTTCAAGTTGAGTTGTACCCAACATCATCAAATATGTAAATGTTTGATACTAAATATAATAAGATTCAACTGTTGATACCCTTACATCTACATCCACTGACATCCTCTTCACATAATCTCCCTCTATAAACCAAATTATCATGAATGTGAAATAATCGTTTACAAATCCTATATTCTTTGCATTTCTCTAAAAGCTTCCTCTTTACTAGATAATGATACAAAATGTAAGGCCATGCATTTTCATCCTTCATGCTACTATTCTTATAGAGGCCTAGATAATCCATCACCCTTGTGGATAACTAGTACACCAAGTATGATGTTGTGTAGAATTTTATTTTATTCTTTACCACTATCAGTTGCTCACCCAAGTTCTTGCTAAGGATGGAGACCCATTCTAGTGGCATCTTTTCCATCTTGACGATCTCAATAAAATGCACCATCCAAATGTTCAAATTCTCTTATGCTGGAAAACCCATGAGTCTACTCAAGAGTATGATCGAGTATCCAATATCTTCTTTCATGTACCCCCATGTTATATCCACTTTGTTGGTGTTTTAAAACTACTAACCAACAAAACACTCAATACCAAAATGATATCACTCATACAATCTAAAGACTAGCCAATTCTCATTAACAATTGTATGTGCAAACTATTTAGGCCCAACTTCAACAAAACCAATGGTGGTTTTCTACTCTTCAAGCTCTACAAAACCAGGGTGGGTATACCTAGGGATGATTCAAGACTAGGAAACATTCTATGAGGATTATTTTAGTTTCATTCTAATTCTCACCTCAAATCCTCAAATACATTCATAATTGATAATAATTTTCTAAACACATCCCATATAATATATTTGGACAAAATTCTTTTATAGATCTGCAGGAGTTCTGAGCAATAGTGGCTAATTAAAGCTAAAACATTCCATGCAAACAAGTTCTAGCCAACTTTGAAGATCTACAAAAAATAGAAGTAAAATTGATTATAATTCTGCATTTGAAAACCATTTATGACACATTTCTCTTCTAGCTGAATCAATTTGACCAATGCCTAATCCATTGGGGTTCAGAGTCTACTAAAAATTCTTAGATCTAATTTGATGGCTTACAACAAATTTTATCAGCAATTCTTATCAGAATTCATCATTCAAAAAATCCTTTCCACTACTATAGAATCCTTATCAAATTCATCAAAGCTTTTACTTAATCCATTGAACTAATAGCAGTGATGAACAAATATAAAACCTAACTGGATTGTATTCAATTGCACAAGCCTTTACTCATACAATATCAAGATAACAATGTAATCAAAAGGAGAAAAGATTCAAAAAGAACTAATATGGGGACAACTCATAATTTGTATTCATTTTCTTTAAAAATTGTATACATTTATAGTAAAATCATAATGAACTTATGAAGAAACACTGAGATCATTCTATTATTCATGTATTCTGAAGAGCTAATAGAGAAAATACATCACAAACTTGCTCCAAACAATGGACCAAAAATAAACTAAGTAGATCACTTAGAAAAATAGAATTCGGACCCTTTTTTAGCCTTGGAATCTCACTTATATAGTGTGAGATGCAACAAGCTTTAGGCTAAGAGAAAATGACAGGTGTCCTTTACAAAAAATATTTACACACACCTACCAAAAAATGACAAAAATTTGGGTAACAGAAGATGTCCAAATCAAAACATTCTTTTTGTGGGTCAGCTTCTATCACATCTTTTAACACTTTTGAGTTGGCTACTATTCTGATCCTTCTTTATAGGCAACAGCCAAAAATGTGGGTAACAGAAGATGTCCAAATCAAAACATTATTTTTGTGGGTAACAGAAGATGTCCAAATCAAAACATTCTTTTTGTGGGTCAGCTTCTATCACATCTTTTAACACTTTTGAGTTGGCTACTATTCTGATCCTTCTTTATAGGCAACAACCAAACTAGCCAATAATGAAGCTTTTTCTAAGGATGGCACACTAGTCTCCAGTTGTGGGATTTCACCATTTTTACCCTATATGGTAGGAGTAATTTCTACCTTTGTCTTTTCTTTGGTTGTATCAACATCCTATGGGACTGGGCCTACAACTGAAGGTGACTAATTATTTTTTTCTTCTTCTTCTAGTTGGGTTTGTGTAGTGATGGTGTCAATGATTTGGATCTCTTCATCCTACATCTCATCACTTTTAGTTTCATCTTCATCAAACTATTCACCAAAAGCTATTTCTAGCATCCACATGTGAAAAAGTGTGTCATCTGGCCAATTGATTAGGAAAATATCCCTCTGCCTTTTTAGCTCATACTCATCTTCATTATTAATAGCAACAAATTCTTGTTTTAAAGAATCAAAGAATATTTGGGCTTTCACCATTTCTTCTATTGTGGTGGCCCATCATGCATGCCTTGCTTCATTTATAACTTGATTCATTCTTAAATAGAATAAATCATCAAGTTCCTTTGCCCATTCATCTTTGTTTTTTAAATTATTTTTCTTATCTAGGGCATGAGGAAACAAACTGAATTATTGGCTCCTGTATTTGTTCAAGTAGCCTACTATTATTCTTTGTAAATGAATCCTTTTGTTGTCAAAATCAGCATGATCAGAAACAATATCAAAAGTTTTTTTCAATTTGATCACAAGAATTATTTATGACAAAGAAACACAAAAATGTTACTTCATTCTCCCTTCTTACCCATTTATTCACAATATGTTATAAAGCCTCATCATTGGCTTTCAAATCCTCCTAGATACCGATTACCCTAGCCAACTGATCATGAATTAGTGACCATTCAACTTTGACCCCTAAATATGTGAGAGCTTTTCTTAGTTTATCTTCATATTTGAACTCCAATTCTACATGTAAGGCCCATAGTTTACTTTTTTCTTCTTCAAAATCCTCATACAATGTTTCCCAGTCTTGAATCATCCCTGGGTATACCCACCCTAGTTTTGCAAAGCTTGAAGAGTAGAAAACCACCCTCGGTTTTGTTGAAGTTGGGCCCAAATGATTTTCACATACAATTGTTAATGAGAATTGGATAGTCTTTAGATTGTATAAATGATATCATTTTGGTATTGAGCATTTTGGTTCTTAGTAGTTTTAAAACACCAACAAAATTTGTCATGTCACTATCGAAAAAGTGGTGATGTAATAGAAAGTTCTCAAAGGTGGGCCCCGAATGAGTGACATGATCAAGCTGAGTTGTGTAGATCAAATTACATGGTGGCAGGCTACTAAGAATCTATAAGCCAAATTTTTTTGATTCATCAGAACTTGCCATATCGCTAGCCGGATAGTTGGTATTTTTGTCGGTAGTGATGTAGCAACCTGCCTGAAAGTCATGAATGTAGTAAGGCCAAAAAGAAAATGTGATGTCACTAAGAGATTAAATAAATATGTGTGTGCCAGCATGTTGAGCTAGCTCAGCGATAGCAGTATCCTGGATCCACATCCCATCTATAAAACTTGCGAAGAATTCTGATTGTTAGATTAAACTAGGATCAACGGCCAGCACTATCTCACTATGGAAAAGTGCTCAAAAGTTATGAATAGTGAGTTAGCAAGTTGGGGCCCACCACTATTGCAGTAATGTGTTATCCACAAGATCAAGTATGGATCAACGATGCTCCTTAACTTGCTATGGAAAGATATGAAAAGATTATGTATAGAGAGTTAGCGAGTGAGGGACCCACCATTGTTTTCTTAAAATTTGTTTCAAATATCTACCACACGATCAAAGAAAAATGAGTGGTTATTGCTAGCTCACTATGGAAAGGTGCTCAAAAGTTATGTATAGTGAGTTAGCGAGTTGATGACACGTGTCCCTGGTCATCCATGGGTCCAATTTGAAATACCAGCCTTGAAGGAAAGGTATAGATTGAGGTAGTTTATTGGTTTGGCTTCTAGTGTGCTAAGAAGAACATTGAGTCGGCCTAGTTTTCATTCTTGGATCATAGGATTTTTCAAGGATCAATGGAAAAAACTTTAAAGAAAGTGCGATGCTACTCTATTTTTCTATTCTACACATTTATGATGAATGAAAGCTTCGCATGTGGGAGAAATAGAGTATAATAAAAAAGATTTTCATTCATTCCAACCCCATGCAAACAAAGATTTCATGCTAAGTAGAAGAACCTGTTGATCACATTGTGTTAAGCATGGTAAAGATGTGAAGCAATTCCTCATATGTTCGAAAGCAACTGTAGAAGTTTAAAGAGAAATAAGTCTGGCAAGTCAAGTAAGTACTCATATATAACCTCTATGACATTCCAATTCCTTTTATTATGATCAAGATGCCTCCTATGAAAGAATTCTTTGGGAAAGTTAATTATATGGATAGGAATGTCCAAAATGATTTGTTGGAATTACTCCTAGAATCCACTATAAAGCCTGCACAAATTAAAAGGTTTATTTCCTTAAACCCTAGGCTAAAAATTTTTGATGGCTTATATATCAAGGGGAACTAGGTTAGGGATGCAATAACTACTCAAATTAGCCTTGTTTTGTTTAAAAAGTGGTTTTCAGAAAGGAAGTTGTTTTCCCCTCATGCTAATATCTGGAATTTTGATTTGGGAAAGCTAGTAGTTCCAAGTATTTTCATGCATTATGATTTGCTAGAAGCCATTGCCAAGAATTATGATCAAGCTATTAGGGTTGTGAAAAGAAATGATGGTGTGCCTCTGGTCTCAATTAGCTCTGAAGAAATTAGAGAGGTTTTTCACTTAGAACCATTGTCAGATTACCATGTGCCAATCAATTTGCCAAAATTAGAGAATTAATACAAAATAAAGAGAGATGTAATTAGGGGAGGTGCACTGAGGGCACACATTGGTGTTGGAAATGATCATATATAAATAGTAATGGAAGTCATGGAACTGGCAAAGAATGTTCTCAATCATTGTTTTGTCATTGATGTCAAACTTGCTACTTGCAAGAATGACAATTTCTTTAGTGATCCAAACACTATCAAATGGTTGATTGACAAGGAGGAGGCAATCAATAAGATGTAACCAGAACACCTAGAGAAGGGTTGAAGTTATGATGTTCTCTAAGACACAAAAAATGGGCACACTAAAACATATCAAAGATGCAAGGTTTTAGCTAAGTCATTTACAAAACCAAACTAAGTTCATTAGACGAGAGAGTTGAGCAAGCTAGTAAGTGCCGAATATATTCCTAGTTGAAGTCGAGCAAGTTCAACTTTAGTAAGTGTCGAGTGAACTTCAGGATTCCTAGTTGAAGCTAAGAAAGTTCAACTTCAATAAGTGCCGAGTGAACTTGAAGTGCCGAGCAGAAATAAGTGCTGAGTAGAAACAAGTCCCGAGTAGAAACAAGTGTGGAGCAAAAACAAGTGCCGAGAAAAAACAAGTGCCAAGCAGAAACAAGTGCTGAGTAACATAGAAATGCCAAGCATCAGTAAACCAATAGTGCTGAGCTACTGCATTATTTCAAAAATTGAAGATTCATCAGATCTCAGCCAACAAGATTGTTATCTTGAATTCTATGAATTAAATAGAAGATAAGAGTGATGAGCTGGTGGCACAGAACACCACGTAGAATGGTTTTGGAGAATACAACTGGACTATAGATGAAGTTTCTAGAAAAGAGAAAGATATGGGGTAGATACATTATATCCTACCTAATCCATATGAAACCCTAAAGTTGGAGAGGGAGAATCGAGTGGCAAAGGCAATCCAAATTTCTATTTAAGGAATAACAAGATCATGAAGCTAAGAGAGGAGAGAGGAAAAGCATGAAAGCATAAAGTGCTAAGGAGTAAAAGGAATAGTTACTCTGCTTGAATAGATGTCCAAAAATATGATTGCATTAGTATCATGAGTAAGAAGACTCAAGGAGATGAAGCTTGAGATGACAAGCTGTCAGAGTTGAAGTGATTAAAGCCAAGAAAAGGATTGAGCTGAAATGTGATCTGAAATTTGCAAGATATGTTATAAGTTGTACCAGATCAAAAAGCCATTATTATTATTTTCTAGCAATTGTAACAGTTAGTTTAAATCATATGGACTTAGGTTTGTTTAATAGCCATGTTGCAAATCCTTTAACAGGGTGACATTCCAAGTGAATGTTTTAAAGTCCTTTGATCAGGCCCATTCCTAACAATATGGTGAAATCCTCTAACAAGGTCACATTTAATAGTGTGTTGTAAGCCTTTAACAGGGCATCACTTTAGAAGAGTGAAAATCAAGTAGCATGTTACTGGTGGTTTTTCCTAAATTGGGTTTGTACGTAAATCATTGTGTCATGTGTTGATCTTGCATGTTTTATCTTTGCATGTTGATTTACTATAATTTGCTAAGGATGATTGATTTAAGCTTGGATGGATAAAAAGTTTATGGATTCACTATAATTTGTGAAAAAGTATTATTAGGGCATTTAGACCTTGAATAACTGATTCACCCCCCTTCCCCCCCCACCTCCCCCCCCCCCCCCCCTTAGTTATTCTAAAGAATTCTAACAATTGGTATCAGAGCTAAATTGCTGATTTAGTTTAAAGGGACTAGAAGCAAAAAAGATGAGAATGCCTAGGAGAGAAGTCCCCAAGCTCAACAAAGACAACTTTGTTGCATGGAAAATTTTGATGAAGGTACATCTTGGATCCATAGGAGATTATATCCAAAATTTAATTGTTACTGAACATGTTGATCCAACTATTACTCTTACTATAGAAGATTTGGAAAACAAACAGGAACACAATCAGACAATGTTGGAGATTGCTTCTACACTCAACTATGCTGAATTTGATGATATCAAAGGATGTGACACTGCATTCAAAATGTGTAAAGTACTATCAGACATCTATGGAGGAGATCAATATGTCCAAAGAGGAAAAAGAGAAAGCCTCAGAGGAAAGTTTGATGATATGAAAATGGAGGAAAGTGAGAATGTTTCTCAGTATGGCGCAAGAATAAAGGAAGTGGTAAGTGCAATAAGATGTTTGAGTGGTCAATTGAATGAAGATATTGTTAATAGTAAGTTATTAAAAACCTTTCTCCCTATCTATGCTATTAGAGAATTAGCAATACAAGAACTAAGATGTGTACCAGGAAACAATCAAAGTTTTGAAGGAATAGTGGGTAGACTAACTACATTTGAGTTATCTAACTTTGATAACTATAGACCTAAGAATGTTGAATCTGCTTTCAAAGTCAAGCTATCATTAAAATATGCCAAAAAGGTAAAATCAAAGAAAGAAAGAAAAATGAAATATGTATCCAGTGATAGTAGCGCTGATGAGGAAGATGTGGAACAATTGGAAGCATTGCTAGCTAGAAGATTTCACAGAGGCAAAGGAAAATTCAAAGGTAAGATGCCTATCATTTGTTTCAATTACAATGAAGTAGGACATATTTTTGAAAGGTGTACATAGAAAAAGGATTACAAGGAAGGCAAAAAATATAAATATAGAAGAGAAGATGATAAGAAAGATTACAGAGACAAAGGCAAGAAGTGTTATATTGCTGAAGAGAATTTTGATGATAATGATGATGAAGTTGTTTATGTAGCCATGAAGGATCAGTCTGATGAAGATGAACCTATAGCACTGGCAACATGTATGAACAAAAATGATAGATGGATCATAGACAGTGGATGCTCACATCACATGACAGGAGACAAAAGTAAGTTTGTTAACTTTACTCAGTATGATGGAAACAGTGTTAGATTTCCTAATGATGCTCCATGTCAAATAAAAGGAAAAGGCTCCATTAAGCTTACAGAAAAAATTTCATGTGATAATGCATACTATGTTGAAGGATTAAACTACAATTTGCTGAGTGTCTCACAGTTAAGCAATGTAGGATGCAAAGTAGAATTTGGAAACAAAACTACAAAAATCTATGATACTGATGGAAAATTGATAGGAAAAGGAGATCAAATGAGAAGTAATCTATTTTACCTTGATATGGATGATGTTTCTTGTTTTGTTGCAAAATTTGATGATGAATGGTTATGGCATAGAAGGCTATGTCATGTCAACTTTGACAATGTAGTCAATATTAGTAAAATGAAGAACGTTAGAGGTTTACCTAAATTAAAAAGACTTGACAATATCATGTGCAAACAATGTCAGCTAGGAAAGATGACAAAGTCAAGTTTCAAAAGCAAAAACTATACATCTAAAGAAGTACTTGAGTTAGTTCATACTAACTTATGTGGTCCAATGGAAGTACAAAGCTACAAAGGAGATAAATACATAATGTTGTTTTTTGATGACTATTCTAGGATGATGACTGTTATGTTCTTAAAGAAAAAATATGATGCTTTTCAAATGTTTAAGTGGTATGTGGCTAGAGTTGAAAAGGAAATAGGAAAAAGTTTGAAATGCTTGACATCAGATAGAGGTGGTGAATTCACATTAAACAAATTCGAGATATTTTGTAATGACAAAGGAATCAAAAGACAAACGTTAGCTCCTAGAACTCCCCCATAGAATGGAATTGATGAGAGAAGAAATAGATCTTTGATTGACTATGCTAGAACATTAATGATGGACAAGACTATTGCTCTAAAATATTGGAGAGAAGTTGTAAGTGTAGCTATTCATATACTGAACTATGTACAAGTCAAGAAAGGCACAAATACAACACCTTCTGAATTATGGTATGGTCACTCACCAAATGTAAAACATTTCAAAGTATTTGGTTGCAAATGCTTTATCATTAAAGATGCTAGAAATGGGAAATTTGAATCAAAAAGTGATGAAGGTGTATTCCTTGGTTACTCCACTAGAAGTAAAGCATATAAGTGTTTGAATACTAACACTAACAAAATTGTGGAAAGTGCAAATGTAAACTTTGATGAACATACAGAAGTCCAAACTAAAGAACCAAAGAGAATGAATGAATATAGAACCTTTGTGTATTCTTATGAAGGAATGCTTGTTGACGAGGATGCTATCAATCAAATTGAAATTCAATAACAAATTTTAATTTCAGCTGAGTCACAACTAGCGAATGCTAAGTTACACTCAGAAGACGAGTTATAGAATGAAGAAAATGCACAATCTGATCCTGAAGTCAGTACACCTGAAATAGATGAAGAACAACCTGACAACAAAGTGCATAGTGACCTTGAATTTGAAAGATCAAACATGCAAACAAGGATAGAACCAAGATTATCCAAATATGTAAAAAGACATCACCCTACTAAACAGATAATTGGTGAAAAATATGCAACACCAATGACAAGGAATAGACTAAGACATGAATCATGTCTGATCAGCAAATCTAAACCTAAGATAGGATATGGTGCATTACAAGATGATGACTGGTATAAAGCTATGGAAGAAGAGATTGATCAAATAAAAAAGAATAAAACCTGGAGTTTTTTTCCTAGACCAGTTGACAAGAATGTGATTGGCACCAAGTGGGTATTCAAAAACAAGCTAGATGAGAATGGTGAGATTAATAGAAACAAAGCTAGACTAGTATGCAAGGGTTATGCTCAAGAAGAAGGATTAGACTATGGGGAAACATTTTCTCCTGTTGCTAGAATGGAAGGAGTAAGAACTTTACTTGCATATGCTGCATATAAAGGTTTTAAAGTCTATCAGATGGATGTAAAGTATGCCTTTTTAAATGGTATACTAGAAGAAGAAGTCTATATTGAACAACTAGAGGGATTTGTTGATGAGAACAATAGGGATATGGTTTGTAAATTACATAAAGCACTCTATGGTCTGAAACAAGCACCCAGAGCATGGTATGAGAGACTTCACAAGAATCTAGTATAAATAGGATTTGAAAGAACTGATGATAACAGCAACATGTACATCAAATCAGAAGAAGGTAATGATATTATTGTATCTGAGATCTTTGTGGATGACATATTTTTTGGAGGAAAGGAAGTGCTTTGAAAAGGCTTTGCTGACAAAATGAAACATGAGTTTGAGATGTCTATGTTTGGAAAGATCAAATTCTTTGTTGGATTGCAAGTACATTAGCTAAAACATGGTATATTTGTGACACAATCAAAATACATCAAAGAGATACTTAAAACATTTTGATTGGAGGAGTCCAAACCAGTCAATACACCAATGGCAATAGGAAATAAGCTATCCAAAACTAATGTATTAGCTAAAGTAAATCAAACAATGTACAGATCCATGATTGGAAAACTACAATATGTTGTACATGGCAGACTAGACATAGCATTAGCAGTTGGAATAGTAGCTAGATTCTCTGCTAATACCAAAGAAAATCATCTCATAGCAGTAAAAAGAATAATAAGGTATCTCAAAGGAACTAATAACTTTAGTCTATATTACAAAAAGAATGAGAAGTTTGAACTCAATGCATATACAGATGCAGATTGGGGAGGCAACATTGATGACAAAAAAAGCACAAGTGGAGGTGCATTATTTTTAGGTAAAAGGCTAGTTACTTGGATTAGCAAGAAAAAAACATGTGCATCATAGTCCAATGTAGAATCAGAATATGTGGTAGCAGCAGTCAATTGCACAAACATTGTGTGGCTCACACATCTATTGAAAGGAATGAAAGAAGAAGTAACTAAACCTATGATATATCATTATGATAATACAAGTGCTATAAACATATCCAAAAATCCAGTAATGCATGCAAAAACCAAGCATATTGCAATCAAGTATCACTATGTCAGAGAATTGGTAGAAGAAAAACAAGTAAAGTTGGAGTATATTCATACAAAAGAACAAACTCCAGATATCTTCACAAAACCATTTCCCAAGGATGCTTATGAATAAGTTAAAGACAAGTTGGGGGTAATGGCCCTAACTCAAGTAGTATAAAACAACAAGGAAGCTGCCCTGCATCAACAGGAACAAATCATTAAAATATCAGAAGAATGATGCAGAGGATGATAGCAAGAGAAAAAACTCCAAATTAGTCACAAGCATGGTGACAGAGGGAGAAAATAGGAGATGCAAAGCTTATACTCCGTATGTTAAAGATGCTACATCTTTGGCATTTACGTCAAATAGGGAGAAATATGCAAAAAATTGATCAATATATAAGAAAGAGGGAGATATATGAGATCAATAGTAAGGATGCAACAGTCAAGATAATGCATACAATCTTGGTGGTAATTAAGTTGATCAATTGATTAGTTTGATTTTCCATCAATGCCAAAGAGGGAGATTGTTGGAAATGATAATATATAAATAGTAATGGAAGTAATGGAACTGGTAAAGAATGTTCTCAATCATTGTTTTGTCATTGATGTCAAACTTGCTACATGCAGGAATGACAATTGCTTTAGTGATCCAAAAACTATCAAATGGTTGATTGAGAAGGAGGAGGCAATCAATAAGATGTAACCAGAACACCTAGAGAAAGGTTGAAGTTATGATGTTCTCTAAGACACAAGAAAATGGGCACACTAAAACATATCAAAGATGCAAGGTTTTAGCTAAGTCATTTGCAAAGTCGAACTAAGTTCATTAGAGAGAGAGAGAGCCGAGCAAGCTAGTAAGTGCCAAATAGATTCCTAGTTGAAGCCGAGCAAGTTCAACTTTAGTAAGTGCCAAGTGAACTTCAGGCGCCAAGCATAAATAAGTTTCGAGCAGAAATGAGTGCTGAGTAGAAATAAGTGTTGAGCAGACACAAGTGCCAAGAAGAAACAAGTGCCAAGCAGAAATAAGTGCCAAGCAAAAACAAGTGCCAAGAAAAAACAAGTGCCAAGCAGAAACAAGTGTTGAGTAACACAGAGATTCCAACCATTAGTAAACCAATAGTGTCGAGTTGCTACATTATTTCAAAAATTGAAGATTTGTCAAATCTGAGCCGACAAGGTTGTTATCTTGAATTTTGTGAATTAAATAGAAGATAAGAGCGATGAGCTGGTGGCACAGAACACCACATAGAACATTTTTGGAGAATACAACTGGACTCTAGATGAAGTTTCTAAAAAAGAGAAAGATATGCGGTAGATACATTATATCCTACCTAATCTATATGAAACCCTAAATTTGGAGAGGGAGAATCGAGTGGCAAAGGGAATCCAAATTTCTATTTAAGGAATAACAAGGTCATGAAGCTAAGAGAGAAGAGAGGAAAAGCATGAAAGCATAAAGTGTTGAAGGAAGTGCTAAGGAGTAAAAAGCACAGTTACTCTACTTCAACACATGACCACAGATATGATTGCATTGGTATCATGAGTAAGAAGACTCAAGGAGATGAAGCTTGAGATGACAAGCTGTCAGAGCTGAAGTGATTAAAGCCAAGCAAAGGATTGAGCTAAAATGTGATTTGAAATCTACAAGATATGTTGTAAGTTGTATGAGATCAAAAGGCCATTATTGTTACTTTCTAGCAATTGTAACAGTTAGTTTAAATCCTATGGACTTAGTTTGGTTTAATAGCCATGTCACAAATCCTTTAACAGGGTGACATTCCAAGTGAATGTTCTAAAGTCCTTTGATCAGGCCCATTCATAAGAGTATGGTGAAATCCTCTAACAAGGTCACATTTAACAATGTGTTGTAAGCCTTTAACAGGATAGGCCTTTAACAGGGTAACACTTTAGAAGAGTGAAAATCAAGTAGCATGTTACTAGTGGTTTTTTCCAAATTGGATTTCCACGTAAATCATTGTGTCATGTATTGATCTTGCATGTTTTATCTCTGCATGTTGATTTACTGTAATTTGCTAAGGATGATTGATTTAAGCTTGGATGGATGAAAAGTTTATGGATTCACTATAATTTTTGAAAAAGTATTATTAAGGCATTTGGACCTTGAATAACTTATTCACCCCCACCCTCCCTCTTAGTTATTCTAAAGAATTCTAACAATTGGTACTATAGGAACTCTGCTAGTAATTACTACAGCCTCTAGAGAACCTTTCAAGAAGAGTCTTTTCACTTCCTAGGCTGTAGAGATATACATGACCTTGTACCATGTTTTTGGTGAAGATGAGCAAGATTTCATGCCCATTGGCCTTATGTATATGATGGTTCAAATTGCTTCTTTTAGTGTAGATGTTATCTTTGATTTTACTTCCTTTTTGGCTAAAGAAATTCACATTGGATTAGTTGGAATTGCAAAGGGCAAAGTGGAGAAAACTTTTTTCCACTATTCTCTATTAATGCATATGTTCTTGTTCAAGGGGGTGACATATTTTGGTAATGAGATGGAATTGAATAGAGAGGAAAATGGGGAAATATTGCCAGTCCAGTTATGGAGCGCAGATATGACTTGGGATGCAAATAATGCCATTTTTGTCAAGTTTGATAGATATTTTGCTTCTAAGTTGAGATGCCTCATATTGAGTGACAATCCCAAAATCCCTAAGGTACTAATGAGTCTCATCAGGCCTATGGATAGCCCCCATAATTTGAAAGTTTCACATAATTGGGGAGATATCATCCCTTACTCTATTTCTACTATTTTCAGAATTTATGGTTTTAAAGGGAGTCCTCATGTCTTGCCTTACCAAGTACCTTTTAAGGTAGGAATGGCTGAAGTTTTGTTGCAACTAGGAGGAGTAGAAGAAATTTTTTTGTTGAAGAGGAAACTAGGGTCAATTTTCCCTACCTGCACGGTGGCCCATCAATTTTTGATTACAAAAGGGGGTTGGCTCTTTTTGATTAAAATTTTGGAATAGTATATGATGGCTGTATCTCATCCCCATTTTTGTGATTTTGAGGGATTTTTCAATCAGACCTTGAGGCATAGAATTAAGCTAGGATAGGTCAAACTATAATGATCCCATCTTTTAGCCTTCATGTTCTCCAAAGTCTAAGTGGAGGATAAGAATAAATTAAATTAATTTCTTATAAAGTCATTCAATTTAAAGGTGACTTTGTATTTAATTAATTTAATTATTAATTAAAAGGGAGTAGCTTCTAGGGCATGTATTAATTATTGGAAGGACGAAAGCCTCTTGATTTAATTAATTATTGCTAGGGAGGGATTTCTAGAGAATGCATTAATTATTGGAAGGAGGAAGCTTCTAGCTCTTGCAATTAATTAATGTTTTAGTTCCTTCTAGAAGGATGAAGAAAAGGATAAATAGGGCTAAAAGTCTCATTGTTGAGCATGGGATTATTGTATCGGATGATTGTGAATTGCATTTGATAAGAGTTTGGATGTGTGAATCACATATCTTTCTTGGCATTAGAGGACATTCATCCTCTCTTGTAACATTCTAGATGTCATTCCCTTAGGGTTTAGCCTTTGGAATACATCTCTTTGTACTTGATTGCAGCATTTTTAGAATTAATATAATTTTAGTAGTTGGTTCAGCTTTTTGGCATTCTTGGGTGTCCATTACAGTGGTATCAGAGCTCATTCCAAGGGCCCATTATAAGTCTTGCCATCTTGTGGAGATCATATAGATAGCCGGATAAAGGGAAAAGTGTTTGAAAAAATGTATATTAGTCCAAATCAAGATGTGATGTTCAAACAATTATTGGGTACATTGGAGAAGGGGCAATTTATGCAACAGGAGCAGAATAAGATGCTACATGAGCAGAATAGGCGAATGGATATGATGTTACAACTTATGGCTAGAAAGATGGGCATCAACATTGATGATTTGTATGTTACTCCAGAGTAGAAGGTAGTTGATTCCTCAGGTGGGATCAAGACATGTATAGAGCCAGCCAGCTATGATGTTGGTGATGTGGGTATTTCAGCAGAGTCAGTAGAGACATGCGTGCAAAGAAATTCCTTTCAGCAAATTGGTTTAGTTTTTTGGGACATGTAGGGGTGACCATTATAGTGGCATTAGAGCTCATTCCAAGGGCCCATTATAAGTCTTGCCATCCTGTGGAGATCATATAGATAGCCAGATAAAGGGAAAATTGTTTGAAAAAATGTATATTAGTCCAGATCAAGATGTGATGTTCAAACAATTATTGGGTACATTGGAGAAGGGGCAATGTATGCAACAGGAGCAGAATAGAATGCTACAGGAGTAGAATAGGTGAATGGATATGATGTTGCAACTTATGGCTAGAAAGATGGGCATCAACATTGACAATTTGTATGTTGCTCTAGAGTAGAAGGTAGTTGATTCCTCAGGTGGGATCAAGACATGTATAAAGCCAGCCAACTATGATGTTGGTGATGTGGGTATTTCAGCAGAGTCAGTAGAGACATGCATGGAAAGAAGGTAGTTGATTCCTTAGGTGGGATCAAGACATGTATAGAGCTAGCCAGCTATGATGTTGGTGATGTGGGTATTTCAGCAGAGTTAGTAGAGACATGCGTGCAAAGTTTGGAGACCACATATGAAGCTTTGTTAGGAGATGGTGCTGCAGTAATAGTGGGATTAGGAGAACATGAGGATACTATCATATCAATAGCCACTTCTATGTCAGTTGAAGCATCCAATGAGGAGTTTAATGGTATAAATGCAGTGGTTGATGTATTTTCTAATGAAGCCACACATGTTGATGATTATGAGTTTTCATCAACTACAAATTCGGTTCAATTTTTTGTTGCAGCAGTTAATGTTGTTCCTATGTCCATATATTTCAATGCGGCAACACCTATTGTTGATATAGTTAGCATGAGTACATATGGTTCACCTACAACTACATCTTTTTCAATGCATGATGGTGATAATATGCATTCTAGTCTAGTATATATTATGTGGATGGATAAAGGGAAGAAGATGTTTCATAGATCTTCTATGGAGTTGCCTTATGGTGACATTCTAACTTCATCAGCACAAGTTTTGAATGGTAGGCTATAGGGTTTGGTCCTGATGATGCGGGTTTGCAGTTGGTTTAACTTCCATATGGATATCACATATTGGGATACAGGTGGAGGTTGGAATCCATTATGTTACTTAATTGCTTGAGGACAAGCAATTTCAAGGAGGGCGGATTTGTAATGATCCCATCTTTTGGCCTTCACATTCTCCAAAGTCTAAGTGTAGGATAATAAGAAATTAAAAATCTTTGCATGCATGTCTCTACTAACTCTGCTGAAATACCCACATCACCAGCATCATAGCTGGCTAGCTCTATACATGTCTTGATCCCACCTGAGGAATCAACTACCTTCTACTTTGGAGCAACATACAAATCCTCAATGTTGATGCCCATCTTTCTAGCCATAAGTTGCAACATCATATCCATTCACCTATTCTACTCCTGTAGCATCCTATTCTGCTCCTGTTGCATACATTGCCCCTTCTCCAATGTACCCAATAACTATTTGAACATCACATCTTGATTTGGACTAATATACATTTTTTCAAACACTTTCTACCCTAGAGGAGTCTTCTCAATGAGGTATGATGAATGTATAATTTTAGAGGCTTTGTTCACATGTTCCTTGTACCATCTCTTAGCTTGGTGATAAGTCAATTGGATAAAATGATCTGCCCTTGGTAGATGGAATACCTTCTCTATGTTGTTTGGTCAAAAATCCAAAATGATCTCTCAAGTTATGCTATTGATGACCCTTTCTTTGTGAACATATCTCTTTGCTAATGTCATGATTAGTTTTAAAGATTGTACTGATACTAGATGTGACACTACGTTTACTAGTCTAGAGTGAATTAGAGAAAAACAATCTAAAATATTTTAGTCAATTTGTTACACAGTGTTAGGAATGCACCTAAATCTATCTGTCCTATCTTAGTGTCTTGGATCTCTGAGTACTCATCTTGAAATCATGATTTTCTCAGCACAACTTGGAACTTGAATACCACTAGCTTTGGAACCATCTTTACAGCAAGGGAGGTTGATGAAGATGCCATCAAATCTACACAAAAAGCATGTCTATTAGCTTGGAATTGAAGAAAAATGGATTAATGACACCCAAGTACTAACATGGATCAAAACCCTAAAAAATAGACCATAGTAAAACACCTTGAAACATGGTTTATAGTCCTAGAATGCAAATAATATGCACTCCTGGTGCAACTAATAGGTGTTCCTATTGTGCCTTTTGGTCATTCAAAAGTGTGGGGTGCATAGCAGTGCACCTCATGGGCCACACCCTCATATATCTTAGGCAAAATTTTATTTTCTCATTTAAGGTGTGCAGTAGCACACCTCATGAGGTGTGATAATACACACCCAAAATGGGGTTTTTACTTAGTTTTCAATGTTTCTATGCATTTGCAAAAAAAGGTGTGCAGTAGTGCACCTAATTAGGTGTGCTATCGTGTAACTAAATGTGGTTAATCTTTAACCTTTGCTTATGTGTTTTTGTAGTGTTAAGTAGGGAGGATGTGCACCTCAATAGGTGTGGGGGTTCGGTGTAATGGAACTCAGAGAAGAGAATAGGACAGGTGAGGAGAGTGGGAACCCCCTCAAGTTATATAGCCCCACACACTCTTGGTGATGTGCATCTTTGTAGGTGTGCTAATGCACAAATGCACATCACTAAGGGGTAGTGCCTTGACTTAAAACACTTTTTTGCACTAGTGCACATGGGGAGGTGTGTTGATGCACTAGATTTTTCCTATGAAAAATCAATTCTCTCAAAAAAATTGAATTTTTAGCTTCTCCATTTTCCAGTTGCGACCTGTACTTGACAAAATACCCTAAGAAAGTTTCAAACCCTAGACTAGGGTTCCAAAAAGCCAAAAAATAATGTAGGGAGTCCCCATTTCTAGTTGAAATGGGGTGTGCATTGTGAAACCACAATAAATAGCCCTGACAAAAGGAAGAAATGACAAAGGCATTTATTCATCAATAAACATTCCTATGATATGTATCCAACACCAACTGAATCATGAACATTCCAAGAATATTTCAAGTCACTTTGCAGTCAAGAGTTTTGAATCTCAAATCTCCAAGTTCAATGTGTGCTTAGTGTTTCATTTCCTTTGACATCTTAGGATGTAGTCTATCACAAATTTTTGACAACTTGGAAACAAGCTTCTACCCCCTTCTGGTTCATTCATCTAGAATCTTCTCAAAAATTGTTTATCAATCCTTTGTCTGACCAGATGAGAGAATCAGTTTTGAGGGCTCTTAGTGGGTTGTCACTTTTTCAATTGATGTCTTGAGAAATCTTTTGAATGTTTACTCCATGTAGCTCATAATTTCACCATTTGATTCTTCAATGAAGCTATTTTTTGGTATTGGAAAGCTTATTTAGAGAGCATATCCATATAATCTTATTACATTTCTCAGACTTTCTAGAATCCTTCATTCTTAATACCATTCTTTTCTATTTTTATTTTCTTTTTGTATGCTAACCATGCTTAGACAATGTGACCAAGACATTGGTGTTATTTCTTCGATTTGATCTTTTGTGAACATCCCTTACATTCATCTTTTAAGAAACTTTTAGAAACTCTCATGCCAAACAATGGTCTTAGCAATTCCTTCAAGAAGATCCTTCTATTTAAACTAGTGGGGTTTGGACTATCCATTGCTACCTTCAACTTTGGTTCAAAAACACATAAGATAATTGATCTTTAAATTTGAAAAGTGTTGAGAACTTGTCAATCCGCAACTCTAAATTCAATATTGAAAGTCCCCTACTACTGGGGTAAGTGCACAAAGTTGTGGTGCCAAAAGGGGGGTATAAGTGGACACCTTTTTCTGGAAATCAGAAAATTCTAGACTTCAACAAGAATTTGAAGATAGTTACTCTCAAAATTTTAAGATATGACAAAAAAAAAAGTCGTAGTCCTTTGAATCTAGTTTCTAAACTACTAATTTTTTTTCAAAATGGTTTAGCTTTAGGTCCTCAAAAAAGGGGGCCACAGAATGTGGTACTATTTATTCCAAAAAAACATAACATAGTACAAAGTGTGGCCCCCCTAAAATTTTAACTTTTTTTTTGAAATTCTTTAATCGCTCCAGTTAAAAGTTACCTAACACTATGTAGTTTATCCCAGATTTTTCGGGTAATTTTATAATGTGTATTTTTTTTTAATGAATTTTTTAATTAGACCCATCTCAAAAACATGAAATATCTGTGTGCTCCCCCTAGAAATGATTGAAAACTAATCTAAAATCAAAACTTCTTTTTTTCAAAGTGTGTAGAATGGAGTCTAGTTTCTAAAAACTAAGTTGTTACAAAATTCGATGAATGAGCTAAAATCTATAGCCCAATTAGTACATGGTGGTTTTTGACAAAAAATGAACATACATTCAAAAGAAATTATAGATGAATGACTTAAAATAGTTCAAATTAAAAATAAATTATATGGTTAGATAGCTAACACAGAGACCTATAATCTTATGTAACCTAATCTTATCGATACCCAACCACGAGGAATCTTGAAGGGGAGCACACAAGAAAAATTAATCATTTTTGGTATGTTTGCTGGAAAACATGTCTTACACCTATTTATAAACTCCAAACCTTTGGGTTGGATCTCCAAGGAAAAACCAAGCCTTAGGCTTGGTTTTAATGCAAAGCTTTGAATAGCATGTGCGCCCTATAGCGCGTACGTGCTATTAAAAGTCTATTGAATTTAATGTGCACGCACTATAGTGCGCACACACTATTGAGACCTAAATTGCAAACCAAAACCAAAAGAGAGCTACAGGGGTGGGGTGAGGGAATGGTTATTGTGTGTGTGAGAGAGATAGAGAGAAAGTAGGGGATGGGAGAGGGGAGAGAGGAAGTGAGAAAGAGTAGGGGTGGCAGAGAGATTATAGGATGGGAGATAGAGGAAATGTGAGAGAGTAGGGGTGGCAAAGAGAGTACAAGATGCAAGAGAGAGGAAGTGTGAGAGAGAGAGTAGAGGTGGAAAAGAGAGAGTACGGGATGGTGGAGAGAGATTGAAAGTAGGCGATGGGAGAGAGAGGAAGTGTGAGAGAGAGTACAAGTTGGGAGAGAGTGATTGAGAGTAGGGGATGGGGGAGAGAGAGAGTAGGTGGTGGGAGACGGAGTGGGAGAGGAAGAGCAAGAAATAGGAGGATGGGAGTGCATGTGTGTGAAAGAGAGAGTAGGGAATGGGAGAGGGAGAAGATAGAGTAGCTTGAGAGAGAGTAGGGGATGGAAGAGAGAGTAGGGGATGGAAGAGAGAGTAGGAAATGGGAGAGGGAGTGGGAGAGAGAGAGAGAGAGGGGGGATGGAAATGTGTGTAAGAGAGAAAGAGAGAGAGTGTGAAAATGTGAGAGAGGGTAAGGGGTAGCAGAGAGAGATTAGAAAGGAGAGAGAGAGAGAGAGAGAGAGAGAGAGAGAGAGAGAGAGAGAGAGAGAGAGGGAGAGAGAGAGAGAGTAGGAAGTGGGAGAGGGAGAGTGAGTGAGAGAAAAAGTAGAGGATGGGAGAGGAGAGAGCGGGGATGGGTGTGTGTGAAAGAGAGAGAGTAGGGAATGAGAGAGGGGGGAGAGAGATAGAGAGAGTAGGGGATGGGATAGAAAGAGAGTAGGCAATGGCAGAGGGAGTGGGAGAGGGAGAGAGAGGGTGGATGGAAGAGAAAGAGATTAGGCAATGGCAGAGAGAGTGGGAGAGGGAGAGAGAGGGGGGATGGAAGTGTGTGTAAGAGAGAAAGTAGGGGATGGGAGAGAGTGTGAGAATGTGAGAGAGAGTAGGGGTGGCAAAGAGAGAGAGAGTGAGAGTAGGGGATGGGAGAGAGAGGCAGAGAACGAGAGAGAGAGAGAGATAGTAGGGGATGGGAGAGGGAGTGGGAGGGAGAGAGAGAGGGGGGGAATGGAAGTGTGTAAGAGAGATAGAGTTGGGGATGGGAGAGAGTAGGCAATGGGAGAGGGAGTGTGTGAGAGAGAGAGGGGGGAAATGGGAATGTGTATAAGAGAGATAAGAGTAGGCGATGGGAGAGAGTGTGAGAGTTTGAGAGAGAGTAGGGGGTGGTAGAGAGAGCTTGTACAGGATGGGGGTGAGAGAGAGAGAGAGAGAGAGAGTAGGGGATGGGAGAGAGTGTGAGAGAGAGTAGGGGATGGAAGAGAGAGAGTGAGAGTAGGGGATGGGAGAGAGAAAGTAAAGAGGGAAATAGAGTACTTGAGAGAGAGAGAGATAGTAGGTGGTGCAAGAGGGAGTGGGAGAGGGAGAGAGAGGGGGGATGGGAGTGTGTGTGACAAATCTAGAGAGTAGGGGATGGGAGAGGAGAGAGAAGGGGGGGATGGGAGTGTGTGTCTATGAAAGAGAGAGTAGGGGATGGGAGAGGGGAGAGAGAGAGTAGGGGATGGGGGAGAGAAAGTAGGTAGTGGGAGAGGGAGTGGGAGAGGGAGAGAGAGAGAGGGGGAATGGGTATGTGTGTAAGAGAGACAGAGTAGGGGATGGGAGAGAGTGTGAGAGTGAGAGAGAGAGAGAGTAGGTGGTGGTGGAGAGAGCTCGTACAGGATGGGAGAGAGAGAGTGAGATTAGGGGATGGGAGTGTGAGAGAGAGTAGGGGATGGGAGAGAGAGAGAGAGTTAGAGTAAGGGATGGGATGGGAGAGAGAGAGAGAGAGAGTAGAGAGGGAGAGAGAGAACTTGAGAGAGAGAGATCTAGTAGGCGGTAGGAGAGGGAGAGGGAGAGAGATAGGGGGGATGGGAGTGTGCATGACAGATGTAGAGAGTAGGGGATGGGAGAGAAGAGAGTGGGGGGATAAGAGTGTGTGTGTCTGTGAAAGAGAGAGAGTAGGGGATGGGAGAGAGTGTGAGAGTGTGAGAGAGAGTAAGGGGTGGCAAAGAGAGAGTACGAGATGGGAGATACAAAGTGAAAGGATGGGAGAGAGTGAGAGAGAGAGTAGGGGGTGGTAGAGAGAGAGTACGGGATGGGAGAGATAGACTAAAAGGATGGGAGAGAGTGTGAGAGAGAGTTCGGAATGGGAGAGAGAGAGAGTAAGAGTAGGGGATGGGAGAGAGAGAGTAGAGAGGGAGAGAGAGAACTTGAGAGAGAGAGATAGTAGGTGACCTGGGAGAGGGAGTGGGAGAGGAGGAGAGAGAGGGATGGGAGTGCGTGTGACAAATCTAGAGAGTAGGGGATGGGAGAGAAGAGAGAGGGGGGATGGGAGTGTGTGTGTGTGTGTGTGTGTGTGTGTGTGTATCTGTAAAAGAGATAGAGTAGGGGATATGAGAGAGTGTGAGAGTGTGAGAGTAGGGGATATGAGAGAGTGTGAGAGTGTGAGAGAGAGTAGGGGGTGGCAAAGAGAGAGTACGAGATGGGAGAGACAAAGTGAAAGGATGGGAAAGACTGTGAGACAGAGTAGGAGGTGGCAGAGAGAGAGAGTACGAGATGAGAGAGACAGAGTGAAAGGATGAGAGAGAGTGTCAGAGAGAGTAGGGGATGGGAGAGAGTGTGAGAGAGAGTTGGGGATTGGAGAGAGAGAGAGAGTAAGAGTAGGGGATGGGAGAGAGAGAGAGAGAGTAGAGAGGGAGAGAGAGAACTTGAGAGAGAGAGAGAGAGATAGTAGGTGGTGGGAGAGGGAGTGGGAGAGGAGGAGAGAGAGGGATGGGAGTGCGTGTGAGTGATCTAGAGAGTAAGGGATGAGAGAGGGGAGAGAGAGAGGGGGATGGGAGAGGGGAGAGAGAGTAGCAGATTGGAGAGAGGGGTGGATGGGAGTGTGTGTAAGAGAGAGTAGGGGATGGGAGAGAGTGTGAGAGAGAGTAGGAGGTGGTAGAGAGAGAGAGAGTGAGAGTAGGGAATGGGAGAGTGAGAGAGAGAGAGAGAGAGAGTAGGGGATGGGAGAGAGTGTGAGAGAGTAGGGTGAGGGAGATAGAGAGAGGGGGATAGGAGTGCATATGAAAAATCTAGAGAGTAGGGGATGGGAGAGAAGAGAGAGGGGGGATGGGAGTGTGTGTGTGTGTGTTTGTTTATGAAAGAGAGAGAGTAGGGGATGGGAGAGAGTGTGAGAGTGTGAGAGAGAGTAGGGGGTGGCAAAGAGAGAGTACGAGATGGGAGAGATAGAGTGAAAGGATGGGAAAGAGTGTGAGAGAGAGTAGGAGGTGGCAGAGAGAGAGTACGAGATGAGAGAGACAAAGTGAAAGGATGAGAGAGAGTGTGAGAGAGATTTGGGGATTGGAGAGAGTGTGAGAGAGAGTTGGGGATTGGAGAGAGAGAGAGTAAGAGTAGGGGATGGGAGAGAGAGAGTAGAGAGGGAGAGAGAGAGAGATAGTAGGTGGTGGGAGAGGGGAGAGAGAGAGAGAGAGAGAGTAGCAGATGGGAGAGAGGGGCAGATGGGAGTGTGTGTAAGAGAGAGTAGGGGATGGGAGAGAGTGTGAGAGAGAGTAGGAGGTGGTAGAGAGAGAGAATGGGATGGGAGAGAGAGAGAGTGAGAGTAGGGGATGGGAGAGAGTGTGTGAGAGAGAGTAGGTGATGGGAGAGAGAGAGTAGAGAGTAGGGGATGGGAGAGAAGAGAGAGAGGGGGATGGGAGTGTGTATCTGTAAAAGAGAGAGTTTAGGGGATGGGAGAGAGAGAGTAGCAGATGTGAGAGTGTGAGAGAGAGTATGGAAATGGGGGAGAGAGAGAGAGAGAGAGAGAGAGAGAGAGAGAGAGAGAGAGAGAGAGAGAGAGAGAGAGAGAGAGAGAGAGAGAGTAAAAAGTGGGAGAGGGAGGATGGGAGTTTGTGTGAGAGATCTAAAGAGTAGGGGATGGGAGAGGAGAGAGGGTGAGAGAGATAGAGAGAGTAGACAATGGGAGAGGGAGAGTGAGAGAGAGTAAAGGATGGGAGAGGGGAGAGAGAGAGTGTGTAGGGGATGGGGAGGGGAGAGAGAGTAGGAAGAGAGAGAGAGTAGGGAGGGTGGAGAGTGATGTGTTCTCACATAGTGGATACGTGCTATAGCGCATACGTGCTATGTGAAATCACCTAAAAATGGTCAAAAACAACTTGGGGCCCATTTCATTCATTCTCTACTTTTGTTCTATTCTGCACTCTGTTATCTCGATAGAAATTGTGGGTTTCAACACAACAAACACTCTTTCAAGGTGGAAAACACTATTTCAAGCTAACGAACACTATTTCAAGGTGGCAAACACTTTTGGAAGCTAGCAAACACCAAATTCAATCATTGGATACACGATTTGAAGACTTTTTGAATATTCCTTGTATAGAAAAGGTCAGTGCAATCTATTTTAAATATTGTTTGTTGATATATAGATCCAAATTTGATTATAATTTGACATGTTGTTTAATATATAGTGAATTCATTGAAATTTGTATGTTTCAATGAAATGTTATTTCGAAATGGTTAGAAATTTCACAAGTCATTTTATATATATATTGTGTATTCATTCAAATAATTATAATTTTTATATGTATTTGAATAATTTGTAATTTACACATTTTAAGTAATTCAAATGTTTGAATAATTTGACATGTAGAAATCATCATCATGCCAAGGAAGAAACCAAAAAATCAAACAAATGAAGATAGGGAGAGAGATTTGCCAATGAAAAGAGATAAAATGAAATTACTACCTGAGCAAAGAAAATTGCAAAGCAATAATGAAGAATTGACTTTCAAAGAGGATCAAGAATCACCGGTACCAAGAAACAAAGAGGAAGAATTGGAAAGACAAAGAGAACGAATGAGACTATTATGCTCAAGAAGACAATTGAATTGTGAGGCTACACCATCTTCTAATGTTGGAGTCATATCGTCCGCTACACCATCTTCCAATGTTGAAGTCATATCGTCCTCTCATGTTGAAGAGACATCAATTTGTAGATCTAACGATATACAGACTCCATCATGTCATGTTGAAGTCACAACATCAACACATCAAGTAGGTGATATTCCATCTTTTGCATCTTATTGCCAAGGCACATCATCTTCGGTTCAAGGTACGCAATACAATCAACCTTATGTTGATGTTCAAAATGTTGAGAGAATTGAAGAGATTATAACACCTTCTAGAATTCATTTTAGAAGACCAAAATATTTGATTGATATTGATAGTAACATTTTGAAATCAATGCCTGACAAGATTAGCAAGCGTACTTGTCAAAGAAAAGTTAATCGTATGTCGAGATTATTTTTTGATGAATTAAATATTACAGGTCAATGCCAATTATTTGTTGAAATGATGAGGAATTTAAAATTTAGGCCTATCAAGAAGATTCTTGGGCTAAGAACGATGGATGATTCAAATGAAAAAAACATTGTAAAGAATCTAATGAATGCTTATGACGAAGTGGGTTCTAAATCATGCACCAAAGATAGTAATATTGCAATATGAGTACTTACATTGACAATAGTAAGTAGCCAAATGAAGAAAGCTCGACTCATGAAAAATACAAGAAAAACATTAAAAATTGGTAGAGGTACTCTAAGGAGAGCCATGCTAAGGTGTGAGAGATTGGAAGATCCAACAAAAAATGAGTTATGGACATTTAGCGGTAGACTACCGTGAAAGGATAAAGAAATTAGTGAAGCCTTGAAATCATTGATCGAAGATTTTTGGAAAAATAACACACGTGTTTTCCCTAGGCAAAGAGATGTTGTAAGAAGGAGGATATGTAGCCAAAATCGCGAGCCACATGCGAAATAGTTTTTAGATACAAGTCAGACACAATTTTTTGCAAAATTTATTGGTATGTATCCTCAAATTTGAATAAGTCAAAGATTTTTTGAGATGGGTAAACCTTTTTATGTGAAGATAAATCACACATGCACAACTTGTTTTTGTAGGATACATATTGAATTTTCTAACCATTTTGATGTTTTTAGGCATATATGCATAATTTTGCATTCTCAATTTGTTTTGCAGGATTGTGACATAAATGAGCCACCAAGATCTTCAAGGGAATTCATATCCAACATTTTTTGTGAAATAAGGGATGGCCAACAGTTTTACAAGACATCATGCTTGGATGGTACGTGCTTATTTTGTGGTTCTTGCAACTTTTATCAACTTGTCAACATATGGATAGTACACATGCAATTAGAAATGAAATAGTAGATTATGAAAAATTCAAGATAGTGACATATGCTCTAAAAGATGGGAAACATGGTAAAAGATGTGATTTAGTCATTGAAAAGATTCCAGTGTATGAGTTCATGAAGATTTTTCATGAAAACATTATTTACGAGTATGCAAGGCATACCCATAGAGCTCGATGGCTGGATTTGCAATTCAAGTTGTGCAAGGATACATTTCCACTGGATACCATTGTTTCAGTTGTAGATTTCACAGAGAACTACACACTACAACCACAAAATGAGGTGCAAGAAAAGTATTATACTTCTCAACAGGTTTCCATATTTGTTCACATAACATTCATGCATTCACCTACAAGTACAGAGGATGACAAAAAGATTTTGAGGGAGTACCATTTTTTACATCAGTGATGATCGATCACATTGTACAGAGTTCGTACATGGTTGTTTTTAACTATTTTATGGAGATTTTTCTAACAGGGGCATCACATATCATCAGGACATTATTTGGTCAGACAATTATGCATCTCAATTCAAGAATGCATGGATGTTCTATTAGTTGAGCAGGATGCACAAGTTGTGTAGAATTCAATACATATGGAATGTCACAAAGGCTGGTCATGGAAAGGGAGAGCACGATGGTGCAGGCGCATGCATCAAAAGAGCCTTAGCTCATGAAGAACTAAAGTACAAAGATGGAGCAATATTGATAGATGCAAAATCCATCATCCAGTGGTGTAACGCTACAATGGGTCCAGGTAAGGAAGGTGAGTCTACAGTTTGTAAATTTTTTTGGTTGATAGATAATACTAACATTGGACCATATAAGGATTGTTGCACACTAACAGGATCCAGTGAGTTGCACTCTTTTAGAAGCTCTGATGTAGGTTCATGGAGTATCCACACACGAAAAATGGCATGCTATTGTCCATCATGTGCAGAGGAAAATTGGAATGACTGTGAGTCGACTGAATGGGTGGACAAATGGGATATACGGATTTTGGACCCAATTGACACTTATCGTCCCCCACAAGCACTGGAATTGGTATAGATGGAATCATCTATTACTTTGACCGCTTGTCTGATCTAGTGCAACCTGGTAATATATATATTTATATATCTTTGTAATTTCAATATGTAACTTTATAACTTTTACGCAAGTATTTTTTGAATTAATGACCGCATTTTGTACATTTGTCGCTACATGCCATGTTTTTGTTGTTATTGCACCTAAAGATAGTGAAGAAGGGATAGATTATTATTTGTGTCGTTGTGTTCAACCCAAACAAAAATTGGATCACTCGGTTATAGATGGTGAAGGTTTAGAGTACCATGTCGGTGCAGTGGTTGTAATTGGCACATGGCTTAGATGATATTCTATGAAGAACCCTAACTTGTGGTTATTCGAGGATTGGAAAATACAGAGGAAGATTCTTCATTATTCAAATCTTGTTGTCACATCAAATATCCACTTGATAAAATATGGTGGAAAACCACATAATAAGAATCTTTGGAAAGTTCGCAAGTCAAACCACGAGGCAATACTTGAGACATTAAAATGTCGAGCAGATCCAATTGGCTCATTAGATTGAATACAGAGAGAGGGAGAGAGAGAAAGAGTGATTAACTAGATCCAAATACATTGTTTCAACCTCTTCCCCAAGACTATCCACATGACTAAGGTGGACCATATTGTTATGATGCATAAGTGATGAGATTTAGTTTAAATCATAGATTTTATGTTTTGATTTGTTTAGAATCTAGATTTTATGTTTTGATGTCTCCAATTTTTTTAAAGCTAGAACAATATTTTTCATATTTTCTTATTGTGACAATATTTTTCTTTCATTGCATGTTCTCTTGGATGACAGGAGGGAGAGAAGAAAAATAAGTAGATTTCCAAACAGCCAGCCACCCTTCTTCATGTAATTTATTCATTTAAGGTAAAAGTCCCATTTTCTTTGTTTGGCTTTGGTATTTGGTTATTTAAAGTCATTATTCTAGTTGGACCTTCGTATGTTTGAATTTGAGATTGTTTAGTGTCTATTTGTTATGATTATACTGAATTATTAATTCTATGATGTTTCTATTATTTAATTATTTAAAATAAATTAAAACTTTTTGTATAAAATTATTATTTTTTAATTCTATCTATTTGTTATGATTATTTCTATTATTTAAAATAAATTAATTCTATAATATCTCTATGATGAACTATTTATATTTCTAAACTTTACATATTTTAAATTAGATATCTCTCGACTTAATTTACCAAAAAAATTAATTAAAATTTTAGGTATGCTAGTAGTACACCATGACCAACAATCAAACTATTATAACAATAAAAATGCATTTAAATAGTAATGTAAGAATGGTTTAGTTCACATAAAAAATAAGTCTATCTTAGATATTCTAAATACATCACAAAACTTTATCGCTTCAAAAAAATTGGAATTTTTCCCATCTACTTGAGTTCCCATCAATTGTCCATAAAACTGGGAAAGGGAATAGGTGCTATGCTCCCAATCCCAACATCCTCCTATCCACTACTAGGAGATGTGTGTAATGTAGGATTCAGCTCCATTAACTTAGTCATTTTTTTCACTAGTTGATTGGGACTCTCACCATTTGTTGCCAACTATGGTGACAATGCTTGGGGTTACACTTATTAAGTAAGAATATTTCCTAATCTAGGGATTAGAGCATTGAACATATCAGAATGTGATTTATGCTATGGGAGAAGAGGTATATCAGAATATTTCCTTCATGTAAAGTGCATTAGCCTCAAATAACTTCTTAGTCTCTCTTGTTTCATAGAATTTTGTGTCCTTTTCTTTGGTAGCTATAGGAATCTACTGGGTAAACCACTATGTTGTTTTTTGTTTAGTGGCATGTAACGTATAGAATCAACATCTCCATCATAGTCATTTTGGGCCTAGGTATCAGAAAATTGTTAACTATTTATTTCATCATGGTTGCCACCATTTGCAAAGCATTAGATGACGTCCTTGGGGTCAACATGTGGTGGGGATGGAATTAAAAGGGAAACATTTTCATCCCCACAAGTATTTGGTTACCCAAGGTTTGTGACAACCTCCTACAACCAATGTGGTTGTGAATCTTGCATTAGCAAGCTTAATCTAATATCAATGTTTGTTGTATGCTCAAGGTTTTATCTCCTATAATAGTCCACTAGCTAGTTCAGGTTTTCTGGTTGGGTATTTTTAGTTGCAATTGTACCTAGTCCCTTCATATTTTGTCCATAACTCCTCAACAAAGTGTTAATTGGTTCATCTAATAAGCCATTGATTTTTAGGAAGGATTCAATAGTGATTTCCTCCCCCTTGCTTTACAACTCATCAATATTTGCATCATCTATAGTAGTTGTTTCTTCTGATCCACTACTTGTGGATTGTGGTTTAGATCCCTATTTTCCATCCTCATCAACAATGAAGCACTTTCTTGGGCCTATATCATTCACTAAAGCCTCCCTATTCAAAGACCATATACCTATCCTATGGAAACCACTCATTATATTATCGGGTGTAAGTGCCAAACTGGAGGCTTTGCTGGATAATATTCCTAACTCCTCATGACCAATATTGATTTGAGGGTTCCTAGCCAACCACACATTCCAAATATGTTTTAAGTAAGATTTTAATGGTGAGAAAAAACTAGCATCCAATGATTGACACCTATAGATGGTATGCGCTACAAGTGACACACAATCTATGCCCAACTTCTTTGCTTTATCAATTATTTTCCATGTCATATTGATTCCATGATCATCAAATACTAGAAGACACCTTTTTGAGAGAAACACCCCACATGGAATTGTTCTTACAAAGTGGTCTAGCCAATTCAAGAATAATTATTTCATCATCCATCCATGTACTTGGACTGCCATGCATGCCTTGAGATCATAATTGAAAATGTAGTTTTTTATATGTCTCTTAGCCTTGAACAAATAAAAATTGGAATTCTCTAACCAACAGTAATGTAAGGAGACCCACCCTATTAGTTTAGGACACTATGCCCAAACTAACCAATGACTTCTTCTGATCCTATAGGGTTTCTTCTTGACCCTATTCCAAAGAGGATATCTCCCAACTATCCCCTTCCCTAGGATCTATGCACACCAATTGACTATGTCAACTTCAATCACCCCAATATTCAAATGAAGGCATTTTCTCTCTACTAGGAAAAATTGGGCACAAACCCCAATGCAATATCTAGGGTTATTATATGGTCCTCAACATGATATTTCCAAACTCTCCTAATCATCACAAGACTCCACTCACCAACCCAAATCATAGATTTCCTTTTCTTTATTACTTGACCTACTAGGTCTAGAGCCCCAATTAGGCCAAAATTTTCAAACTCACTAGGTGCTCTTGCACCATTCTCCCCATGTGACAAAGAACTCATGGTGGATAAATTTGAAGGAATTTCGTAGGAATACCTTCTTTCCAAAATCACTCTCATCTATCCATGTTACTTCAGATTCTGGTTGATCCTTCCATTTGATAAGATGCTCCATACAGGTGCCATGACAAGTCTTCTTCTTGATTCTTGAATCCATAACCTTTTTAGCTTTTGGCTGAGATTATAATGGGATAGTGACTTCTTCAACCTTTGATTTTGTTTGTCCTTCTATGAATGTAGGCCCTTTATATTGAACTTAGTCCTTGACATTAAAGATAAGGTAAATTTCCAAGTTTGGTGGGAGTTCTATTTTGTCGGCATTAGAACCATAATTTGCAAGTACCTTACAAGGTCCTATCCTATGCATTTGTAGCTTGGTTGGAACACCCTATGCAAGTACCAAAACTTGTCCTTGGCATCATATCATGGCCTCAACACCTTGGATCATCTCAAAACATCTCATCTAACATGTTCCAACTCCTTGCACTCTCTCAGCAACTCATCTCTTACACTTTCTCAATTTTGCCTCTTCTAGGCTTGTTCCAACTAGCCCTTGCCAGTCACTAATTTGTTGTTTTCTCCAAAATTTTCCACAAAAATTCCTAAACTATTGGGTGATTAAAATACCCTTTTCCTCACTCTAAAATATACTCCAAAACCAACTACACTTGTTTTGTAAAATATCACTCAAAACTGGATATTTCAGTCTGCCAACTAGGCCTAGTTTGAGGCCATTTACAAAGCAACTCACAATCCCTTGAATTTTGGAAATCCCATGACCAAAAAAAGTCTTAAGACATGACTCAAATGCAAGGATTCTTCTATTTTTTGGGTCTCATGATCAACTTTACAATGGTTTTTACAAAACTCTCCTTTCTAGCCCCTTTACCCTAGGGCTTTCTAGAACTCTTACTTTGAAATGTCTCTAGAACCCAAAAATGGTTCAAACACCTTCACTTTGGTTATATTAGATGACTTCAAACATAAAATGCAACTCTTGTTTGGAGAAAACACTAAATCCAGCTTGGGAGCAATCACATACCCCTTTTTATGCACTCAAATTTTAGGGAAAACTATGCAAATACTTCTTAAATGGTTTCAACACTTGACTTTTCAGATGGAAATGGTTATTATAGACTCAAACCAACAAGAAAAATCCCAAACTTGAGGTTTCTCAACACTCAACAATCAAATTTCAAATATGTTACCAGCACTTACTACTAGGACAATTTCTAGTTTTAATGGTCAAACTCCCAAACCATACAAAGGACCCCCCACTATTTTTGCATTTTTAAAAACTCTTTTTGGAGACCTACAATAATCTCTCTCACTTTTTGGAGATCGCACTCCGTTTTCATTTTACGATGCCATCTCGGGTGATGCTGAAACTTGCAATGTCAGCTAGTACAAAGTTGCCAACTGCCAAATCTCTCTCACCTTTCCTCGTGGGATCAAACTGTCTGCTCTATTATCTGTACATGGCTAGGTAAACCCTATCCCCAACCTTTTCCTATCCCCTTCAGTGCTCAAACGTTCTCAGGCACACAAATCCAGAATGTCCCCAAGGGTCACTAAATGCTATAGGGTTGTGATCTTTGACGGGGCATATCTCAGAGCTCATGCAAGGTATGGATGCGATTCTAGTTCCTATAGGACCATGTTACGGAGACCTACAATAACATCTCTCACTTTTTGGAGATCACACTCCATTTTTGTTTTACAACGCCATCTCGGGTGATGCTGAAACTTGTAGTGTGGGCTAGTACAAAGTTGCCAACTGCCAAATCTCTCTCACCTTTCATTGTGGGATCGAACTATCTACTTTGTTAGCTTCGGGTGGCTGAGTAAACCCTATCCCCAATCTCATCCTATCCCCTTCACTGCTCAAACGTTCTCAAGCACGCCAATCCAGAATGTCCCCAAGGGTCACTAAATGCCATAGGGCTGCGATCTTTGACAGAGCATATCTCAGAGTTCATGTGAGGTATGGATGCAATTCTAGTTCCTACAGGACCATGTTGCAGAGACCTACAATAACCTCTCTCTCTTTTTGGAGATCAGATTCTATTTTCATTTTACAATGCCATCTCGGGTGATGCTGAAACTTGTAGTGTTGGCCAGTACAAAGTTGCCAACTGCCAAATCTCTCACATCTTTCATCATGGGATCAAACTGTCTGCTCCATTAGCTCCGGGTGGCCGGGTAAACCCTATCCCCAACCTTGTCTTGTCCCTTTCAATGCTTGAACGTTCTCAGGCATGCCGAACCCGAATGTCCCTAAGGGTCACTAAATGCCACAGGGCTGCGATCTTTGATGGGGCATATCTCAGAGCTCATGTGAGATATGGATGAGATTCCAATTCCTATAGGACCATGTTGTAGAGACCTACAATAATCTCTCTCACTTTTTGGAGATCACATTCTGTTTTCATTCTACAATGCCATCTCGGGTGATGTTGAAACTTGTAGTGTTGGCCAGTACAAAGTTGCCAACTGCCAAATCTCTCTCATCTTTCGTTGTGGGGTCAAACTGTCTCCTCCATTAGCTCCAAGTGGCTGGGTAAACCTTATCCCCAACCTCTTCCTATCCCCTTCAATGCTTGAACGTTCTCAGGCACGCCAAACCCGAATGTCCCTAAGGGTCACTAAATGCCACAGGCCTGCAATCTTTGATGGGGCATATCTCAAAGCTCGTGTGAGATATGGATGAGATTCCAATTCCTACAAGACTTTGTTTTAGAGGCCTACAATAACCTCTCTCACTTTTTGGAGATCACATTCTGTTTTCATTCTATAATGCCATCTCGGGTGATGCTGAAACTTGTAGTGTTGGCCTGTACAAAGTTGCCAACTGCCAAATCTCTGTCATCTTTCATCATGGGATCAAATTGTTTGCTCCATTAGCTTTGGGTGGCTGGGTAAACCCTATCCCCAACCTCTTCCTATTCCCTTCAGTGCTCGAACGTTCTTAGGCATGCTAAACCAGAATGTCCCTAAGGGTCACTAAATGCCATAGGGCTGCAATTTTTGATAGGGCATATCTCAGAGCTTGTGCAAGGTATGGATTCAATTCTAGTTCCTACAGGACCATGTTGTAGAGACCTACAATAACCTCTCTCACTTTTTGGAGATCACATTCCATTTTCATTTTACAATGCCATCTCGGGTGATGCTGAAACTTGTAGTGTTGGCCAGTACAAAGTTGCCAATTGCCAAATCTCTCTCATCTTTCATCATGGGATCAAACTGTCTACTCCATTAGCTTCAGGTGGCCGGGTAAACCCTATCCCCAACCTTGTCTTGTCCCCTTCAGTGCTCTAATGTTCTTAGGCACGCCGAACTAGAATGTCCCTAAGGGTCACTAAATGCCATAGGGCTGTGATCTTTGACAAGGTATATCTTGGAGCTCGTGCGAGATATGGATGAGATTCCAATTCCTACAGGACTATGTTTTAGAGACCTACAATAATCTCTCTCATTTTTTGGAGATCACATTTTTTTCATTCTACAATGCCATCTCGGGTGATGCTGAAACTTGTAGTGTTGGCCAGTACAAAGTTGCCAACTACCAAATCTCTCTCATCTTTCATCGTGGGATCAAACTATCTGCTCCATTAGCTCCAGGTGGCCAGGTAAACCCTATCCCCAACCTCTTCCTATCCCCTTTAGTGCTCAAACATTCTCAGGCACGCTCAACCAAAATGTCCCTAAGGGTCACTAAATGCCACAGGGCTGCGATCTTTGATGGGGCATATCTATGGGCTGTCAATACTTCGACTATACTTTAAGTCAACGATTATCAATATGTGAAAAAATGGAACTCGTTGTATTTTGAAGTACTGAGAAGATGGCCTTGCCCTTCTCCAGGAGTTTCAGAAATGGGAGACATTAGATAAGAGAGTGAAAATGTTACTATTGCTTCAATGCACATGACGCAATTGGAAATGAAAATTTTGATGGTAATCATTTTGTGATAAGGGAGAGACTAGGGATGATCATTGTTACTATCTCTTTAGTAGTGGAATTTTGTTTTCTCTTGAATTTGGTGGTGGGGCATTAGTGGTAAGTCTCCTTGGATATTCCTTCTTATGATGTTAGTGACAAGTGTTGCTCTTTGAAAACACTTGTACAATCTTTTTTAAATTATTAGATAAAAACAGAGAATTGTAAGTATTAAACATGATTAGCCTTTAGTTCCTAGAAGATCTTTATTTCCCCATCAATGCATTTAGAAAGTTAAGTTTTAAGAAGATCATAAATAGAAAAAATTAGAGAAGTGATTTAAACATTTATATTGATTGGAAACACGTGAGTCTTGAGTTTCCTCTACCTTTTAAATAATGCTCCTTAGCTAGCAGACCTAATTCCACATTCCATAAGACTGTCATTGCACTAAAGATTTAGGAAACCAACTGCTCTAAGATAAAGCTTCCCGGTCAATAATAATCTAGCCTATTGAGGAACATAATACTTCTCAATTAAACTTGTGTTAATTCAGTATTAATTTTGTAATTAACTACAATTTCAGTATCTGTGTATAGGGGGTGACTGAGAAAACTATTTGAGGTCCAATTTGAAAATATATTTGTAAGATCTCGACCAAGGTTCACAACTTCGATGATTAATACATTCATTCAAGCCAGAACCTTACTACAAAAAAATAATATATAAAAAAGGTAGTGAATAACGCCATGTCTAGATCCAAATCAACCAATGAAAGTCAAATTAGCATAATGTGAAACAACAATATATGCATTGAGTGGGTTTTCATAAAAAAGCTTCATAATAAAATTCATGTCTAGAATTAAAAGACCTTAAAGAACATTTATGCTTGTAACACAAATGGCCATTCAAAACTGAATATGATTACAATATGTGAAATAGCATTACAAGAACTTGTAATGCTCTTGTGAACATCGTGTTAATTCTTGTAAGAATCCCTAAGATGCTTGTTATACTCAAAATTTTGTTGAAATTGAATTAATTTTTATCCTGTCGGTTAATTGGCTTAGGGTGATATATGCTTCTTGGATGGAATAATGAGTTCGTGATTAACTTTGTATTAAGATTCAAAGCATCTTCTAGTTATTTGCACAGGAAATTTATAAATTACTTGCTAATGTCATATGGCTTGCTTGAGAAAGATGTTCATGTTCTTATTGATGGGTACTAATGACTATCCACATTTAGTTCTTCAATATCCTATTTGACAAGCTTTCCATAGACATTTCTTTGCCATACTAATTATTTTTGAAAACATATTTGAGTAGAAGGACTACAGTAGATACTACATGATGTTTTAACAAATAAAGTAATGGATTAAAGACTATTATTTCCAAGGTATTATGTCATAGTATTTTAATTTTAATGATCTTAGACTAATGATATTCTTGAAGGTAACTTCGACATGCAGCAAGAATGACAACCTACAGCCAAGGCTATATTGTGCCTACAACCAAAGCTATAAATGCTCATAGCCAAAGCCACTAGTGCACATAGCCAAATCCATGGATGCTTATAGCCAAAGTTACAAGTGTTCGCAGCCAAAGCCATGAGTACATGAAGTTGATGATCACAATTGTTTACAACTAGTCATCAAAAACAACTTCTTTGCAGTTTTTGAGAAATACTAATAAAGCAAAAAAGAACATCTACTAGTTGGTAGACATAATGGCAACTCTCTAGCAATTGAATTTAATTTCATACATGCACATATCTAATTTAATGTCATACATGAACATATCTAATTTAATGTCATACATGAACAAACATATAATATAAAATGATAACCAATAATGTCATATATGAACAAACATATCATATATTAACCAATAATGTCATACATCAAATATAGAATGTCATATGTACATCAAATGTGTATCAAATATGCCTCTCAGATGCTTATATATATACATGGGGAAGGAAACAAGTCTCTATATATATATGTATCAAATATCTCAACTACATCCTTTCCTTCCCACGAGGGGAAGGAAACAAGTCTCTCGACATCCTCTGCCATCGTGTGGAGGGAGACAGTGGAGATGATGGGGCACCTCCTGACACGCTCACTTGACCTCTTGTTGAGGCTCTTCTCCAGGTCCAATTGATACAAATAAATTAGATATGAATCAATATTTATTATTCGTTGAAATCAAATATATGTACTCACAAAATTAATTATTTTCTTACCGCCAACAAATAGTCACTCTGTGAGTCCACCTCAAATGCTCGTGGATGATCAGGCGTGACAAGACCCTAGAACAATTCAATAAATATAATCACTTATAAATAACATTAGGAATTTTGACATTAACTATTATAAACAACAACTAAAATGAAGAAAATTATTTCATACCTCCATCAGTGGCTGTGAGCTAGCCACAGCTGCGGCCACTCCACTATCAACAGACTGTCGCAAATGAGGAGGTGTGTCCGACATCATGAGCTGCATGTCATACAATACACATTATATCTAACATGAAACATGGAATAAATATAATCAAATGAATTAAATTAACATGAAACAACTATACCTGTGTGAAGCTCGTATGATGTCTCTGCTCTACGTCTGTGGTAAAGGTTGAGGGTCCTGTGGAGAACTGATGCACATGCATATTTTTTTTTGTCAATCCTTAATATGATTACATAATAAATATATGTATTAATTAAAATGATTAAATTGATACATACCTCAGGACTCGTCGAAGGGACAAAAAATGGGCCTGGAGGATCATTGCTAGGCCCAAGAACACTTTGACCCTAAATTTTGAACAATGTCAATAAATCCTAATTAATTAATCATTCACTATACATATGAAATGTGATCAAAATAGTAATTTACCTATGTGTCAATGCCAAATGTCTCTTTCAGGAACTGATCGATGACAAGCCCATCATCTGCACCATCTCCGACATGAGTGCCAAATGTGCATAGGGATCCGCATGAAGTGCACATGTGACCACAACGTATAGAAGGCTCCCCCTCAACTAATGGGCTCATGGAATGGATGAGGGTCTGCGTCAAAGCATTAATGGTCCCTAGAGTGTTGGCCTCTACATGTTCCTTCACAACTGAAAGAATAATCACATGCTCGCGTTGTGGATGGACCATGACTGCCCTAACTACATTAGGGTCACGACATGCTCCTAGCCTCTCAAATGATGACCCCCCACCTCTACCCTGGGAGTCTAACATATCAAAATAATTGGGGATCTCCCCAAGGACAAACTCACAATATAATTTCTTTAAAAAATACATGGGGACCTCGTGATTGTTGCAAGGAGGGGCATCAAAAACCATCCACCATCTATCCCAAAAATTATTTCTAATAGCATCATGTATGCACCAATGGATGGGGAATCATTTAGTACCCTCTCTAACAGTATTTTTCTCATCAGGTTTTCTAAATAATGCACATATACTACCTTTTGGTATTTCCTTTTTTCTAACATCTTCATATGATAATTTATTTGCATAAAATCTTTTTTGTTCATCCCTCTTAGCCCGCCAAATATCTAATTGACCACTAACTGAGGCTATCTGAGTGTTAATGGATTTGAAGGATGATGCCAATTGAGCCCTCATTGGATTGGTTTGTCCGAATTCTTTCAACCGAGCAATGATTCCTTCTAATTCAATTTCGCCTCTCTCTATTTCATTTCTTATATTTTCTTGTGTACCTGGTGGAGGTCTTGCAATTGGATTGGGTTGTGGAATTTGTTCTTCTTCTTGAGGAGGGTTTTGGTTTTGGGGTTCTTGAGGGTTTTGATGTTCTTGTGGATTTTCTGGTTGATTATGAACATTTCGTGATAAAAAATCAATTGAAATTCAAATAAATAAACAAATCTAAATGAAATTTGTAAAAACCCTACAAAAGAATATAAAAAACTTACAGAACAATATGAAAAATATATCAAACAATGCAAAGTTAGGTTTATATCACTTACAGCATCATCGTGGGTGCACTTGTGGTCTTGGATTTCATCGACGAGGAGGCATTTTGGCAAATGGTGGTGCAAATGTTGAGTCTTCAACTCGCGTACACACTGCTCGTTATAGGAGTAGAAGAAAATGTTGATGAAAATGATGGGCTGCAGGTTTGCAGCCCATCATTTATACTTTTTATTTTTTAAAAGTGCATACGCACTATAGCGCGCACATGCTATAGTCTTTTTAAAATAGGAAAAAAAAATTCACCTTTTTGGCACCACAACTCGGTGCATATACCCACTGCAAGTAACATCCATTCTTAGCTAGTATAAGAAACAAAATCATAAGAATGTTTTAACAAAGAAATACCTCTTCCCAAAAATTGGGACCAAAAGAATGGTTATAAGATACATCAAGATAAAATCTCAAGTGAACATATCCCCTATAATGATACAACTTTGAAAAAAAACACATGACTGAAAGAAAACATGCAAATAAAAAGAAACATACTTGCATAAATAAACGCACTTGCAGAAATGAAATCTCTTTTTTGTTATTTTTTTTTTTCAATGATCTTTTAGGCCTCAAAGTAATGCTTCAAAAAAATTCCATTGAATGGCAATAGAACTAAGTCCCCTTGTAAGGAACTCAACCTAAAAGTGTTTTGTCCTAGGATTTCAATGATATAATAAGGACCAATCCACAAGCGTTGAAACTTTTTGTGGCTTCCTATCTTTTCTTTTGCCTTATCCCAGAGTAGAACAAGGTTGGACATCATAAAAGACTTTATTGTGACCCTCTTATCAAACCACCTTTTGATGTCTGCTTGATATTTTTCCATATGCTCTAAAGGAGCTATCCATTTTTCATCAATCTCTAAAAGATTCATGATCTAATTTGTACTTTGTCAGCATCTTCAACATAACCACTCATGAATTTCAAAATAGGAAATCTGATGTTAAGTAGAAATACTAGCTCTTGTGCATAGACAAGTAGATATGGATATGTCCCCAAAGCATTTTTTACACTAACCCAGTATGTCCATAGTGCGTATTTTAGTTGTGTATGCCAATCATTAGGATTCTCATTCTAACAAACATATTATTATTGTGATCTTGTTCTTATTCATAGATTTGGGTACACTGTTTACTTATGGATAATAATTTGAAGAGAACTTGATAATAACCTCATTTTCTAGTGCCCATTAAGTTAGGAATACTGATACAAAAGTTGATCTGTTATCACACACTAGAGAGAACAACATCCCAAATCTAGTAACAATGTGTTCTTCCAAGAGTTTGTAACTACCTTAGTTGTATAATTTATGGATGTCTCTCCTTTTGTCTAGTGAGTATAGTAGTTAGTAGCTATGAGAATAAAAGTGTTCCTTGTTCATGATGGTGGATTCACTGGACCAATAAAATCTAGCCCCCACTTTGTGAAGGGGTGTATCTCAAACACTGGTTGTAATGACATTACAGGATGTCTCTCTCTATTAGCACTAGTTTGAAAAATATGACAAGTACACACATGCTCAAAGTATATTTAAATATCATAGGCTAGAAATAACCTAATCCTAAAGTCTTATAAGTCGTTGCTTCTACTGAACCATGCCCTATACCATACTTATCATGGAATTGTTCCAGAATTTCCTTTGCTTCCTCTCACCCCAAGCATTTTAGGTAAAAACCTTTCATAGTTATTTTTTAGTAACTTTATGTTATATAGAATGTAGGATTCACATTTTATTTTGAGTCCCTTATTCTATGACAAAACTTAGGCACAATTGCATACACCTTGCTCCTCAATATATAGTGAGAAAACTTATTTACTACTTTGATTAGAGAAAAAGACTATTTGTTAAGGTTAGAATAATTTAACTCAGCATTCTTTAGAGGGTAGCTCATGAAGGCAATGGGCCTTTCATCTTTATTTTCCTTCTTCTGGGTGAGGATCCCAACACATGAATGTCCTGAAGTAAAAGAGTATAGTTTGAAAAGTAGTCCATAGTTTGGACTTACCAGTATTGGGGCCATGGAAATGGCCACTTTTATATCCTCAAATTATTATTTGACCTCTAGTACCCATTCTTTCTTAGCTCCATTTTTGAGTAAATCATTAAGGGGATGCACTATTTCTGCAAACCCATTTATAAATTTTCACACAATGTTTATCTTCCCAAAGAAAGACTTCAATTATTTTCGACTGTAGGGAGAAAATTTCAACAAAATAGCTTCAAATCAATCAAGATCAATGGAGATTCTAGCTTTAGAGATAATATGTCCTAGGAGCTTCCCTTTGGTAACCTCAAACAAACATTTCTTGGGATTGGGGGATATGTCATATCTACGAAATCTATTGAATACCTATTTTAGATCAGCATTATGTGTGCTTCAATCCTTTGAAAAGATAGTTAGATCACCCATGTAGATACTATACACTTATTTATCAATCCCTTAAAAGCTTTGTGCATGGCTCGTTGAAATGTAGCTCCTATATTAATTAGTCTGAAAGGCATTCTTCTGTAGGCAAGAGTTCCCCATTTAGTTATGAATGCCATCTTCAGCCTATCTTCTTCATTGAACATGATTTTATTATATCCTAAATATCCATCCAAGAAATACATCATCTTCAAACCATTAACAATCTGTAGAACTTCATCTAGTGAAGGCAAAGGGTAATTTTCCTTTTGAGATGAGAGGTTCAAATTATGAAAATCCACACAAAGATGAATATCTCTAGTCTTTTTTCATACAAGAACCAAATTAGCCACCCATATAGAATGGTGAATGGGGATGATGATGTAGGCATCAAGAAACTTCTCAACTTCCTTCATTATCAATGGCTCAATGATAGGATTAACATGCCTTTATCTTTACTGGAAGGGATTTGCATCAGGTTTTAATGGAATGTCATGCATAATAATCTTGGGATCATATGTTTTTAGCTCCTCATAACTCCAAGTGATGACATCCTTATATTCTATAGTTGATTTGAGCATATCTTCCCTTTCTTATGCATTGCACACCTTTCTGATTCTTACCATTTTAGGATCTTCATTTGCACCCAAATTGTACAAATTGTATTCTTGGGTCCCTTTTTCATGGAGCATTATTCTCTTAAGTGATAATTAATCATGATCAAAAATAGATTCCAACTCAATCATTCCCTTAGTAAGAGTGTTAGTCTTCAAATTCAAGATCCTATCTTCATCTTTGAGTTGATCATCTTTAACTTTACTATCAGGGTTGTCATCAATTTCTTGTCCTTTGAAGTGGCCACTGCACATGATAAATTGAAGTATATGTTGATCATCCTAAAAAACTTGGAAGTTTCGAATGTTATTAGGGACAGATGGAGTAGCGACTAATTCAACTAAAAATCTTTACAAGTTCATTCTCTTGACAAGCTATAATGCACTAGTTGAAATAGTGAGGGCATCTTCTACCATATTTTTCATCCTCATAATAGATTTTATATTTAGATCTTGAAAATAATCCATTAAATCCGATATTCTCTTCATGTATGCAAGCAACCTCTTATCAAAGCAAGAATATACCAACTTTACTTGTCTTATAACCAATTGAGAATCTCCCTCAACTATGAGAGTTGTGATTCCTTTCTCCAATGTGAAAAGGAGTCTTCAGACCAATGCTTCATACTCTAGAACATTATTAGTACATCTAAACTATAATCAATATACTGCATAGAAAGACTTACCTTATGGATTGATCAACTCAATACTTGCACTGGCTCCTAATTTGTATTTGGAACAATCAAAGTGAAGTGTCTAGATTAGATTTCCTTTGGGTTTCCTAATCTTATGCTTATTCCTTTGTAGCTTTTCTTTCACTTGGGCTTGGGAGGATTATTTCTTTGAGACTCATTGTAATCTTTCATGGGGAGGACTTGATGATTCCTTATTGTTGTTCCTTGATACACGAAGTGTATTTTTTTCTTGTTTATCTTGGATTTCCCCTATCAATTCTACAATTTCATCCATTTTGGGTTTAGGATGGATGACTATCGAATTCCATCCTTGACCTTTAACATATTTCCTTCTTCTTTAAACTTTGATCATTCCAGATGGAGGAGAAGATAAGCCCCCACCATCTGAAGATGTATCGCTGCATGATACATCTAGATCTTCAATTTCCTCTTCAACCTTTTCCACAAATTCATATATGTTTATAAGATTTTTATTCTCTATGGGTTCATCTTTTGGATAGTTACTATTCTCTAGCCTCATCATCTGCTCTTGGCAAGATAAACATTCAAACTCTAAATGACTACCTCTATGCAATCAGCAAAATCCTTGAAGGAGGAGGATACTGGAGTCAACTTCTTCTCCTAAACCTTGTAAGTTAGCCATCATGATGTATATGAATTGCATTATGATCTCATCCTTTAGGGTTGAAATGTTGGATTCTACCTCTCGATTATCTAGATATTTTGATTGAAGTTATATCAAAATCCATCACCTTGTAGGAAACCAAATCTATTTGTAGGAATGCTACCTCATTGGGAGCATTATATTCTATAATCATTGTTCTTAACTTTGGCTCTGCATCTATCTTGATTCGATTATTCAACCATTTTCATAGTAATCACAATCACAACTAACTGAAATCTATAGAAAACCATCCTCTTAGGCATTTGGTCCATTCTTTTCTTAGGAGTAATTTGTATTTTTTTGGGATATCAACCACATGTATATCGATGATGTCTTGAATTTAGGGTTCTATCATCAACTATATCTTGAACATTTTTCAACACACCAATGACTTTCACCTCTATTTTACATAGTTGTACCACTATTCGGTTGGAGGGTTGAGGATTGACTCCTAACCTTTGTGCTATGGATAGTAGCACAATAATACAAGATGCTCCTAAATCAATTCGGTAATTATGGAGATTCTTCCCATATATCCTAATGCTAAGCAAAAACAAAGACACCTCAATCTTGTCTTTAAACATAGTTGGCATCACTTCTAAAGCTCTGATTCATTGAGACACTATATTTTGAGGAATAATACTCATTATGGGGTGTCTTTGTATGATCAAGGGTTTTCATTAGTGCCTCTCATTTCCAAGGATAGTTCTTCAACATGTCAAACATGGACATGTTGGCCTTTGTTCATTTCCAATCTTCCACCATGCTATACTTTTCAATAGACCAGGCTGGATTTTTCAAGATGCTTGGCATGGTTCCCTGATTTTGGTTTTTTTGTCCTCCATAAGGTGGTCTAATCAGTGTCGAATCATTGCTCACTCTCAAATTAGGAAGAGTTGGTTGTAATGCTGGCAAGATTCCATCTGTCATAGGTTCTTTTCAAATTTTCAGATTGTATGTATTTTGATTATCATTGCAAAAGGAAACCATCTCTTCTAGCTGAATGTCTAGTTCCTAATTGAATGGAAAAAAGAATTCTTCATTGGCTAGTTGCTCCACCTGTGTGTTTTGTGTAGAATCATAAGATTCTAGTAGCATAGCATTAAATTGTATAGGAGGAACATTGTCATAAACTTGTGAATTATGAGTCATGTCTTGATTTCCATCATAATATGAACCATCACTCTTAGATACATTTTGACCACCATCATACTAGTTGATACTAGCATATTGAACATTATTATTATTGTCATCTGCAAGAATGCTCCCATTATTTGGATGAGTGTTCCATTATCTATTCTATCTTTGGAAGCCATTGTTATGATCAAGAGGATTGAAAGTGTTTCCTCCATTGTTATTCTTGGCATTGTTGTTTCCAACATTCTTGTTCCTAGAGAAATTCTTATTGTAATTATGATTATAATTTTTGTTTTTGTAAGGTCTAGCATTGATTCTTTGGAAGTTGTTATTCTATCCTTGTAACAACCTTAAACATGTTAACTCATTATTCATTTGTGACATGGTCTTCTTCATTTGACCAATCTCAGAGGAAAAACTATTGTTTTCCTTAGCAGAAGCTATTTCTTTTTTGATCAAAGAAAGTGGCTTTTGGAGGTTCATATCCTAGATATGTTAAAGTGGGGTTTCACAAAATGGGTGTCTATTGTAATAGGACTAGAATTGGCTAGGCAATTTTGATGCTCTGATAGGATATGTTGGAATCATAGTAATAGCTTGAGCTATAAGCATCAATCCTCCATTAGGATTGGCTTTCTTTGTGGAGGTAATTACTTCTATGAAGACGTTGTCCAATATGTCGATATCTATTGTAGGAAGTCTTCTTAGAAAAATAGCGCTAAGATGGTCCATAACATTCAAATAAATTTGAATAAAGGCATCAACTAGTATTGTGTTTAGCATTTTTACCTTGTGGTATGCCATATGAAAGAGATGGTTGAAGTGCAAAACTATCTCTGATGGGTCCTTTTTGATTGATATGAATTGTTTCTGTATCATGACTGGATTGATGATAGTTTTGAGTTGTTCAAAGAAAAAAATTTCAAAAGTAACCTAGTCTCCAATACATCTTGGTGGCAAATTAATGTACCAAATAAAGGAAACTTCCCCAAAAGAGTAGAGAAATAAGTGAATAATGAAATTCTCATTAGCAATTTTCTTTCGGTTATAAATTTCCTTGAATACCTTGATGTGGTCTTCAATAGTTTGTGTCTCTCCATAGATGAAATTTGGGCAAAACTTCTTAGGATTCTTAGGAAGATCATTGAGTACATCTGTCAAGTTGATTGGTGAGTCTACAATATTTGCAAAAAATGCCATCAGAGGATTAGGTGGAATGTTAGGTGGTTTTTGTGGAGATGGAATGGAAGAAGATGAAAAAATGTTGAATGGAAGTGGTAGAATTTGGGGGATTCCTTTGCCACTGAAAAGCTTACAAAAATAGCTAAGATAAAGGAACTCATGTGCACTTGGTGAATATCTTAAAGCTTTTTGATATGGGGATGATGGATCAGAATCCTCCAGTTTGCATCAATTCTAAAAAAAGTGCACCTTTATAGAAGTATACTTTCTCACAAATAAGGTACACCTTAGACTTTGGTGCACCTGGGGCACCTATGCAACTAGTGCACTTGCACACCTGTGCAACTCAAAAACTTAGAAAATTGGAAAAAAATTTGAACCTATGAAAAAAATGTAGATTTTTGAAGTTTTGTATAGATTTTTGAAGTTTTTTAGTTTTTATTCTATTCAAAATGTTAATAGGCCCACCTTCTAGTGCCACTTCAGATGAGCTATCATTTTGCACAATGCTTAACGATAGGAATCCTTTCGAACTCCTCTCTTGAAAAGCTAATCTGAGCATCAATTCCAAGGTTCTTGATGATCTTGTTACCTAATAGAATCCACTTAGTTGAAGATAAATATGCATGTTCATGAGGAGGCCTTTGCTGGTTCTAAAGCAATTCAGATAAAATGTATGATCTGCTTGCTATCTCAAAAAGAATAACCACACAAAAGGGAATATATTTTTTGTATTTTTGGTTTTTAAGATGAAGGAAATCTATCAATGCAACTATATTAATTCCTAAGTTAACCAAGTGGTTAGTAAAGAAAATGACAGAGATAGGGTGACAAGAAATTTAAGCAAATAACATGAAAGAAAATCATAACAGACAAAAGCTATGGAAACAACAAGTCTCCAAGTTAAGCTTTCAAATAGATCAGTAGGTAACCAATGAAAATAGGAGCAATGCTTCCTTAATACCACTAATGCAATTATTGATGGGAATTTAGTAACCATAATATGTTTCACCTTTGATCAAATTGCAAGGCCACAGAAAGTGCACTCATGCTGGACGAAAAGTTATGCAAGAACAATATGATGATCTCTTCTCAAACAAGTACATTGGTGGAATTTCTAAACATGTAACAAACACTAGAATTAATAGATCACACAACTAGGAATAATGCAATATAATTTTGACTCAATTAAATTCCATGAACATACATCCACAAAATATAACACACTTAAAAAAGAATCGCTACACTCCAAATGCAAGCACCAAAAACATATATTATTGAAAAATAGTGGTGGCATTGATTATATATTACATTCCCATATTTATAAGAAATATTTTCCTCAATTTGTGTTAAAAGTGAGAGATATCTTTATGCAATCATATGATTCTAAACTAATAAAAAAAAATCTATTTATGTACAAATACACTATCTAATTGGTTCCAAGTAGGACTCCATCAATTTTATATCATTAATTGGATGCATAAGCCATTACATGTCATAAGACAAAGAAAGAATGAAAGAATAAGAAAGAGAAAGCCTTTAAATGATGTAGAAGTGACTCGAAGTGGAAAAAATAGAAGCTCCTTATTTACTAGGCATTTGCAAGAGTTAAACTATAGTCAGAGTGTGTTTTCGATGCATGGAAAGCTATAAATTTAGAACTAGTAGTTAATTATTAGTGCACCTCTAAATTCCTAAAAATACTCCATGAAACTACTAAAAAAGTGCACCTATGCACCAACACACCTATGCAATAGTGCACCTTAGAAGAAAGCTCCAAAAAAAGAAAAATTTCACTAGGTGTTAAAATCAAAATTCTAGCTTATGAGTGTTGTTCCCCTTTATACCAGAGCTACATCTGGGTTTTTGCCCATGAATTTCTCAATGATCTTAGTGACTTTAACTATATCTAGAAAATCTAAGGCTTCATAATTTTCTTTCACCTTCTACCTATAGTCACTAACTCTGATACAAGTCTCCACAAAATCTCCAAGTTTTACATCTAGTTCCAATAAAGCCTCATGTATTATAAATGCTTTCCCAATGTCATCATCATTGGTATCTTCTTCAAAAGTTCTCCAAAATTTCTCCACTACTACCTTTACTAGATTTCACTTGTCTCGCATATCATTCTCAAAAATATCTAAACAAGCATCACTATAATGCTTCTCAACTTCCAAAATTTGCTCTTGGGCTTGGTCCTTGAGCTTGTGAATCTCTACAAGTAATCTCTCCATTAATTTATTCCCATTTGCAATATTCTTGATCCAATCATCAATCTTATCTAATTCTTCAATTGTATATACACCCATTAGCATCTGATAACTTTGTTCTATAATTGCCTATAATGCTTGTAAATCCTTGCCCTAGGTATGTATCTCATCCATTAGACCAAAATCTTGATTCAAAATGGCTACAAGCCTATCCACATTCTCCTACATAATGTGTAATAGCTTAAGATTTCCTTGAATGATCTATACACCCTTTTCCTCAAAACTTTTTTGCCATTGCTAACAAGCTCTCAAAAATGGGTCCTACTATATTGCACCCCTATCTCTTCTCTCAATTTTTGTGTTCAAAGTGTCTTCAGAGTTTGTGGGATCCAAAGGCCATACAACTTTGCTTAAATATCCCTTTATGATTTCATTTTTCTATCGAAGTGTTATTATTTCTTCCTCATCTTGTTCCAAGCTCTAGAATACCTTCTTCATTCTTGTTGTAACCATTAGCTTGGTAGTATCCAAGGTAGGATTCCCAAGCATGACCTTCCTAATTTGATAATCTCATGGTGTTAGTTCTTCAACATTTGAATGTGGGGAGGGATAACAACATGAGCAAACAAGTCTTAGATCTGATCACTCATAATGAAGGCTAATGCCTATGAATCTCTTGGAGGTGATTCATGCTTCCTTAGGACTTCAATTAATTATGTTCTATCCTCCTCCTTAGTGGTGAATTGCTGCCTTTTTTTCTTATTACTTCTTTCCTCTACAACCTTGGGATATTTTGTATTAGGGATTTACCTTTAGAGGATCAAGGAGTTTTCTTAGCTATACTCTTCCCCTTATCACTCCTTTTTGGAGTCTACTCCTTCTATGAAAGATCTGCATTTAGAGTCTTTGTATTTGTAAAGTCCACAGTCCTCACCTCAGTATCTAGAGAAGTTTGCTAGGATTGTTCACTTATCTACCCTTCTTTTGACACTTCCTCAATAGATACATGTTCTGGGTCTTCCTCTTGTCTAGCTTGTGCCTATTCTTCTTCTGTGCCTAGAAGAAGAGGAGTTATAGAACCTTTATCCACAAAAAATGTAACATGATTTGGAGATGATGGAATCATTTTAGTTCCTTGTATCTGAGGTGGTAACTCAATCCAATTTCCTCCAACTAAGATTGATTAGTTGGAGTGTCTACTATCTTGTCTCCCACCAATTTAGTACCTATTGTCATAAAATCAATATTTGACATTTGAAAGATATCAATGCCTTATAAATACTACTTATCTATCCATCATTGCATCTCATCTTTTGATGTTGTAGTTTGAATGGATTGTTCAAAAATAGATGGAGGTGTGATGGTGGAGCTTCTTCTCCTTTCCAACTCTATAGATCTTGCAAGATGAGTCCTCTTGTTCAAAAGAAAGTGATACTCTTCATCTTCATCATCATCCTCTTCTTCTTCTTATAGAATAGGTTAAGGGATTGATGAGAAGGGAATCACTTTCCTATTGACCTTTTATATCCTTTTCACCAGAGCCTTAATCTTTCTTCTCTTCTTATGTGTAGAGGGGAAAAATTGTACCTACTATTGAGGTATTTCTTGTAGTTCAATTTCATCTAATCCTTGTCATTTCTTAGTTGGTGGCACTTGAGGATTGTCTTGGGTCTGTATAGCTTAAACATTTTCTAGCCCTTGCACATTTTCTTCTCCAATTTATGTAGGTGCCTAAATTTCTCCCTCCTCTAGCTCGACTTGTTCAAGAGAATTCCTCTTCCTCTTTCCTTTACGTTTACATTTCTAAACCCTATAATATATCATTGACCTATCAAGTTGGTGCACCATTTCTAGTCTCACTGGTGATTGGGACATGAATGTAGGCATTGTGACTTTTTCTCCTCAATCTTTAGTTGGGAGAGCTTGAGCACGGAAGATTATTGTCTCAAGAATTAGATCAAGTTTGAAAATTCTCTTGATCCAATCATTTGTCAATTTAATGATGTGCCTTGTCCTATGATTAATGTTTGAGTTTTCTTCTTTGTCAATCTCGACATTCATTATAGGCCTATCATCAATCCTATCACTATTGAGTAATGGATTGAGAAAATCTTTTGTATCCTATTGCACAATCTTCAATGGGATCTTGATCTTCAAGAAACTCTCTATTAGATACAAAGTCATCCTACAATAGTCCCTTATGTAGGCATCATACACATTTGTGGTATTCATCTAGTGATCTTGAAGGGCATCTTCAAATGTTTTACCCACTAAGTATTGCACTCTCTCAATGTTATCAAAATAGGGTCAAGGGGAATTATACTCATCCAAGGAATACTAATCCCATTCATACTCAAAAGATGAAATATCTTACCTCCGATCCACCTTGAAAGGTCATATAGCCATAGGCCACATCCAACATGTTTTGTGTTGCTTTCTAACTTTGTCATATGTAGACAAGAGTTGTCCAAGATCTCTAAGAGAACAAGTTTCTCACTGGGATACCTAGGGAGCTTCTTCAGGTTGAGGGTTGTACCCATTACCCTAAAATATGTAAATGTTTTATACTGAATATAATAAGCTTTGACTTTTGATACCTTTGTAGCTACATCTACTGACATCCTCTTTGTATAATCTACATCTATAATTTGGATTATCACAAATATGAAACCATCATTTACAATCCTACATTCTTTACTTTTCTCTGAAAGTTTCTTGTTTACCAGTTGAGGATACACAATGTAAGGCCATGAATTTTCATCCTCCATGCTACCTTTCTTATAGATCCCTAGATAATTCTTTGCCCTTGCAGCTAACAAGTACACCAAGTATGATGTCATGTAGAATTTTATATTATTCTTTACTAGCATCAACTGCTCACCCAAGTTCTCATTGAGGATGGAGGCAAAGTCAAGTGGCATCTTTATTGTGTTGATGGTCTCAATAAAATGCACCATCTAAATGTTTAAATTCCCTGATGCTGGAAAATCCATGACTCTTCTCAAGAGTATGATTGAGTATCCAATATCTTCTTTCATGTACCTTCATTCCATATCCACTTTTCCTACTTTCTACACTAGATGATTCTTCTCAATGAGGTATAATGATTGTATAATTTCATAGGCTTCCTCCACATGTCCACTATACCATCTCTTAGCTTGGTGATAAGTCAATTGGATAAACTAATCCACCCATGCTAGATGGAATACCTTCTCTATATTGTTAGGTTAGAGATCCAAGATGATCTCTTTAGTTATGCTCTTGATGACCCTTTCTTTGGGAACATATCTCTCTGCTATTGTCATGATTAGTTTTTAAGATTGTACTAATCTTGGATGTGACATTGTGTTTACTAGTCCAAAGTGAATTAGAGTGGAAGCCATCTGAGATCTTGTGGTCAGTTTGTTACATAGTGTCAGGAATGCACCCAAATTTGTGTGTCCTAGCTCGGTGTCCTAGATCTCTAAGTACTCATCCTGAAATCATGATTTTGTTGGAAAACCCTAGAACTTGAATACCACTAACTTCAAAACCATCTTCCCAGCAAGGGAGGATGATGAAGATTCCATTGAATCTACACAAGAGGCATGTCCATTAGCTTGGAATTGAAGAAAAATGGATTAGTGACACCCAAGTACTAACACAAATCAAAACTCTAAAAGCTAGACCACTTGAAAACACCTTAAAACTTGGCTTATAGCCTTAGAATGAAAACCATATGCATAGCTAGTGCACCTAATAGATGTAGCTACTGCATCTTTTGTTCATTCAAAAGTGTGGGGTGTGTAGCAGCATAACTCATGGGGTGCGCTACTATGCACCCTCATATAACTTAGGAAAACTTTTTTCTTCTCATTTAAGGTGTACAGTATTGCACCTCATGAGGTGTGCTACTACGCACTTAAAATGTGATTTTTACTTAGTTTTTAAAGTTTTTAATGCACTTACAAAGAAAGGAGGTGTGAATTAGTGCACCTAATTAGGTGCACTAATGTGCTCGTTAATGTGGTTAATCTTTAACATTTGCTTACATGTTTTTGTAGTGTTAGGTAGGGAGGACATGCACCTCAACATGTGTGGGGATATGGTGCCATGGAGCTTAGAGAAGATAATAGGATAAGTGAGGAGAGAGGGAACCCTCTAAGTCATATAGCCCCACACACTCTTGGTGTTGAACAGTTATGCAGGTGCATTGCTTCATAGATGTGCATCACCAAGGGGTGATGCCCTGACTTAAACACTTTTGATTAGAGTTTTTCTGGATTTGATTATGTCTATATTTTTTAGCATCAATGTTTTAGATCACACATAGGGATCCATCATCAAGATGAAGAGCAAGAGAATAGATCACTCATCAACATTGATCCATCATCAATGTTTCTATTCTCTTGCTCTTCATCCTTATGATGGATCACTATGTGTGATCTGAAATGTTGATGTCAAAAAATATAGACACAATCAAATCTAGAAAAACTCTGATTATTGTTCATGGATTGTGGAAATACAATGCCACTAATTAAACACTTTTGTGTAGTAGAACACTTTGGGAGGTGTGCTAGTGCACTCCATTTTTTTCTATGCAAAATGAATTCTCTCTCTAAAACTTTATTTTTTGGCTTCTCAATTTTCTAGTTAGGACTCACACTTGACCTAAAACCCTAAGAAAGACTTGAAGCCCAAACTAGGGTTCTGAAAAATTTAAAAAGAATGTAGGGGATCCCCATTTCTAGTCAAAATGGGGCATGTGTTGTGAAACCACAATATATACTTCACAATTTTATCATCTATATTTTTCCTTTGTTCCTTAGGCACATGTGCATATGCTACACATCTAAACACTCTCAAGTGTTCAATTGACCATCTATTTCTTGAGCAAGCCTCAAGAGGAATCTTGCCACAAATTGACTTTGTAGGATAGCTATTAGTCAAATATATTATTGTTACTATAGCCTCTTCCCAATATTTAGTTGGGAGCCCATTTTCATTCATCATGCTTCTAGTCATTTCAGTTCAATGGTCATGTTCTTCCTTTCAGCCACTCCATTTCATTGTGGAGTATAACTTACTATAAGCTCTTTCTTTATGTTATTCTGCCTACAAAAATTTATAAAAAAATTGGAGATATACTCCCCTCCTCTATCTAATCTAAGGACTTTTACATGGTGTTCACATTCTTTTTCAGCCATGGCTTTGAATTCAACAAATTTATCAAATGCTTTAGATTTTCTTTTCAAAAAATACACCAATGTCCTATGAATGAAATCATCTATGAATTTCATAAAATACATACTCTATCCAATAGAAGTGGTTTGCATAGGTCCTACTAAATTAGAATGCACCAATTCTAATGATTCTCTAGCCTATCTAGAATTTATTGAAATAAAGGGAATCGTATGTTGCTTACCCTAAATGAAAGCCTCACACTTGTCATATAAATCTACAATTCTTGGAAAACCATCTACCATTATTTTCTTGGACAACAAATTTAATCCAGCAAGGCCAAGATGTCCATACATGAGATGCCAAAGCTTGGAAGGGTCTTCAATCATGCTCCTAAGAGCTAACTACTGATCTACTATTGCACATGCATGCTTGGGAGGTGAAACACTAACTTGAGAAGAGAAGCATGTCTCTATCCTCAGAGGGAACATTCAATTCTTTGTCATTTGGACTACTACAAGTAAACTATTGCTCCAATCCTTCTCATGAATGACATAGTTTTTATTTTTCATTAGCATCTTTTATCCATTTTGAATGAGTTGTCCAACACTCATCAAGATGTGCTTCACGATGGGAGAAAAAAACACATTTTGTATCTCCTTCTTCTCACTTTGCTTGGTGCAAACCATGATAAATCCTTTTCCCACTATTGGAACAGTTCCATTATTCTCGATCATGATTTCAGACTTGAAAGTCTTATTAATGAAAGAAAAAAGCATTCATTACCACTAATATGGTTGCTACAATCACTATCTAGATACCATACCTTAGGGCTGCCTTCTTCACCAATATTACACATGATGAAGGTTGTGGGATTGTTCATATTCTCCATGTTCACATCAACCACATTAGCATTCTACTTTGACTAATCACCTTGCTTCTTCCAGTACTCACTAGCATAATTCTCATACTTATGATAGTAGTAGCATTCAACATTTCTCTTATTGAAGTTCTAATTCTTTTTACCTCCTCTAGAGCTATTTTGATAGCTGCTTTCTCCCTCTGGGTTCCTAGCTTGTCCTAATCTTTCTACCCTAGCATTCCTCTAACCATTTCTTCCATGACCTATACTTCTTGAGCCTCTACTACAGCCATTTATTCCTCTCCCCCTCCCTCTTGAATACTCTTGACCCTTGAAAGACTGCTCGTAGGAAGTTATTTCTGATCTATTTATTCAATGCTCATGGGTTTGAAGAGTTCCCATCAACTCATCCATAGTCAATGTGGTGAGGTCCTTTATTTCCTCAATTGTCATCATAAGATTGTCATATTTCTGAGCTGAACTCCAAGTGGAAATATAGATAGAATAACTAAGAGGGGGGGTGAATCAGTTACCACAAAAATAATTCCATAGATCCCTTAGATGTTTGATAAAACTAGTTACTGTTGTCACTTAGTAAACATACTAAAATTTTTTGTAACTTGGTAAAAGCAGTGTACGTTAACTTTAATAGATCTTAAACATTCACAGTGATTAACATCCAACTATAAAAGAAATAACATGAACACATGAGACACTACATTTAAAGTGGAAACCCAATATGGGAAAAACCATCAAGTAACTAGCTACTAATTTTCACTCTTTTGAAGTGAGCCCTGTTAGGAGCCAACCTGATTAAAGGTTACAAAACACATTGTTAGGTGTGACCTTGTTAAAGGATTTAATCACCCTGTTAGGAGTGGCCTTGCAAGAGGTCTTTAGAAAAATTCAATGGAACTGTCACCTTGTTAGAGGATTTACAAATGGCTGTCAAACCAACTCTGCTAAGAGATTTTGGAATCACTACTACAATGGTAAGAAAGTAACAATAAAATGACCTAAATGAGATGAAACTAGATTGCTGATACAGATCTCTATTCTAATTTGCACTAGATCCTTCTTGATCGAATATAACTTTGCTGCTCCTCAAGGATATCTAACCATCCTTCAAAGTACACTCATAATTTCCTTCTCAAAGAATCAATATACTTACATACTCACTCATGATTTAAAATTCTCAACTTGACCTTTCATATTTACCATTCAGATTATCAAGTTGACTTATTTACAACTTACAATTACCAAGAATCATTAGCTTAGTTGGCTAGAAATAATACTTGAATTAATTAAACTTTATAACCCAAAACATCAAAATCCTTCATTAGCTGACCCAGCTCGGTAAACATTATTCCTAAAATGATTTCTTATGTTAACCAATAGATGCTCAGTTAACACTGTGATCCTACAAAAACCCTTTGGAGACTGAGTGAACTTGGTAAACACTAACTTTCCTTTGTTAACCATGTGAGCTCGGTTAACACTACTTTCTGCCACATTTTCCTTTGATGCCCCAGTTAGCTCGGTAGACACTGTCTACATAGAGTAATGTCTAGGAATGCTCGATAGATACAAAAAATCACTTTTTTGACCAATTGAGCTCAGTAAGAACTGTCTACCAACTAATATGACATTTGTGTAACATCAAGGAAAACACATAATTAGACAATTGTATGCAACAATCTCCCTCTTTGGCATTGATGGCAACACAACATGTCCTAATAGAATAAAATTTAAAAACAAGACTTTCTCTAATAGAAAGTTTCTCCCTCTTAGATTTTATGCCAATAACTTTTCTAATGTAGTAATCTCCCTCCATGAAGGAATTACATAGCTTCTTCTTCAAATAAAAAACTCTTCCTCATACAAATTTTAGAAAGATATGATAGTAAACTCTCCCACTTTAACAACACATGCCAAAGATAACACATACCAAATGAGTATCAATGTACCTTGAGTATTGATTCATATGCAATGGTCCCTTGACTATGTTGCATCAACTAATAGATCTTCAACTTGGTTCCTATTGATGCATCACTAAAACTATATTTTTGTGAGCTTCAGATAGGGGAATAACCCTAACTTACCTCTTAGATACAATAATGCATCCTTAGGTAATGGCTTGGTGAATATGTTTGCAATCTATTCTTTTGTATGGACATATTCCAATCTGATTTCCGTATCCTACATCAATTCTCTGACAAAGTGGTATTTTATAGCAATGTTCTTAGTTTTGGAATACATTGCTAAGTTCTTAGATATGTTAATTGCACTTGTATTATCACAAAACATGATAACTAGTTCTTTGATCTCAACCTTCATGCCTTCCAACAATTGTTTATATCAAACAATATTAGAACAATTTACTGCTACTGCAACATACTTTGCTTCAACTATATATAGGGATGTGTAATTTTTCTTTTTGCTTGTCCAAGATACCATACTTTTTCCAAGAAAGAAATCTCCACCACTAGTACTCTTTCTGTCATCAATGTTTCTTGCCCAATTAGTATCAGTAAACAGTTTTAAATCCAAATTTCCTCCAAGTTTATACCATAGTCCATAATCTTTAGTACCATTCAAATATCTCAAGGCTTTTTTGATTGCCATCATATGATTTTCTCTAAGTTTTTTCGAGAATCTTGCCACTATACCAACTGCAAAAGCAATATTAGGTCTTGTATGAACCACACACTATAACTTTTCAATCATTGATCTTTATAAGGTCTAATCTACCTCTTTTGATTCATCATTTTTACTAAGGTTTAGTCCAGTACACATGGGGGTTCCAACTATTTTTTGATCTTCCATACCAAACCTCTTGAGTATCTCCTTGATATACTTTGAGTGATGTAGATACCATTCTTGCTCTACTAAATCTACAATCCAACAAAGAACTTAATGTCACCAAACATAGACATTTCAAATTCTTTTTTCGTTTGCTCAAAAAATTCTTTGCATTGATCATCATTCCCTATAAACAAGGTATCATCCACAAATATTTCTACCAAAACAATCGTGTTATCTATTCCTTCCTTTATATAAAAACTACTATTACCAGTAGTTCTCTGGGAACTAATCTGAATAAGGTAGTTATACAATCTCTCATACCGTGCTCTAGGAGCTTGTTTAGACCATACAATTCTTTGTGTAACTTGTAGACCATGTCTTTTTTTTCTGGATCAACAAAGCCTTCAAGTTTTCCAATGTAGACTTCTTCATCAAAAATACCATTGAGAAATGTAGATTTGACATCCATCTGATATACCTTAAATCCTTTATGTGCTACATATGCAAGTAAGGTCCTAACACCTTCCAATCTTGCAATAGGAGAAAAAATCTCACCATAATCAATTTCTTCTTGAGAGTAGCATTTACATACCAATCTAGCTTTGTTTCTTGACACCTTACCATCTTCATTCAATTTATTCCTAAATACCCATTTTGTTCCAATCACATTTTTATCTTTAGGCCTAGGTACAAGAGTCTAGGTTTTGTTCTTTTCTATTTTCTCTATTTCTTCATTCATAGCCTCAATTCAAATTTCATTTTTCAATGCATATTTCACATTTCCAGTTCCAAAATTAGCAAGCAAACAAGTACCTTTTAGATTATTTCTTGTCATAGTACCTTTTGATTTTTCTCAAATAATCTGATCTGGTGCATGATGCCTCCTGACATTCTTGGCCAATATATGTTCTTTTCTATTTGACTGAGTTCTGTTGTCCTCATTTTGAATTTCAACTTCTAGCTCTAGTTGTTTTGTCTATAGCTTGGATCCTCCAAACTTAGTAGGCATTTTCTTGGCAGCTTCAAAATGTGACTCGGGTCCTTGTGACTGAAGACTCGGGAGTATTAGTCTTCTTATTGATAGATGTATTATGTAATGTATCAGTTTCTATGTAAACAAATCTTATGTAATCTTCTAGTTACTTTTTTCTTTCTTCTTTAGTCCTTTCTGTAAACTCATCAACTTTCACATGGGCACTTTCTATGATTTTGTGAGTGGACAAATTCAAACATCTATATGCCTTAATCTTGCAAGAATATCCTAAAAATATACCTTCATCACCTTTCACATCAAATTTTCCTTTTCTAGATTCTTTCAAGATATAATTTATTTACTTCCAGATACTTTTAGGTAACTTACATTGGGTTTATATCCATACCATAACTCATAGGGGGTTTTGAATGAGTCCTTCAACTATACTCGACTTAAGGTATGAATTGCAGTGCTAATAGCTTCCTTCCACTATTTGATAGCAATGTTCTTTTCAATCATTAGAGTCCTTGCACAATCCATGATAGAACTATTTCTCCTTTAAACTATTCCATACTGCTTGGGAGTTCTAGGAGCTGATACATGTGTTTTGATTCCTCTTTTAATGCAAAAGTTATTGAATTCATGGGAGATGAATTCACCACCTCTATCTAATCTTAAGCATTTTAGTCTTTTCCCTGTTTCCTTCTCTACTCTTGCCAAATACCATTTGAATCTCTCAAATGCTTTTGACTTCTCTCTTAAATATATAACAATCATCATTCTAGAGTAGTCATCAAAAAAAAGAATAAAAAAATTTTCTCTGGTATAGCTTTCAATTCCAATAGGTCCACACAAATTAGTATGCACAATTTTCAAAATATCTTCAGACTAATAATTTTCTCTTTTAAAACTAGTCTTTCCCATTTTACCAATCTGACAATTCTTGCATAGACCAACATCAGGTTTCTTCAAACTAGGAATGCCTCTTACTTTCCTAAATTTTCTTATTTTCTCCATGTTATCAAATTTTACATTACATAACCTTCTATGCCATTACCAACTTTCTTCAACTTGATCAATAAAACATGAGCACTCAACAAGTTCAAGATAAAACAAGTTACCTTTTATTTGTTTGCCTGATCCAATCATTTTTCCTTTGTCATCCTGCTATCTTTCCTTGGCGTGCATGAATTCCACCTTGAATCCAATGTTGATTAACTATGTCACACACAATAGATTATGTTTTAGTCCTTCAACCCAATAGGCATTATAAGATACAAGATCTTTGGTTAATGAGATTTGACCTCTCCCTTTTATGCAACAAATTTCATTGATTCCAAACCTTACACTACCACCATCATAGTCTTCAAAGTGTTCAAACTTTGTTTTTATCACCAGTTATATGATGTGGACATACACTATCTATGAGCCATGTATCATTCTTGCTTACATGAGAGATAAGTGCCATCTCATCTTCTTCATCATCATTAGATTCATCTTTCACAGCAATGTAAACTATTTCATCTTCACTATTATTAGAATCTTTAGCTATAAAACATGTTTTCTTACCTTTTTCCTTGAATGATTTGAAATCTTTCTTGCCATTGCACTTGTGGCCTATCTTCTCATCCTTTTTTTTCTTGTTTGGGCACTTGGCTGCAATATGACGAATTTTTTCACATGAAAAATAGATTAAGGGAACTTTACCTTTGTATTTTCCCCTGCCTATAGAATATTTCCTTGCAAGTAGAGCTTCAACAACTTCAATATCACTGTTTGAACTTTCCTTTGATTCTTCTTCACTTTCTGACTGAGTACCCTTTATTTTCTTACCTTTTTCCTTAGGTGAAAGTGTAAGGTTCCTCCTTGCACATACTTATTAAATATGAATTTCTTTGTTAAATCTATTGTAGGAGATTTGAATGCATACAAAGTTATGTTTTATGTTGTGAATGTCCTAATAAAATTAAGAGTAGTTGATACATGCATATTTTAATACTCAGTGATTTGAGAACTACTACATTATCTTGACTAATTAAACATTAAAATTGCAATAACAATGATACAAGACATTTTCACCTGATGATAAGGGTGTTGATTTTGATACCTCAATGATTAAGTTTTATACTTCAGATAGTTCAATATTCTTTAATTGGTGATGTTATGATGTTTAGGTATATGCATGCCTAATAATGATTATACTAGTACTTAATCTGAATTAATGAATAAGTTATATGTTATATTTATTATATGATTTTTGATGATTAAATGTGAGTAGAAATGAATTAAACAGTTAGTTATATGAAAGATTCATGTTTTAATTTATGTGATTTCCTTGATAAGTTTTGTGTGTGTGTGTGTGTGTGTGTGCATGAGATTTTCTTGAGCTACTAATGTGTGTAATGAGTGTGCAAGATATTTTAGCCAGACAATCTAAAGGAAAAATGGAGTTGAACCATATGTACCAATTGTGGAAACTAGGGTTGAGTCTAACAAAAGATGCAAATCTCATTATGTATATGTATATGTATATGTATATATATATGCATGAGATTTTCTTAAGCTACTAATGTGTGTAATGAGTGTGCAAGATATTTTAGCAAGACAATCTAATGGAGAAATGGAGTTGAACCCTATGTACCAATTGTGAAAACTAGGGTTGAGTCTAACAATATATATATATATATATATCTTGAGCTGCTAATATGTGTAATGAGTGTACAAGATATTTTAGCTAGACAATCTAATGGAGAAATGGAGTTGAACCCTATGTACCAATTGTGGAAACTAGGGTTGAGTCTAACAAAAGATGCAAATTCCATTATTTGTATTTTATTTGTATCATGAGATGTATGAATGTATCATTTTGTAATCAATAAGTATTAATATTTTGTAACAATGATTTTTTAGTGTCGCTTGACACTCGTAAATTGTATATGCATTCCAACATGATAGCTAGGGTTAACCGAGTAACCTAAAGACCTAAGTTGGATTAGGGCAGTTACCTTTTTGCTAATTAGTCATTAATCGAGATTAATTACCCTAATCAAGATTAGTGAGTAATCTACATTTTTTTAAGGTTGTTAGAAAGTTGGAAATTTTTTTAGCTTTTGATAGGTTCCTAATTAGTCCTAAAGGCCAAAAATCATAAAACCTAAGTACCAAAGGGGTATGGGTATGGGTTGGGGGCATTTTCCACCCCCCTAGCCCCTTTTATTGACTTTTATGGTCACTCCAAAACCCTATTTTTACTTCATTGCAAAAATTGATTGTTTCCATCATAAGTTGGATAATTTTAACTCCACCTTGAGGTCGGCCTTATGTCTAGTTGACTTAGAAGACTCTAGAACTTTTAGGCAAGTGGGGGAGTTATTTCTTTTTGGAGTGGTTGAGTTTAGGATCCTATTTAGAGGCAATTTTGAGAGGGTTTGAGTGTTCACCCAACCTCTAGTTTTAGAGTGGAATTCAGAATTGAAGGAGAAGGAGAAGAAAGGGAATGCTCATCTCAAATTGTTCAATTGTCATAACTCAATTTTGAAGGTAGGAATCCCTCAACTCATGTTGTTCATGTTTTATTTCATGCTTATGTTATTTTGTTTGCATATGTATGTTTTCTTGTGTGTTGAGCATGTTTGGGAGGGATTAAAATAAGTTTTCTTAAATGTTTCTCCTTTGTGTTTAGCTTTGAATTTCTAAGGGATTGTATCGGTTGTATCAGCATTACTCACCCTCGGATAGGGTAGAACTAGCCATGTATGAGAGGAGGTCTTTAGTTTGACTCTCACAATGTAGAGTCTCTTCTCAGGATGAGAAGAGGGAGAGAGGGTAGGGTGTTATGGGCCCCTACTCATCAACACAAACCATGTTTTGATTTTTGGAATGTAAGAATGGAAGAACAAAAGTTTTTGAGTTTATAGCCCCGAAAGGGCACCTATTATGGTGTTGTGTCTAACGTCTCTTGTTGGAAAACTTCTCCCTAGTTTGTTTCAATGTTGAACCTATTGTGCAAATCTGGAATGGGAGTGAATGTTTGATTTTGTCTTCATGTTATAATTGGTTGTCTCCCGGTTAGTTTTCATTCTCTCCATGATCACCATGATGTATTGTAGAATTTGTAATGGATCCCTTGTTAAGGGCCAAGAAGGATATTCAAAATGGTTAATGGATTTTAATTATGTTTGGAGATTTCTCCTTAGGATTAAAATCCTATGTAAAAATTTTATTGTTAACTTATTGTGGAAATGGCAATGATGTCGAGTTTTCTTCTTGGTTCTTTCCTGGCAGAGCCTTTGAATCAAGGGATTCAATTAAAAAAAATGATTGAGAAATATCCATGCTTATGATATTTCTAGTTCATTTTAGTTTTTGCATATGCACTTATAAATCAGTTGTGATTATGTTTACCTTACTTTGGCAATCTTATGTTTTGTAATCATATTCATTGGTTTAGTTTAATTTGATAAAATGATGATGATATACCATTATGCAATTCAAGTTTCAAAGTATGTTAAAGAAAATTTTGATTTTTGATTTTGAATTCATTGTATTTCATAATTCTTATAAAGTAAAGTAATCTTATGAATTTGTTTAAAATGCAATATTTGAGCTCGATGAATATAATCGATTTTAGAAAGGAAATAATTAACATTGCCTTGATAAATTTGATATGGTTGGCTTAAACTCAATTAGGAAAATAAAGTACACCCCCTTGTCAAAAAAATAATTTGCATGAAAAAAAATTAACACTTAGAACAAATATGGACTTAAAAAATAATATGTGTTCCCCTAAGTGAAAAAGCTCACTGGGTTTTGTATGAGGAAAATAGTTTAATCCCTTCAGATAATAGGAAATATTCCCTTTAAGATGCTCTTTGAAAATCATTTGTTTAAATTTATTAAATCATAAAAAATTAAATAAACAATAAAAAAGAATAGAAAATGCATAAAGAATATCCTAAAATATCTTACATTCTTACCTAATAAAATTTTAACATTTATTACCCCCTCCATATTTCTAGGCATCGATTTGAAATCAATGGGAGTTTGGAGTTTTTTTTTTTAAATAACAAAGGTCAATGTTTTTAATGCTTTTAAAGGGGGATGACATCACCCCTGCAACCCCTTAAAATTTGTAGTCATATGAGACCACGTACATGGCATGGTATTAAGGGACATATTTTTTTCAATTGAGAAAGTTCTATAAAGTTAAGACCTTTTTTAACCTTTTCACCTTTTTGCTTTTCTCTTATCCCATGCATACTTTTTCAAAAAAAAATCCCTTGCTGCCTTTCTTAGTAGCCTTGTGCCACGTGGGTGGTCTTGGGGTGTTGAAAAATGGGTTTAGATTGTTAGTGGTTAGGTTAGTAGTATTTTAAATAAAGTTTCAAAATATTTAATTAGTATGTTTTTTTTTAATATTAGTATTGTTAGATGTTAGTTTAGTTTAGTTTATACTTTAATTATAGTTTTAAAGTCTTAGATAGTTATGTTGTATGGTAATTTAATCTTATATGTATTAAATTTTAGTTAATTAATATATTTTTAATAATAACAATTTAATTGTTACTTTTAAAATTTGGTAGTTAGTGTTACTTTTTCTTTTGTTAATGTATTTTTTTTAGATTAGTAGGATGTTAGCTATTAGGTTAGTAGGCATTTTAAATGAGGTTGTATTTTATTTTTAGAATATAGTAAATATTAGAATTTAGAAAGTATGTTGTTTTTTTAATATGTGTTAGTAAAAAATTTAAAAGTTAGAATTTGTATTGTAATTGTTAAGTTTGTATGTTCAAAGTTAAGTTAATTAGTTGGGCTAGAGAATTATCATTTAGTTTTATTTAATTTTAGTATATTATAGATTTAAATGTAATTAGTTTAGAATAAAGTTTAAATTTGTTATGTTGTTTAAGATAAAGGATAGTAGTTAGTAAAAGGATTACATATTTATTTTTATTATTATTATTTTAGTATGATTTGAAACACACTATGTAATAATAGTTAAATTTATCTTTATTGATATTGTTATATGAATAATTTTAAATCAATTATTTTAAAATTAATATAAAATGAAACAAATGTCAAAATTGATTTGATAACGAAATTTTAATTTAACAATCTAGTCCTACACATTGATTTATAAACCTACATGGAATGTCAAGGTATTGATAGGAAAAAAGCCATCGCTATCTTGCAATGTACCTATGTCTTGACTGAGTTAAACTTATCAACTTAGTAGATTTAATTATTATTACTCCTTTAAAAAAAAAAAATTACGTGTGTTTTTGCCTCATATTTTGGGCATGATAGAAAGCTTGGCCTCAAATGCAGATTCAATATTCTTGGAAGCTAGAACATAATTTTCATAGTTATCTAGCTCAAAGGTATTCAATCTTCCTACTATGGCACCCAAAGTCATCGTATGATTTTCTTTACATATTCTCTCTTGAATTTTAGATACTCTAATTGCATAAATGGGAAGCAATGTTCTCAAAATTTTACTTACAACTATTTCTTCCTTGATATCTCTTCCAAAAGCTTTGATTGCACTGACACTTTCTTTGATCCTTTCCACATATTTTGCAATGTTTTCATCCTCTCTCATTTTCGTCTAATCAAATTGTCCTCTAAAGCTTTATGCTTTGTCTCTCCTCACATTGTCATCACCTCCATAGATATCTTTTAGCTTGTTCTACATTTCAAAGGTAGTTTTGTAGTCCATGATATCATCAAATTCTTCATAGCTTAGAGTAGATGCAATGTCTATCATCATGGTGTTATGAGTCTTCTTCTCAACAATGTTACCAATAGATAATGTACTAGAAGGATTTGTATATAATTCATCAAGGTATTTCAATCTTGTATCTCCAATGGAAGCCAGATGAAGTCTCATCAGTCCCTACCATGCTGAAAAGTTATCTCTAGCCTTGGAATTTATCTCTTCTAAGACATCCTGATCTTTAGCTTAGGTCCTTGAAACCTTTCCTTATAGCCCCAAAAACATTGATACCAATTTTTGGAAATATAGATGGAGTAACTAAGAGGGGGGCTAAATCAGTTACCACAAAAACAAATCCATAGATCCCTTAGATGTCTGATAAAATCAATTACTGCTATCACTTAGTAAACATACATAAATTTGTTGTAACTCGGTAAATGTAGTGTATATTAACTTTAACAAATCTTAAAAATTCATAGTGATTAACATGTAACCATAAAAGAAATAACATGAACACATGAGACACTAGATTTAACATGGAAACCCAATATGCGAAAATCCACCAAGTAACTAGTTACTAATTTTTATTCTTTTGAAGTTAGCCCTGTTGGGAGCCAACTTGGTTAAAGGTTACATAACATAATATTAGGTGTGACCTTGTTAAAGGATTTAATCACCCTATTAGGATCGGCCTTGCAAGAGGTCTTTAGAACAATTCAATGGAACTATCACCTTGTTATAGGATTTACAAATGGCTGTCAAACCAACTCTACTAAGAGATTTTCGAATCACTGCTACAATGGTAAGAAAGTAACAACGAAATGATCTAAATGAGATGCAACTGAATTGCTGATATAGATCTATACTCTGGTTCACACTAGATCCTTCTTGATCAAATATAACTTTGTTTCTCCTCAAGGATATCTGACCATCCTTCAAGGTTTTCTCATACTTTCCTTCTCAAACAATCAATACACTTGCATATGCACCCATACTTTAGAATTCTCAACTTGACCTTTCATATATACCATCTAGATTATCAAGTCAACTCATTTACAACTTACAATTACCAATAATCATTACCTTAGTTGACTAGAAAAAAACTTGAATTAATTAAACTTCATAACCAAAAACATCAAAATCCATCATTAGCTGACCCAACTTGGTACACACTGTTCCTAAAATTATTTCCTATGTTAACCAACAGAAGCTCGGTTAACACTATGATCCTAGAAAAATCCTTTGGAGACTGAGTGAACTCGGTAAACACTAAATTTCCTTTGTTAACCATGTGAGCTCAATTAACACTACTTTCTGCCACATTTTCCTTCGATGCCTAAGTTAGCTCAGTAGACACTTTCTACATAGAGTAATGTCTCAGAATGCTCTGTAGACATAGAAAATCACTTTGCTGATCAACTAAGCTTGATAAGCACTATCTGCCAACTGATATGACATTTGTGTAACATCAAAGAAAAGACACAATTAGACAATTGTATCCAACAACTCCTTAATATCCTTTCCACGATCTTTTACTTTCATAATCTTTTGCATTTGATTTGAGCTAGTTTTCCAAAGTGAAGATTCATGAGTTAAATTATACAATAGGTTCATTGCCATTCATTTGAAGGTTCTCAAATTTCCTTTTGATCATCTATAGTTTTACTACTCTAACCTTATCAGTCCCCTTGAAGTTTGTCTCAAGGATATCCCATGCTTCTTTTGAGTAATTTTCTACAGTAATCTTGGGAAAAAATTTCTTTGTCATTGCTACCTCAATTAGACTCAATGCCTTCACATTCTTTCTCCTTGACTCTTTCATCTGAGTCTTCCATGGGTTTATGAGGGTAGCATATAGTGTTGGGATGGTTACATCATTGAATCCATTGATCATAAACTCCCACAAATTATTAGAAACCATTATGGCTTTCATTTTCTTTGCCTATGTATCATAATCATGTCTATTAAAGGATGGTGGTTGCTGCCATATCTTTCCTAGATCTCCTACCATTTCAATTTTCTAGAATAAACAAATGCCCTAACTTACTGTGGATGTGGGGCTTCAATTTTTTGATACTGGTATGTAAAGAATTCAACTTCACAACATAAAATTTTACTTGGCACCTTCTTGTGCTGAGCAAAATTTTATGTTGTGAAATTGAATTCTTTACATGGTTTTGATACAGTGTAAAGAATTCAACTTCACAAAATAAAAAATTTCTTAGCACAATAAGGTGTCAAGTGATAATTTTTTTGGCACGTGTGGATACAAGTGATAGGCAGTTTGTGCCAAGTAACTTGACATACAAAGAAGCTTTGTAAGCTTGGTAAAAGAGAAACTCAACACAAGAGGATGCCAAGTAATCTCAGTCACCAAAGTGAGGGTGGAGCTTGGAACAGTTCTTGACAAGTAAACATGGTCTCCAAGAGAAGGTGGAGCTTGGAAAGCTTGACGCCCAACCAATACTTAGACCAAGAGATCTTGGTCAACAAATATACCGATTGAACTCAATAGGAACAACATAAGAGAGAGGTTGGTTAAAGAGTTAACTAAGTGATTTGTTTAACATACTTATAGTCTGAGCATTTCTGCCATTAAAACAAAGAGTGGATTACTTCAAAACCTTGTAAGTATGAATATCTCAGGTAAAAAACATATAATATCAAATAGAAGGGAAACAAAAACATGTCAAGTGTGCTTTCTCACTTGCTTTCTATTTGATTACGTTAAAGTATTACAAAATTAGGGAGCATTCAACTTCAACTAGAAAAATGCTAAAAACCTCAAATGATAAAACTTAAACTTACAGCACTAAGGGCTTCATACAATAATTCTTGGAGTAATCATTGCTTCTCAGGACAAAATAGAATGGGCTTACGTACTAACAAGGAGATTCAACATGTGCTACTAAAAACACAAAAGTAAACCTTCTTCCTGTCCTCTGATCTTTGTTCTAAATATTCTTCCTCTGCTTTGATTTGTTGATCTTCTTTGATTTTTTTTGTGTGTTATGCTATGCTCTCCTCTTATCTTACTAACTGATTGAATGGATCAAATTCATTCCTTTTGTCTTTCAACAAAAAAAAGTTTTCCTTCTCATTTCAAATTCAAATGCACATATTAAGTTGAATGTTGTCATGTCGGTAGGTGGGCATTTGGCTCCAGGGGCAACTGACCAAATGCAATAAATTTCTAACAGTCGTGAACCTTCTTATTTTAGAACAAGTTATTACCCAACTAGATCAAACATTGTAAAAGATCGTTATCACGTAATCAATAATTTTATCAATTTATCTAGATACAGTAATTGTTATAGCATTTTCTATTTTTTATTTTTTTAAAGTTACATTTTATCTTTCATTCATAATAAAATATCTTTTAACATTATTCAAGATGAGAATAATTGAGAAATACATATTTTGTGCTAGTCATTTAAGAGAACTTTTCTCAAACAAGGACATTAATCAAATTGTTAGGATTGTAGGTATTTCCATTAGACCTATTTAAATAAATACTAAGGTGGAATGATTAGCCAAATTTATACTTCGAGATAAACATGTAAACAAATTATGGACAAGAACTCATCACATTAATAGAATCAATTGATTTACTTATCAATAGGAATTAATTTTTGTAATTCCTCCATCATTACCACTTTTCTAGTTTTACTACAATTTAAACTTCACCATCTACTTGGACAATGATCTCATCAATTTTAATAGTGTGAATTTGGTTGAGTTTGTAAAGCCTAAAGTGACTCTCTCTCTCTCTCTCTCTCTCTCTCTCTCTCTCTCTCTCTCAGACACACACACACGCACGCGCACGCGCGCATTTATTATCATTGTAAGAAACCAATATATTACATAAGAAAATATAGCACTTATCATTTATCTATGATCAATATAAGAAGAAAAGATGATAGAAATAAAGGTAACCATCTAGAACAATTTAATAAGCATAATTGTGTTTAGACAATAAAATGCTACAAATAAAAGGTAATCATCAACATTTGATCTATTGCATTCAATAAAATAGCCATCGCCCTTTATCTATAATTAGTTTAAGCAAGGGAAATATAACCATCTGCCTTTCATCTATTTTTGTTCTTAGTAAATAATACATTATATACAACAAAATGACCATTTGCCTTGATTCTATAATAGAATGGACCCAAAAGTTTACCTAAGGAAGAATGCAAGATCCAAATATTAATAAGAAATTTAATATAAATGACTTACGTTACACAAAAATTATATCAAATTTAACAACACACGCATCTTTATTATATTAGACCAGTTCTATAGCATCGTTACACCACAGCAGAGCATCACAAACTAATCAATTAAAACATAATCAAGATAATAGATGTCTAAAGCATAAAAGATTATTTATTTTGGGAAATAGAAGTTAGAGTGGAGGTAGAGCAAGACTATCTTTAAACACTACACACAAAAGGAGAAGGGAAATGAAAGTTCGACTGTAGGTCAAACAAACAGATCTTTAAAACACCACCCACAAAGGAAAGACTTCTACTATTTAACACTTACACCACCCACAAAAGGAAGACTTCTACTATTTAATACATCCAAGTGTTATTGTATGAAGTTTTAGCCGCCTGAAAGATTAACAGCAGTATCCCTTATTGTCAGGAGGACACATTCCAACATCGCAGCAATTGGTATAAGTATTCCCATCCGCAGGACAGTCTCCAACGACAAAGCAGAGTGGGTATTCCGCGCAGGCATCAATTACTACGCAATATCCTTGCGGTTCATTGTTTTCATCAGGATCACACTCTCCAACGTGGTCGCAATAACTATCATCACCAAAACGCGCCTGACAGTCCTCATCGTTGGAGCAAGCGTCATCGCAGGTACCTGAAGGCAGATCAGGCAGATCAGCAGCAGGCGGATCAGCAATAGGCGGATCAGCATCATCTTGAGCTTCTACCATTCCTGCCAATACAATTTATGGCAACAATCACAATACTAATATATTAGTGACTTGCGGCTAAAAAATATATAAATTAGGCTTCCAATCCCATATGTTACCTGTCATGCACACGACTACCATTGCTATTATCAGCAGCAGGCGAAACAATTTCATTGGATTTGCCTTCACCTTCGCCATTGTTATCTTCTCACAAGAAAGATTGTTATTGTTTGTGAATAAATGATAATCCAATCCTATTTATGGAAGGCTTTACCAGCCGTCCCAAACATTCCATTTAGATTTTAAAATGGGCAAATTTGTCTCTTACTAGCGACCAGAACAATGCATTAGTTAGTTATCATCAAGAAATTTGGCTCTTAATGCGTTCACAACAACGCCATCTAAATATAAGAAATGCTATGATTGGAGGTTATAGGAGGATAGGGTTCTTTTTAATATGCTTCAGAAAGTTTTAGCCAAAAGATTGCTGCATATACGCAGAATATATGGTAGACACGAATGCGAAATGTTGAAGCATAGACAAGGGATGTTAACTATTTTAGCGGATGCAAATTATGCTGGGATATTCGTAAAAGTTTATGATATATTATAGGGACGGCTGACTGGAGTATATTTGGTTCCCCTGTCCAACGAAGCAATCTTATTTGTATATTGTCTCATTCTATTTGATGATGAATATGATGACACCCTCTATCCAATTGGGCCAGGCTTAACTGGCAATAATAGTGGCTAACAGTGGGCTCAGCTACTCTTAGTCAATAGTATGAGGCCACTCTAATGCATTGGGCTCAGGCTATTGACTAATAGTGATTGGGCCCACTATTATGCTGCGGGATCTAATTAGGTCAAATGAGGCATGCCATGACATCATACCTAATTACATATTCAATAAATTAACTTTTGATATTATTTTAAAAATAAATTTTATTTATTTCTAATTTAATAAATATGTTTATATTTAATTTCTTAAATGTTTACAATCTATGTATAATTAATTAATTAATCAAATATATTATTTCTTAAATAATTTTAAAATATAACAATTATGTATGGAAAGTGAAAATAATCTATAGCAAGCTTTTGTTTTACTATTGAATTTGTTAAATGATATTTAAAAAAATATATTAAGTTATTATAAATCTATTATTATTTTAAAATAATATAAAGTTTTCATTTATATCTTCAATTGTTAAATTTTGAAGTTATCTATATATTTCATTTTTAATAAAGTAAAGCATATATAATAAAAATAATTGTCATGGCATTAAAAATGACTTTGTATATTTTTAACTATATAAATTAAATTAAATAGTAGGTAGGAGAAAAAAAAAAGTTGCATACTTTTGTGGAATGATTAGGCAACACAAGTTTGTTATTTTTAATAATAAAAAATGTAGAATTGAATTATCAAATTGAAAATAATTATATTTTATATAAATCACCCACCACAAAACAAAAACATAGTGACATATTTAAGAAAATTAAAGAACTCTTCAATGGTATTATCTATAAATACATAATTTTGTAAGAGATGTAAACTTCATCTTAATGTAATAATCAATTTTAGTTTAGAATGATTCAAATTTTAAAGAGCAACAATGCACATTTTGAAGAAAAAATTCATCCCTTAAAATAAATTTCAAAGTCTATATGAGGCCAAGATTGTGTATAATTTTTTTCAACCATAACATTTCAGATCATACTCCATGATCCATCATCATGATGAAAGAGTGTAAGAATGTCATAGATCATGGAGTATGATCTGAAATTTTGATGGTTAAAATATTTATACTCAAACTTGACCAAAAACACAACTGCATACTTCATGGATTATAGAAATCTCCTATGTTCAATTTTCAAAAATTTATACAAGAAGCACCTATGCAATTGACTAACTGACAATTTAAATATAATTATTAAATAAATTAAAAATTACACAGAACCTATTTTTAATTTTAAAATTAATTAATAAATAATATAAAATGATTGAATAGATTCAATTTCCTTTTATATCTATGAGCTTAAATTGATTTCATACTCCATATTCTACAATTTTAAATCTTAAACTTTACTTACATTAAGTACAATATACTTACAATATGCTTCCAAGAAATTTTCCTATACTAATAATTGCTCTTGCACTTATGTAAATAGAGACAAGGTCGAACCCACATTTTTTAATGAACTTTTGTTCCAATATTTATTGCAATGATAAAGGAAATATTGTTTTAAAATGTAAGAGTGCAATTTATAAGTTAAAAGAAAGATCACCTACAAATTAAAAGACCAAAAATCTAGGTATTAGAATTGGTAATAGTCACACTGAACAAACTTATAGTGACACATTCTAATTTTACTTTTCTTTATAATACAATTGGATTTTTTTATGCCTAGGCTACAATTTTACTTTAGATTGGGGCCGACAACGTTTTGATGGCTTAAAAAACTAGTTGCATGCTTTTGTACATGCAACTATGAGAAGATGGTAATTTTTTTTAAAGAATATAAATAATTTTTTTTTGAAAAGTATTAGTTTCTTAAAACAATAATATCTTTAGTGATTGAGAAATTAAGTTTCCATAATTCATGGTAATGATTATAATATTGAAAGTTTTGACAATCTACGCACTAATATTGAAATTATAAATTAACAATATTTTTTTATTTTCAACTATTTTTATCTAACTTATATTTTTAAATAAATATTTCAAATCACTCTCCAATATCCATCTGATTAGAATATTATGAAATATAAGAAAGCATATCTGTGAAGAAGTCAAGCAAGGTAAGACAACCATAGTATCGTGAAACAATAAATACACTATATTTGTCATAACTAAAATTATTAAGAGGAAATAAAGATGTAAAGATGTTTTTTATTTCTCATAACTCATAAACATTCAATTATAATAGGAAACTTTATTTTCAATGCAAAACATAACATTGTAATTTCAATTAAATAAGCAAAAGTTTACATTGAATAACAATATCCTAGATAGGTAAAATACATGTTTACTCGACACATGCTAAACTTACTAATTACTTTTGATTTGCAATGATCCATAACAAAAGGTTTGATAATGATTAAAATTAGAAAACTAGCTTAACCTCCCATTTTAGAGAACAAGTGGTCATAATAAATCAAGACAATTTAATACTTAATAAAATGCCACAAGTCATTTATTTATAAATCATTCATTAACATCCAATCATGTACTAAAAAGAATCAATTCGATTGAAGGTTCCACATAATTTAATAAAATCATCCAAAATATTAGTAAGAATGATAACTAAAATCCCTAGCTCTAGAACTCTAAAATGCAAGTAATCTAAATCATTAAAAAGTGGCTTATTCATTTATTAACCCCTAAAATTCTCTACTTAGTTTTATGAAATACAAATTTATGCTTCTTGCTTTGTCATGTGATCACACATCTCAATATTTACCAATTTTATAGAATACACAATCATAATATAGAAATCATGAACCTAATACTTAATGAAAAACACAAATACTCAAACTTTACACAATGAGTATTATTTATGAATAAAAATCCCTAGCTATAAAACTCTACAAATTTATCATGTGTAGATAATCCCCTTTAAAAAATAAAACTTTAGAGGAAAAATGCTCAATTTGATGCACCTAAGAAAGAAATCTCCAAATTAAGGATTGTGCTTTGAAACTCAACATCTTAAAAGAAACTCAATTTTCTTATTTCTAAAGTCTATGGAATGATTAATATTTTTTGGTACATTCAATAACTAGTAAACTAGTTGATCGTTAATGCCTATACTAATTGGTAAACCATAGCCAAATCTTGTAAACATCATAACACAAAAAATTCAAAAATGGCATAAAGCAATTTGATCCATTCAATAATATCATTATGCATTAGAAGCCATTCTTCCCATATTAATCTTTCAAAAAAAAATATATAGAATTTTAAAGGTCTCAATTAAATCCACCCTTCTCATCTGTGAGAGCCACTAATCATCCTTAATTATAAAATTTCTAATGAATCCATTGATAAGACACTGTGATCGTCGTAACTTGATTTTTTTCCCTTCTTTTCAATCATCTCTATTGAGATAATGGGTGTTGCACACATTGCATAATATTGTTATTTTATTATTTGATTTTATTATGTAATGTTGTAACTAGATGAACGTGCAACATGTAAAGATTATCATGGAATATTCTTGATGAGTTGTATTGTAACATTGTGATAATATTTTATGTAATTATTTAATATTGGAGAAAAGAATTAAATGCTCAATATTAAATGTAGGGTCAGTGGGTTAGGTAGCACATGGTTTATGTAATACCACTTAGTGGTTTTGTGGGACTTGCTACTATATAAGCAGCCACAAGGGTAGTTGTTATAGAGAGAGAAAAAAGAGTGACAAGGAGAAGACAAAAGGCAAGAGTCGAGCGGGACAAGGCTTGACAAGTTAGCCAAGGGAGCATTTGTGAAGGTTGAAAGCATGGCATGGGATGCGTGGATTCATGCTTGTTCACATAGTTTTCTCGGTTGTGGCTATGGCCATGAAGGCTTCCATGGTTGTATGGCAATGGTATTTTTGCTGAATAATACATGGTGATGGATGCTTTTGGAGGTTGGGTTTTTCCCTCAATGAGGGTTTCCCAGAGTATATCTTGTGTCACAATTTTGTGGGTATGTTGTCTATTCTCTTGCATGTGGATTTTAATTCCGTGTTTATTTTAGATCTATTATGGGTTATGTGGAAACGGTTATATTCTTTATTGCCAAGTTTCCTTACAAGTGATCTCCCACTTGTTGTATACATTGCATAGGGTCAATCCGTAGCCACATAAATGAACAAGGGAACAATCCCTCCCAGCACATCCATGATCATGGATCAAAATACACCAAGTGCTCCATCCTGGTACCCGCAACAAAATCAAAGTATCCAGCATCTCAAACATGAATGATATCACCTCCTATTATGCCACTCCCACTAGACATACATAGAAGCCATCCAAAGAGAAAGCCACCCAACCTGTTGCATTAGAAGATCATAAAATCTTGTACCAACTTAAATTCCAAGCACAAAAACCTGATCCGAAGGTAATCACATGTATCCGTAGTTGTCAAAATATCCATAGCTGAAATAACACCCATAGCAAAGTGCCAACCCATCCAACTATCCATACCTCAAAGGTATAAAAAGTGAATCTTGTATCACCGAAATATCCAATCTGCAACCTACAATCACAAGCCTCAAGAGCAATACCTGCCACATATATACCAAGAAGCTCCCACTACAAAAGATAATGTCAAATCTATAACCAATCCACTCACAACATCTCAAAGAAGTGAATCCATGTAGTATCAAGGATATCCACAATACATAAACTGATATCCTGCAAGAACAACTCTCATAACAAGTCTCCAATGCTCTCCCAAGTTCACCACAACCAATAGAGGAAAGAAATAAAGGAATAACCATGTCATCTCTCACATGACATACATGAGCACAAACCAGTGATCACAATCTCTAACCAATCTCAAATCCAATGTAGGCAAAACTAAACATCCAAGAAGATAACCAAGACCAGAGAAACCATGCAAATCATAACCTGTATCATGTCCTTCTACACACACCTCTAGATGTAAACTGTGCAAGTTAGATCTCCTCCATAAAACCCCAACAAGAAGCCTCAACAACACCCAAACCATACCATATAACTAATCATGGATGTAAGCCTCTCACAAGAAGATCAAACTCAATAAACCCATTCCTAAACCAAGGAATAACCATTCCTAATCCAAGGAATATGTCCAATATAAAACCATCTCCCAAACTCAACCAGCATAACAACATATGCAAATGGAGATAACCAATGCTAAACCATCTCTCAAATGAACTCTCCAGAACTAACTCAGGTACCATAGCTCAAGATCCATATCCATGAAAGACAAGCATAAATATAATGCAATTGAGAGAAACAATGGGCTATACCTCTCAAGTAGCAAACCGCCGAGTAGACCAAGAGTGGGGAATGAGAATGCTCATCAAGATACCCAAGTCTCCAACCAAGACTTATCTAAGAACAATCTCCTCTCAAGTCCATATCAGGTGACTGCCCCTCGGACTTCCTGCTGAAACCATCAACTGTCCCAACAAATACTTCTCTAATCCAAGAGAAATCAGCATCGCCACCGTCTCTAAGTATCCATGAGCACCTGTAACCAATCAATCCATGCCAACTCCAAATGCAACATAGCATGATCAATGTACTCAATACCAAGAAACTAAACCAAGATCATTGTCAAAGTTCCAACCATGGCCTCAGGAACATAAACATGACAACATGATCTAACCATCTCAACCAAAGAGATAACATGCTCCACATGAACATACCATAACATGTCACAACTCTAAACACATATCAAGAGTATACCATGATATAATAATGAAACTATCCTCACACCAAGGATAACATGCCAAATAAAAGCATAAACCACACCTTCGCTAAGAACCCTGTGAGTCCTCAAGATGCAACCATCTCCATACACCATGAAGAAAACCATCTCCACATACCATGAAGATAACCAAGAACTCCATGAGTCCTCAAGATCTAACCATTTTCAAACACCATGAAGATAACAAGTGCACCATGCAAATGTCAAAGATGCTTCTGCAGCAATAGGATCTAAGACAAACCTCTAACATCTGCAAACACTCAATAAATATATCAATGCCAACAACTCCCACTCAACCATGGTACCAAGTCACCTATGGCATCATAAAATCCATCCTCTCCAAACCAACAAGATATAAACCAAACCAAGAACTAATCCTGCACTGTCATCTCATCACTATCACAAGCTCCCACTAAACCATGTATCCAAGCTATCCATGACATCATGATGAAAAATAACCATCCTCTAACCATGAGAATCAATCAAGAAGATATACCACCATAACCAAATCAGAAAATCCAAGCTAATGAACATCAAGGATGTACCTGTATAACCAATCATGTCACCCCCTCGACACGCATACCAAGTGCTTACGCGGGTCGGGAAGGCACTGGGGAGATTTGAACCCACGACCAAGCCAAAACCAGGCTCTAATACCACTTGTAAGGAAACTTGGCAATACAGAATATAACCGTTTTCACATAACCCATAATAGATCTAAAATAAACACGGAATTAAAATCCACATGCAAGGGAATAGACAACCCAAATCCAAGCCACCAATTTGAATATGCATCAATAATGAAAGATCAATGGGCAAAGACAACCCATAACCAAGCCATAAATGCAATCTGTAAGTATAGATCGCTTACAACACTGCACAACTTGTAGACCCGACAAGTCATCATGCACATCCAAATCAAACACTGATAACTATATCATCATGAGACCAATCTAAAATATGAACTCAGTATACAATGACATCAAATCTTAAATCTCCAATGCCATAAACTCACAATGTTACCATAGTCAAAATATACCTATAAACTGTTCAGATCAATATATCAACAAATAAATCATGCCAAACCTATACCAAATCTAAACCAATGTGTAGAGCTCTCCAAGAGCTTTCCGTTGACTACTTGAAGTCCAAAATCTGACTTCGTATGCCCAAGTTATGCCCCAATCGGTGCTCAAAATAAAAAACATTTGACTTTAGGGCTCTGAAAACTTGACAAAATTTCAAAATCATAGAACCAAACCTACACCATCTTGTAGTGCTCTGAATTAGCTTTCCAACGCCTGTAAAAACTCTAAAATTCAATATTCTAAGAGAAAGTTATGGCCATTTTACTAAGACAGTCTTTTTACCATTTTCAGTACGATTTTTCATTTTTTTATTTTTTCTGTGACGAAAATTCCAACGGGATTAAATTTGATGGCCATCATGGGCTGAAACCAAAAAAATTCTTTCATTTCCTCTGAACATGGCCAAACTAGGGCATATTACATATCAAAATTTATGGAAATGTCGACCCGGATCCAATGGTGAGGTCTGTTTTTACCCAAGAGGTCATTTCTGCAAGCTCCCCCCAAAACCCTCATTTAAATGAAACATCCAAAAAACTCTTTTTCTCCAAAAATTTCACATGCCCAAATATTTTAACATCCCATCATAACAACAAACCCAAAACCCAAGCAGATCTGCAATAAATCATTCATATATCTTTCCTTTTCTTTTATCCTTTCATGCATTTCCATGGATTCAATCTAGGGTTACAATAATAAAACCATAGCTCTGATACCAATTTTAGGGCCCATTTACCATTGCACCAAAAGCCATGACTATTAGTGAACATGAAACACTGCATAATTAACCAACTGTGGGCAAGGGAGCGCGTCGCATCACCCAACAATCACATGCTTCTTTTTCGATTGTTATTTAAGATCAATCCTTTAGTAATGCGAATTCTTAAATAACAAAATTTCTTATGTCTAAATTAGATTAGAAAAATGGTGTTACACTAAATGAATCATATAAAAAATTAGAATTCAAAAATTAAATTTTAGAAGTCCAATTATAATCTCACTCTAACCGTCATTCTCACAAATTGAGCTCGAAAGATGCCTCATACACCTTTTGATCATGGCAACATCTTTCTATTGTTGTAAAAAAAAAAACAATGAACAAAGAGTGCTAATAGAGAAACCTAACAATGATAAAAGATTTTAGAAAATTGAATTTTCGAGAAAATAGGAATACGATTTGAAAAAAATAAAGGAAACTTGTAAAAGTAGGAAATATAACTAAAAGAGATAGAAAGAATAGAAAGATAGATGCTATGAAACTTTAAAAATATTTACTATTTTTTGCAATGAATTGTTTAGTAAAATGTTTCATAAAAATACTCAAGATTGAATACTATTGTTTGATTTATTTATTTTTCTGCAAGACTAATGCTACTAATAGCCACAGTTTCTTACTATTAAAAAAAAATTCAATATAAATTATAAGTTTACTTCTAATTAAAATATAGTAATAATAAAGAAGAGAAGTGGAAAACACAAAGAAGGCAGACAAGGGTTTAAAGAAATCCAGAAGTGATTGTAGAGTTGAAGTTGGAAGTAGGGAAGTCAGGTAAAAAAACTAAGAAAGCCAACCAGATGGCTAGGGAGGTGGCAAGTGGCTAGTAGGCCACTTTGGAATCCTTAACAAAAGGTAGGAAATAATCTTTCTTTCGTGGAATATGAGGGTGTTGAAAAACCCTCATAAATAGTTTGCCCTCAAACAATAGCTGGCAAACCAGAAAATTGATTTCCTGCTTGTCCAAGAGCTTAAAATGTCTATGTTTAACTTGGTCAATATGGAAAGTATTGTTTGGATTGGGGAAAAATTTTGTTATAATGAAGCAGAAGGTGCTTTAGAAGGGGTGGCAACCTTTTGGAATCTAGATGCTGGCAATGGTAGTCTTATTTGTAGCTCAAAGTTCTATTTTATTACTGAGCATACGATATGTGATAGGAAATGGAATATTATTAATATTTATGCCCCTAACATGAGAAATGGTAGTTATAGCTTATGGGAGGAGCTATCAGTTTTTTTTTCTCAAAACAAGAATACCTTTTGTATGGATATTTCAACTCGTTTCTATACCCTTCATAGAAAATAGGAGGAATGATTGATTTTATTGATAGTATGAAGGATCTGGCTAACTTTATAAATGATAATGATCTTTTGGATATGGAGATGCATGGAGTGAAGTTTACATGGTCAAATAATAGAGAAGGGGTTGAGCTAATCCAAGTTAGATTGGATAGACTTTTGGTCCTGGCAAGGTGGGAAGGATTAACTTCCTCCTCTCTTACGAGACCACCCATGATAGTTTCAGATCATGCCCCAATCATTTTTAATTGGAAAGAAGATTCCTTGGGGCACCCAAGACCTTTTAGATATGAAATTGTGTGGAAATCTCATTTTGACTTTAGCTATTGAGTGGTTGAGTGGTGGAGAATAAGAATAGAAGGGATTGTGATGTATAGACTCTCTGTTAAACTTGACAATGTAAGGAGAAATGTGGTGCCCTGGGAAAAAATGTTTTTTGGGAAAATCTTTAAGACCAAGGTGGAGGTGGAAGGAAAGTTAGTGGAACTCTAGAAAGCTATGGGGGAAGGAACACCAATGGATAACATGATCTAGGAAGAGGGGAACTATAGGAAAGTTTGAAAGGAAACTTTGAGTAGAGAGGAGATTTACTGGAAACATAGATCAAGGGAGTTATGGCTTAAAGAGGGGAATAGGAACACTATGTTTTTTCATAGATTAGCTTCAATCCACAGAAGGAGAAACACTATTGATAGCATTAGGGGCCACAATAACGTGAAGTTAAACAAACCTAAAGAGATAGGGAACTGGGTGATGGCTTACTTTAGTAATTCCTTTAAGGAAGAATAGAGGGACTTCCGAAAGGAGGATTGGTAGTGGTTGATTGAGACTATGCCCTTAGTGATATCAATAGAAGAGAATGAAGAGTTTGTGTAGATGTTGACTGAGGAGGAAGTCCATAGAGCAATTTTTTCCTAGAAAACATATAAATCCCCAAGCCTTGATGGTTTCCTGCTGGTGTTTTTTTAGCACTTTTGGGAGATAATCAAGTTAGATCTCCTTTGGGCAGCCTATGACTTCTTTAGGACTAAGAAGCTCCTAAAATAGCTCAATAAAAATTTCATTGCTCTAATTCCCAAGGAGAAAGACTTGGAAGTTCTCTCTGATTTTAGACCGATCAGCCTTTGTTACACCTTCTACAAGATTTTATCTAAAATTTTGGTGAATAGGTTGAAGCTGGTGCTACATAAGTTTAATAGGAAAATCAAGAATGGGTTTGTCCTAGGACAACAAATACTAGATGTTGCAATAATGATGCATGAAGTTTTGCACTCTATGGAGAAAAGTGGTAATCCTGGTATGGCCTTGAAATTGGACATCTCTAAAGCTTATGATAGGTTCAATTGGACCTTTATGTATAAAGTTATGGAGAGGATTGGTCTAAGTTAGAAGGTTATTAGAATGGTGAAGTCAATGGTGGAAACTATTAGCTATTTTGTGATGGTTAATGGGTCATCATGGGGAAACTTTGGGGGGGTGGGGGGGAGAGGATTTAGGCAAGGGGACCCTATCTCTCCCTACCTATTCATTATGGTTGCTAAAGTTCTAGGGATAGCTTTCATGAGGAAGTGGGAGGGGGGATAATCAAAGGGATTAAACCTATGTCCACTTTACCTCCTGAAGTGATCCAACAATTTGTGGATGACACCTTCCTTAGTGGGGAGTCCTTGGTGGGTAAAACTAGAGTTTGGAAGTTGTTGTTGGAGATATATACTATGAATGTGGGATAGAAGATCAATTTTGACAAAAGTAAAGTGTTCTTCTTTAATACCCCTCCAAACCTTCAACAAAGGATTGTTAATATTCTTGCTTGTAGTGTTGCTAAGTTACCAAATACTTATTTGGGTCTTCCTTTAACTGTGAAAGAGGTTAATGTTAACTTCTAAAATAGAATTTTGGAAAGGATGGAGAAGAAGTTGATTGTTTGGAAAGGAAAAAATTTGAGTAGTGTAGGTAAACTACGACTTTTGATCTCCTCTCTCCAAGGATTAGTAGTGTACTTCCTATCCATATTCAAAATTACTCAATGTATGGCCAATAGATTAGAAAAAATTCAATGTAACTTCCTTTGGTCTGGGGGAAGTGAGAAGATAAGATTAAACTTGGTCAATTGGGATAGAGTCTGTAAACCTAATCATAAGGGAGGTTTGGGAGTGAGGAAGATGACTAATTTGAACAATGTGCTTATAACAAAGATGGGGTGGAATCTAATGAAGGGAGACTCTAATTGGTGTAATATAATGAGAGATAAGTACCTTGGTAACCTTAATTTCTCTCACTGTACCTAGAGAAATGATCTCCCTATGGGTTCTAATATTTGGGGTAACATCATGAGAAACATAACCCTTTTGAGTGAGGGTGTAAGATGGCTTGTGGGGAATGGTTACCAAATTAATTTCTAGGACGATCCATGGTTTATAGATAAACCTTTGTCAAGAACAACATTTGGATCCCTTCAATATAACATCCAAGATATGTGGAATGGTTACAAATTATATTGGCCCGAAAAGAAAATAGAAGAAGATGAGGTTGCAATAGAATGACTTGATAGGAAGGGCCCTAACTAATGAGCTAAATTATGTATTGGAAGAGTACAGGATCCTAGGAAGAGATAGGACTGATGAGTTCATTTGGAGGGCCACCTCGGTTGGGGAATTCTTCATTAAATCTTCCTACAAGTTAATGTTTGATAAATCTCTTGAACCTAATGATTGGGGAAATGTTTGGTTTAACCATTTAATCCATAAAATCAATATTTTCTAGTGGACCACTATCCATGGGAAAATTCTCACTATTCACAACTTGAGGAAGAGGGGGTTCCAATTACCTAATAGATGTTGTATGTGTAAGAGGGAGGAAGAGAGCATCAACCACCTATCCCTACATTTTAGATTTTCTTCTAAGGTGTGGGGACAAATCCTCTAGAAGTTTGAGGTGAATTGGGTGTTCAATGCAAAGGTGGGGCATTTAGTGAACTGGTAAGGCCCATTTACCCACCCCTTGCTTATCAATATGTGGAAGATTGTTCACCACTAGGTGAGTTGGGATATTTGGAAGTAGTGCAATAATAGGGTGTTCATAAATGAGGAGAGGGAGGTAAAGGTCATGGTTGATATGGTCTTCAAATTGATAGTTGATAACATTAGATGCAGCAATTGGAGAAAACCAACATTCCCCCTTCTACCTTGGAGATAAGAATTTTGAAGTGCTGGTCATTGATGGATGGGATTATTGAGATTGACAACTCTAATCTAATGGCTAGAAAGAGAACTCGATGGAAACCCCTTCCTACTAACTGGGTCAAACTTAATTTTGATGGTGCTACCAAAAAGGAAGGATTTGTGGGGGTAGGGATTGTGAGGGCTGTAAGGGAAGGATGTTGTTGGCTTATGCGGGTCCATTAGGGAAAGTTTCAAATAATGTTGTAGAAGTGATGGCTCTGTACTAGGGTTTAAAGTTTTTCTTGAGTGTGGGATGGTAGGATATGTGAGTTGAATGCAATTCTAAAGTCATTATTGAGATAGTTAAAGGCAATATGTGGAAGGGATGGGCTATCAAAAGTATTATTAATGATATCAAGTACCTATTAGAAACCCTCAATAGATTTGATTTGAATCAAATTTTTTGAGAATGAAATAGTGTAGTTGATGGTATGGTGGTGGTTGGCTTAAAGCTGGAAGGGCTAACAGGTTGGAGGAATTTGAACGCTTTTCCTAATTTGGTGAGGGAGTTAGTGAATAAGGAAGTAAATAATGATGAATCCTAGCTGGTTACTTTGTATAATGTTGTTGAGCTGGCAAGGTTGAAATGTACTTGATGCTTATGTGGTAAGGAGAAAAGGCTTGAGTGCGGGCAATAATTATAACTCATGGCCCAAAAATTGGAAGTTTGAAATGGGGGATTTTTTATTCATTTCCCTTTATGGATCATTGTATGCCATGCAAAGAAAAGATTTATATTTTATAGATTTGTGACATTTTGGTAATGATGGAAATGAATGGGGGAAAGATCATGGTGGCCAACTTGTGATCTTTTCTCACCAATTTGGCAGGTTCCATTATTACTAGTAAATGTAATTATAATCTATGTTTAAGGGCTTATCTTTCTAAGAGTGAAGTATTTTTTAGGGAATAGGTTTTGAACAGAGAGAGAGGAGAGGAAAAAATTATAGAGATGGAAGGTTACCTATTGCGCATTGAACCACCTATGATTGATGATACTGTGAGGAAGCCCTTGGCCTGGTACATTCTAAGAGAGGGAAATTTTGTCCCTTTCATGAAGACCCTCAATGGTCATGATGAGAATTTTTGTATGCAGTTTGTTAACTCATGGGAAAATCGCAAGTGACAATTAATGGTATCTCGTTTCATGTTTTGGAGGAAGTGATTGCTATGGTGACAGGCATGGAAATTAGGGGAAGAAAATGGAAAAAGGTGACATGAGTGACTGATGAAACTAGTCTACAACATTCTTCGAGGATGGTGAGGAAACGGTTTGCAATAGAGGGGGTTTCATGTGGGAAAAGCTACCTAACCCATGGAATAAGGTTTTTCTAATTCTGATGAAATATCTTACCCTAGAGGGAAGGTATGGATTTTGCTACTACTACCATTTTCCTCTTCTTAATCATTTCAGACACCATGATTTTCTTTCAATTTCCTTCTTCCTATTGCATGATCTTGAAGATTATGTTGTTAATGTGAATGATAAAATGAGAAGGGGGGTTAATTTTACTATTTTATACTAGGGTCTAATTTTTAGGCTGTACCAATTTCACCTTGCCTTGGTCCCCCCTAGGATTGTGGAAGTTCATATTCCTGTTCACCCAAACTCTAGGCACCAAATGGTCCCCTTTCGGATTACTAGTCCTAAAGCCCCCACCCCATAGCCCTCTCCCAATGGGTCCCTAGTTAATCCCTCCCCCAAGGGTGGAAAAAGGAAAAGTTAAGGAGAAAATGCAAATGGAATTAGAGGATGAGGAGAGAGGTGGAAGGAGGAGGTCACTGAGGTTGGCTAAGTCTTAGGCTAAGAAAAAGTTAAGGGAGGGAGCCTTACAGGAGGAGGAATTAGATTCTAAGGATTTAGGCAGCCACAAAAGAAGAATGAAGGAGAAAATTGTTAACTTTAGAAAGGGAGGTATGGAAAAGGTTGAAGAAGAGATTTTTTATTCCTCTGGGTTGCTCTCAAGTAATGGCAAGGAGAAAAAGGAGGTGTCACATGTCTCAGTGATGGTTGTGCCTGGGCGTGTGAACCTCACAAAAGATCAATTCCTCAAAATGGTGGACATGATGCCTTCCCCTATTATAATCTCCTCCCCTGTTAAGGTAGGTTCTAAAAAGGCCACTAAACCCCTTATTGTGAAGGATACATAGGTTGGTAGGGATAGACATCTGGGTGTTTCAGATTAGGCTGGTAATGAGTTGTAGTAGAGATTTTAGGCACTGGAGGAAAGAATGGGACTATTAACCAAGTTTACAGTTAAAGTCACTCATGTGATAGCTACCACTCTATGCCTGTTGAAGGATGTCGCAGTGGACTTTCCCAGGGAGGACTCCAAGTTGCTTTTTGACTTCCTAGTAGAAGACTAGGTGAATGTCCTCCTAAGGAAAGAGGACAAGAAATCTTAAGAGCTCCCCCCTTCTTCTTTTTTGCATGCTCTTAATCTACTCATTTACAAACTTTTTTCGATTTTAAGGCTATCACACCTTTTTTTTTTGTTAAGTGACTTATGTTGGTTAACATGCATTTTGTTTAAAACCTATAGATATGTTTATAATTTTAGTATAAACTTTTGTTTCTTGTTAACAAACATTTTGTTTAAAGCATGTAGTTACTATTATAATTATAGTATAAACTTATGTTTTTGTTTTAAAAAGCATTAGGGGTTAGTTTTGTTCTGATGGTTATCTGCTGGTAGTCATCTAGCTAGTTTGTAATGGGCTAGCCCCCTTGCTTTGATTGCTTTTATTTCAAAAACAACATTTTTCATACTAATTACAAAAAATTCTTTAGATTACAATTCTTGAATATATAATAATTTTTGAATGTGAATAAACTTTCTATGATATAATTTTATTGTTCAAATATCTATTTTAAAATTTTCTAATATATAATTTTTAAAAAGTGTATATATTTAAAAATAAACTTGAAATTCAATGTAAATCTTTACAAGTTGATATTTTTATTAAATTGTATTATAGATCTTTTAAAATTTTAACACACACACTTCAACACATGGTCTTTATATGCGGATCCATCCTGGAATGAACATGAGATTGTTCACCCAAGAGGAGTCCTGGAAGATGACCTGTTGTCTTCTATCTAAGTGGATTTTACCTACTCATGCTCTTAGATTTGAGGTACAAGTAATCAAACCATCTAGAACAAAGGGTTCTGAATGCAACTATATGATTATGCAAATTAATCTATATGAATTGCAAGCATTAATCTAAAAAGGAATATAAGAAATTAAGCTACATGTTTGGATTTTTTAATCTAAAGGATACTAAGATATTAAGCAAAAGAACATATAAAGTTGTGAAAGTGAGTATGCAATCTAATAGCAATTCAATAGCATGAGAATTCAATCTCCGTAATGAGGAATTATGAGTCCCTTAAATAGATTTCCTAGAATCCAACAATGGGTGAGATCAACTCGGATCGACGGTTAGGATTGAAGCAAAGATTCAATTAAAATAGGAACTTCTTTAAGAAAGGAGAGTTAACTGAGATTTTCATGAGTGTGAGAACAAGTTAACTAGATTAATTCAAATTCAAGAGATAGTTCACTCAAAGTTTCCATTTTGAAATTGAAGAGAAGATTTTGAAGATATTATTTAATTTAATAAAGTGAGATATGACTTCATAAATGCCTTTTTCATTTAATTGAATAATCACATTCAATTAATTAAAGTGAGCATAATTATTAAATTAAATATTTTTAATTCCTTAGTACATTAGCCTTAGGTGATGATTTAATTTAATTAAAGTATAAATACTTAATAATTAAATTAAATCTTAATCAATAGGTTTAATGTGACTAATATGAGTCAATACAATTAAATAAAGAGTCTAATTAATGTAGATTTAGGGTTTTTTCTACATTTGACAATTAAGTCAAGTAGTGAATGTCAGGACAAGAATTTGCCTAATGAGATAAGACTCTAGCTTTGATCAGATAAACCATAGTTGGTATAATTGGTATAATTTATCAAAGTAAGGAATGATAACTAAATGAAAGAAATAGAATATAAAGAATAGAAATAAATAATTTTAAAAAGATAATGAAATAGTGAAAGCAAATGAAAATGGGTGGTGTTGCTTCTAGCTAAAATTTACAAAAGTCTAATTCAATAATCAAAAGTAATCTTAATAAAAATATTACATAAAACTAATTATATCGATAAATATAATTGATTATTATTGATTTTAATATAATTTATATTTATAAATTTTATTAAAATAATTTATTTTTTTGATTGGTAATATGTTGAAGTCATATAAGCTTTTATTAATATAGAAAATTTTAGATCAGTCTCCATTCAAATAGGCACTTGTAGGAAAGAACAAAGAAGAAAACCTCTAGTCATGCCTGAGACATTGGTCTTTTACAAATTATAAATAATACAAGGGGCATACCCTAGTATTTAATGATATCTTGTTAAAAGAGATTTTAACTAAAAGGACATTTGTATGGCCATCCCTTATGGTGTAGTTAGGTTTAGGAGAGCATTCTATCTTTATCAAAATTTTAAGAAATCTTTTGTTTCCATTTAATTCTTAATCTTTGGGTGATGCTTCTTAAGATGTTTCTTTTTATTCTTCTTCCCTTTGCATTTTTCCTATTATATTGTAACTTAAATCTAATTAAAATGTAGTAATAACAACATTTTCTATAATAATTATAAAATAAATCTTTTGATTTCAATTCTTAAAAATATACTAAAGTTTCTGAATGTGAATAAAGTTTCTATTACATAATTTAAGTGCCAAAATATATATTTTACAATTTCATAATACATAATATAAATAAATAAAAATTTAAAAATTTAAAAATAAACTTGAAGTTTAGTGCAAATCTCTATAAGTTGAGTATTTTTATTATATTATATTTATAATAAATAATTATAGTATAGATCTTTTAAAACTTGATAGTTTTTAACAATTTATTTAAGTTTAGTTAAATTATATTTTATTAAGAGTTCTTTTTTATTTTAAAAATTAATATAATTATAAATTATTAAAAAATAATTATGAACGCGAAATAAAATAAATCAAGGAAACTTGTCAAAGTAGGAAAGAAACCTAGATGAAATAAATAGAATAGAAAGAAAAGAAGTAAATAATATTAAAAAGATAATAAAATAATGAAAGCAATTCAAAAGAAGTGGGGTTGCGCTGCTGGGAGCAAAATCCCACATATAAGCCTATCACTTAATGAACATGGTTGATTTAAATTATAAATTAATATAAAATATAAAGAGTCAAATTCAATGATAAAAAGTAATTTTAATTTTAAAAAATTACATAAAAGTGATTATATTCTAAAATATTATTGAGTATTATTGATTTTAATATAATTGATATTTATGAATTTATTAAAATAATTTTGTTTTTTGATTGGTAATATGCTGAGGCCATATAAATTTATAGTAATATAGAAAAATTTAGATCAATCTCCATTCAAACATGCACTAGTAGAAAAGAACAAAGAAGAAAACCTCCAGTCTTGCCTTGGACATTAGTTTTTTACAAATTACAAATAATAAAAGGGCTATACCCTAGTATTTAATGATATCTTGCTAGAAGAAATTTTAACTAAAAGGACATTTGTAAAATCATCTCATATGGTGTTGCTAGGTTTAGCAGGGCATTCCTTCTTTATCAAACTTCTAAGAAATCTTTTGTTTCAATTTAATTATTAATCTTTTTGTAATGTTCCAAACACTCCCTTGTATCTCTTTTTCCATTTTGGGTGATGCTTCTTAATATGTTTCCTTTTATTCTCCTTCTTCCCTTTGCATTTTGCATGCTAATAAAATTTCAAAACTCAAATAAATATGTTAAGTAGAGATTACTAGAGTATAATGTTAAATCATGACAATTTTCAGTGTATAACATTGTGAAAATTTGTGATTTATTACTTGGGTCTAATAGATAGAATAGAAGAGCCTCAAGGCATAAATATATTTTGATTACATTATTATCTAGATTCAAGATTCTTTTAGGAATATCGGTATTAGATTTTTCTTAAATAAGAAAATTTGAATGAATAAAACCAATCTAAGATATGAATCCAAAGGTAAATGATATCCTTAAAAAGAAGGATGAGGAAGGGTAGAGAGTGTTGTTACAGATCTAAGGAACATCTAACAAGTTGGAGAAGATCAAAAGTCCAAGTCCAAATGAAATCCTAGTGAAATTAAATAGTCATGGGGCCTTTCACATCCCCTAAACCAATGGAAACAACCCATGTTTTGATTGACTATTATTTAAAGTTGCCTTAAACTTTCTTATGTTCGAGGCTTGGTTTGCTCATGAAGGAGACATGCATAAGCAAGTAAAGATAGTTGTAATCAAGAATCTAGCTCTACTAACTATAGGACATGTGATATAAACACTATGGTAAAATAGAAGGGATTAGTACCCCAAATGGTCTTTGATGACCCTATTTCTAGCCCACATCTCTCTCTCTCTCTCTCTCTCTCTCTCTCTCTCTCTCTCTCTAGTCTTGTTCTCCTCAATACTTATTTCCTGATCTTGAGAGCTTTATATTGAGTATTCAATAATCAATTCTTTAATAATTTTCAATGGTATAAACTTCCTAGTGATATTCATTTGATGTTCTAAGCCATGAGTTTCTTATTTGAACCCTACTAATTTAGTCTCTATACTCTCTACAAATGTATATTTAAGGTTTAGTAGCACAAAAATATAGAAAAGGTATTTTCCAATATTCAAATTGATATGTATATTTTTTGATCTTATCATTATGAGTTACCCTGAAATTGTAGACAATGCATGCCCCTTTATCCTTTAGTGTCAACATTTGACGTTGCTTAACTAATAAGGTGGTTCTCAATAGTAAGGACACACTTAGCTTTCCTAATAGTATATTTTCATGTTTCACCCACAACTAGATTAAATTGGATGGAAGAATACATAAAAGAAGTTCATTTGGATCCATGACAAACTAATCAAATCTTGAACCCTAATTTACTAGAGCTACCTATTTTTTAATCTTAAGATCCTACAAAAGACGAGGATACTTAGTCTCCTCTCTTGATTCTTGAAGGTGAGGATGCTTAGTTAATATTTGTTGTTCAAAGGAGACTTTGATAAGTGATAAACTGACTAAAGTTGAAGACTCATAAAAATTTAGAACTATATTTAAAGATGGTAAAATTTCATCAAGCTCTTTGAGATTTCGTATGTAAGGAGTGAGACATAATTCTTGTCCTCTGAAAATGAAGTATACAATTTGGGTCATATGTAATTGATAAGAATTAGTAATAAGTTACTAGTTTCAGTACTCCTTTGCTTATTGTTTTGAATACCAATCTTATCTTATAGAATTCAATTAATTTAAGTTGCCAAATATAAAAGAGGAAAAAATTAAACCTAAGAGAGAGAAGTTAAGAAAAGGGACAAAATAAGTAGTGACAAATGAAGAAAAAAAGAATTTATTATTACTTTTTGGTATACCTATTAAAAAAATAACTAATTAGAAAATAATTTTATGTTAAACATGTTACTAATAATTTTTGAAATTATTTTCTTGTATATAATATTTAAAAATTATAACATCTTTATTCATGATTAAAATAATCATTTAATTTTTTTTTAGATAATTATTTTTAAGAATAGGTTTCCTTAACAAATGTGGTACTGTGAATAAGCAGAAAATAAATATTTCTTCCTTAAAACCCTAGTTTATTGATCACATAGCTAATCGCTTTGAATCTATGAGAATCAACCATAATGAGGAAGAGTTAATAAATCTAGGCATCGAATAGTTGAAACCCATCCCGTCAGGCAACAAACACAAATTCTCTACATTCCTGAAGCTACATGATGAAAAAAGTAAATAAATCTTAAGGTAGAGGACAACCAAAACAATTTAAAAATTACATATAGATTAGAGCTCTACTTGGAAATTGATGCAAAATAGAAAGTGGAAGAGAGGCATTGATCAACATACAAAAGCACTAGTTAAAGAAAAAAATGGATGAAAGTGGTTGAGCAAAGCCAAAGGAGACAAAAAACATAACCAGGTAGGGATAAATAGATCTGGCCCAAATAATCAAGTTTATGTTGCCAAAAATAATCAAGGTAACAAGTTTTATGATCATATTAGGCATTCTTCACTTCAACCCTTTCCCAACTCTCATTCATCTTATTTAGGAAATATATTTGGACACCTTCATGAACCTAATCTAGACCACCAAAAACCAATAGTAATTTTGGAAGCTAACAAATACCTATAGGATGAAACCCTAAATCATGGAGAATCCCATCATCTCTTCACCAAAGCTCTAATATAAATCTTGCTTTGTCAAAACCTTAATAGACCCATAGTATCTATTAGAAACCCATGATCAAGAAAACTAAAGATAGACCTAAACCTATGCATATTTCCCCTAAAATGCATCTCCCTCTACACCAAAAATACCCTATATCACCCCACCAAAACCCTAGCTAGATCAAATATATCTCTGATAGATAAAAATCTAAAAATGTGATTACCATCAACAAAAAATTATGGAAGGAAAATGACACGAATTCTTAAAGAAATGATTGTATGCATATTAGGATGCTCTAGAATGCAGAGAAGAAAGACTTGGGGATTGTTTCCAAATGTTCAAACTAGAATAGATAAGTATGCTTCCACTATCTCATATATTAGTATACATTCATTATAATTTTGAACTAGTTAGAAATAATTTTTTGTCTTCTCCTCCATGCTTCTTTAAAGGGTTTTTGATTAATTTTATTTTACGGTAACCAAATTTCATTGAGGCATGAATTCATCAACTGATACTCCTTAAAAGATTAATGGTATAAATATTCCTACGAAAATACTGCACTCTCAAACTCTAGTAAGAATAGCCTTGACTCTAGGAAATTAGGGATAGAGGTGGATAAAATGAACTATAGTTTTACAAAAATACTAGTTAACCTGAAATCAAAAAATGAAGTGAATGGATTTGTTAGAATTATAAAAAATAGATCAATCTATGATTTGCAATATGAAAAATATGAAGGACATATCAAAGACATATCTATGGTTAATAATCCACTACTTTTACTCATCCTTCATCTCTCTTTTTTCCTGATGATGGATCAAAGAGTGTGATCCAAAATATTGACACAAAAAATCTAACACAATCTCTTCTAGAAACCATTTCTATACATGATGGACTGTGGAAAATGATGTGTTTAATCCACTATTAATGGACCCATCAAAATAAAAATTCATACCTATAAAGAAAAATATGAATCTTGAAAAGTTTACACAATTTAGAATGAAGCAAACATTATCGCACCTTTAAAAGTAACCATAGAGGATGGGCAACATTTGGAACAACTTAGTAGAAAGGAGATGATAGTACAGAGTATGACTATTAATGACAAAGAGATCATAGAAGAAGGAGAAATTAAAGATAGTAAGGAAATCAAAGGATTAGAACAAACCACAAAAACTCCCATATGAACCTATGTTAGAAAAGGGATCAAAAGTCAATGATCTTAGCAAGGTAAAAATAAGTTATCAAAACCTAGAGAAGAGCCTCATACTAGTAGGTTCTAAGAACAATGGGACAATAAAAAAGATCAAGATATGTGGAAAATGTGTAGAACATAACATTTCAATTAAGGATATAAAAGAAACTATGAAAACATGCAATCAACTAACAAATGAGTTTATCCTGATTCATAATTATATTGTGGATCAAATAGAGATATGGGAAAAGGTGCACACACTTTGTTGGTTTTTTAAAGCTACTAGGTTTTTCTAAACCCAATACAAGGGTACAGAAGATAAAAAATAGTTCTAAGAATTAGCTAATTTCCATATTCACCTAAATTCATCTAAGATTTGGACTAGCTTCACCAAAGAATGTAAGGGTTTTCTAGACTTTAGCTTCTGTAGGGGCAAGGTAGGTTCACCATGGGGATTTAAAATGGATTTCTTCTATGATTTTCTTCTTCAAATATTTTCTCATTAATATTCTTCTTCATAGATTCTATCCCCTATAGCATAAAATGGTTAATAATCTTCTTGGACTTGTAATTAACTTGTTGATTATATTAGCTAACTATAACTCAAAGGAAAGTTATTACAAATAAGTAATGACTAGAAATTTAGTTCTTCATTCAATAAATGGAAAATTGATGTTGATTTATATGTATCTTGTACAACTAGAAGACTTCATCAATTTGCATCTAAATTAATGAAAAATGTCCTATTAATTATTAGATAGAGTCAAACTAGTAACCCTCAACATATTTAATTAACTTTCAATTAAACTTATCAATTTTTAACCCTGAATTGCATTCTTATGATATCCCTCCCATATACTTAGAAACCCTATCAATTCATGAAACCATTTACTAAACTCTTTTAATTAAAATTAATCAATGAAAAGATATACAACCCATCCAAGCTACATTTAATTGAAAAACCTTTTCTTATTTGAATCTCAAAATAACAGATACATGAAAATGAAGACAAAACTCAGAGATACATATATGAAAAACTTTACTTTGTATTAATTCTCCTTGAAAATAATACATCACTGCTATGAAACTCAAAACATAACTCAAGAGATGACAAAATCTATCATTCAAGATTTACTGTATTCTTAGATTTACAAAACTGAAAGTTCATCATAAAATTTGACACAAAAATTGGACTAGCTATAAATAGGATAAGCACTAAAATTCTAAAAGACTCAAACCTGTACTCTAAGTCTTGAAAACCCTTTTATTAACAAGGATTGCAGCACGCTTTAGATGGGAGGATAGATGTCAAGGACTAATTTGAAAAAAAATTACAAAGATATTTCTATACTGTTACATGAAAAACATCCTCTATATTTGAACAAAATTGGGGATGCAATTGTGAAAATGATAGGTGGCACTTTATGTAGGCATCTTCACATATTTATGACTGTATTCCAATTCCCTGTCACTTTCCTTGCATTCTATGTATCATTTTTTCTAGGTTCTACCTTTAACTACATCTTTACACTACTTCATCACTATCAACTAATGGTAATGCTTTGGTCTCTGCTATAACCTCCCAAATAGAAGTATCAATATCGATGTATGTGTAGGTGGCATTCTCAATGATGTCCAATTCATCTTAGAATTTTTTCAACTTAGCATTAGTGATTTCTTTTAGTTCCCCAACAACTTTTCCCATATCTGATTGGACATTAAATAAAAGGTCAATCATATCATAAATAGTTGTAAAATTTGTTTCATTGTTATAGTAAGCAACAAATGGTGGATGCCTTAAAATATCCTCAAAAGAGGAAAACCACTCTTGCCAATCCTTTATGTTTCCATCAACATCTAAAATACTAGAAATAAAAAATTAGGAGTCCCCCATGGAAGTTGTCCTCATTTTATTTTGGATCAATTTTGATTTTCCTTTAAAAAAACCCATTTAAATCCTTTTCCCTATTTATCATTTTCCTTAAAGGAATAATTACTCCACTAGGAAATTCCTTCTTTTGAGTCAACAAAAGGACTAAGATATCAAAAAAAGTTATGCAGGGCCCTCATGTTGTGAATAAAGGGGACAATAAAACTAATTCCTATGAGCATTGAAACTCATCTCCATGTAGAGTTGAATAATTGTTGTGTACATTTTGGGATACATGTTTCAAAGAACCTACTTTGTGCATCATTAGGTTCTAAATTGTCTTGATCTCTACCTCCTTTTCACCATCCCATTCATCAATATCCATTTGCTAGATTTCTCTCACATTTGTTGTATCAACTTATATCTAGCCTTCTTGATCTTTTACCTCTATGATGGGCCTAGCCACATTACTTGAGCTTCTTACCTCTTCATCCAAGATGGCCAATCTTCAGTCCAAAACATAAGTTATCTTTAATTCTTCTTCATACTTCATTCTAGCATCAATGGATATGTTGTACATTTGATACACCTATTCTTCCAACATATCCATCTTGCTCTTCCCCATGAGTGATGTTATGCTCATAAAGTTATGTATTTGGTCACTAGATACAATAGTGACATTCAAGAATATAACATTTCATTGGAGGGAATCCCTTATCTCCATCAGGGTTAACTTGTTTTCTTTAGGAGCCATACTCCATACTACCATTATTTTTCTATCAATGTTAAAACCAAATCCCTATACTTCACCAATAATATTTTCATAAAACTTTGGCTCTATGGAGGCCCCTACTATGGAATAGGGGAAAACACATCAAATATGATTAAATTCTCTTGCCTCCTGATTTGGTCGAGTGTAAAGGATGAACTGAGCTCCCAAACTCCTTTTTCACCAATTTGTTAGGTTCTTCTACACAACCTCTACATTAGCTCAACAATTTTCTTGGGGGAGTCTCCTGGTTGTAACTATAAGGTGAGCTAATTCTGCTTGACCTTATATAAGAATGACTTGAATTCATCTAAGTTTAGGGTAAGTGCACCAAATTGTGGTACCAAAAGGGGGGTATAAGTGGTAACCTTTTTCTGAAATCAATACTTTCTAAACTTTAACAAGGATTTGAAGATAGTAAGGCTCAAAATTTTAAGATATGACCAAAAAAAAAGTAGTAGTCCTTTGAATCTATTTTCCAAACTACTATTTTTTTTCAAAATGGTTTAGTTTTAGGTCCTCAAAAAGTGGTACTTTTCACTCATAAAAACATAACACAGTACAAAGTGTGGCCCCCTAAAATTTTAACTTTTTTTTTGAAATTCTATAATTGACCTAGTCAAAAGTTACCTTACACTATGTAGTTTATCCCAAAATTTTTAGGTAGTTTTATAATGAGTATTTTTTTAATGAATTTTTTAATTTGAGACATCCCAAAAAAGTGAACTATAAGTGTGCTCCCCCTAGAAATGATTGATAACTAATCTAAAATCTAAAATTTCTTTTTTATAAAATTTGTAGAATGGGGTCTAGTTTCTAACAAACTAAGTTGTTGTGAAATTCAGTGAACAAGCTAAAATCTACAACCCAATTAGTACATGTTGGTTTTTGACAAAAAAATGGACATAAATTTTTAAAAAATTATCATTGAAAGGCTTGAAATAGTTCAAATAAAAAATAAATTATATGATTATATAGCTAACATAGAGACCTACAATGGCATGTAACCTAATTTTATCTATACTCAACACCAATAAACTTGAAGGAGGGAACCAAAGAAAAATCAATCATTTTTCTATGTTTGCAACAAAACACATCTCAAACTAGTTTAGAGACTCCAAACCTTTGGGTTGGATCTGCAAGGAAAAACCAAGCCTTAGACTTGGTAGAATGCAAAGCTTTAAATAGCACATGCACACTATGGCATGCATGCACTATAGTGCACACACACTTTTTAATGGTTTTTAAATTTGGATCTTAATAGTGCATACATGCTTTAACTTTAGTGCTATTAAGACCTAAATTTCAATAGAGAGGGAAGGAGAGAGACAAAGCGAGAGAGAGAGAGAGAGAGAGGGGGGGGGGGATGGGAGTGTGAGAGAGAGAGAGAGAGTAGGGGATGGGAGAGAGGAAGTGTGTGAGAGAGTAGGGAGTGGTAGAGAGAGAGTAGGGGATGGGGGAGAGAGAGAGAGAGTGAGAGTAAAGGATGGGAGAGAGAGAGAGAGTGAGAGAAAGGGGTGGGAGAGAGAGTGTGTTAGAGTAGAGGATGGGAGAGAGAGGGAGAGGGGGAGAGGGAGAGGGAGAGAGAGAGGGGGGATGGGAGTGTGTGAGGGAGAGAGTAGGGGATGGGATAGGGGAGGGAGAGAGATTTTCCTAAGAGAGAGAGAGAGTAGGGAATGGGGGAGAGAGAGTGAGAGAGAGTAAGCAATGATAGAGGGAGTGGGAGAGGGAAAGAGAGAGGGGGATGGGAGTGTGTGTAAGAGAGATTGTAGGGGATGAAAGAGAGTGTGAGAGAGAGTAGAGTGTGGTAGAGAGAGTACATGATGGGAGAGAGAGAGAGTAAGAGAGATTGTAGATGGTGGGAGAGGGAATGGGAGAGGGAGAGCAAGAGAGAGAGAGAGAGAGGAGGATGAGAGTGTGTGAGTGAGAGAGAGTAGGGGGTGGGGGAGAGAGTGTGGGAGAGAGTAGGTGGTGGGAGAGGGAGTTGGAAAGGGAGAGAGAGGGGGGATGAGAGTGTGCGTGAGAGATCTAGAGAGTAGGGGATGGGAGAGGAGAGAGAGGGGGATGGGAGTGTGTGTCTATGAAAGAGAGAGTACTGAATGGGAGAGGGGAGAGAGAGTAACCTGATAGAGAGAGAGTAGGGGATGGGAGAGAGAGAGTGAGAGAGAGAGATGAGGTGGTGGGAGAGGGAGTGGGAGAGGGGGAGATAGAGGGGGATGGGAGTGTGTGTAAGAGAGAAAATAGGGGATGAGAGAGAGTTTGAGACTATGAGAGAGAGTATGGGTTGTAGAGAGAGAGTACGGGATGGGAGAGAGTGAGAGTGAGTAGGTAGTGCAAGAGGGAGTGGGAGAGGGAGACTAAGAGAGAGAGAGAGAGAGGAATATGAGAGTGTGTGGGTGAGAGAGAGAGAGACTACGGGATGGGAGAGGAAGTGGGAGAGGGAGAGAGAGGGGGGGATGGTGTGTAAGAGAAAATAGCGGTTGGGAGAGAGTGTGAGACTATGAGAGAGAGAGAGAGAGTAGGGGGTGGTAGAGAGAGTATGGGATGGGAGTGAGAGTGAGAGAGAGTAGGAGATGGGAGAGGGAGTGGGAGAGGGAGTGGGAGAGTGGGAGAGAGAGGGCGTATGGTGTGTAAGAGAGAGAATATGGAATGGGAGAGAGTGTGAGACTATGAGAGCGAGTAGAGGGTGGAAGAGAGAGGGAGAGAGTGAGAGAGAGTAGGTGGTGGGAGAGGGAGTGCAAGAGAGAGAGAGAGAGGAGGATGAGAGTGTGTGAGTGAGTGAGAGAGATTAGGGGATGGGAGAGGAGAGAAAGACAAAGAGAGAGGGGGAGATGGGAGTGTGTCTTTGTGAAAGACAGAGAGTAGTAGATGGGAGAGGGGAGAGAGAGAGAGTAGGGGATGAGAGAGAGAGAGTGGATAGTGGGAGAGGGAGTGGGAGAGGGAGAGAGATGTAGGATGGGAGTGTGTACATGAGAAAGAGAGTAGGGGTTGGGAGAGAGTGTGAGAGTTTGAGAGAGAGTAAGGGTGGCAAAGAGAGTATAGGATGGGAGAGAGAGTAGAGAGTGAGAGAGTGAGAGAGAGATAGTGAGAGTGAGAGTGAGAGAGAGATTAGAGAGAGAGAGAAAGAGAGAGGGATGGAGGGAGGGAGGGGGGGGAGAGAGAGAGAGAGAAGGTGGTGGGAGATAGAGTTGAAGAGGGGGAGCAAGTGAGAGTAGGCAATGAGAGAGGGAGTGGGAGAGGGAGAGGGAGAGAGAGTAGGGGATGGGAGAGTTAGTGAGAGAGAGAGTAGGTGGTGGGAGAGGGAGTGGGAGAGGGAGAGCAGGAGAGAGAGAGTAGAGGATAGGAGAGAATAGGTGATGGGAGAGGGAGTGGGAGAGGGAGATAGATAGAGAGAGACAATAGTAGTGGGAGAGGGAGTGGGAGAGGAAGCGTGAGAGAGAGAGTGGTTATGGGAGTGTGTGTAAGTGATAGAGAGAGTAGGGGATGGGAAAGAGAGAGTGAGATAGAGTAGGCAATGGGAGAGGGAGCGAGAGAGGGAGAGCAAGAGGGGGGATGGGAGTGTGTGTCTATGAGAGAGATTAGGGGATGCAAGAGGAGAGAGAGAGTGGGGGATGGGAGAGAGAGTGAGAGAGAGAGTAGGAAATGGGAGAGGGAGTGGGAGAGGGAGAGTGAGAGAGATAGTAGGGTATCAAAGAGATTAGGCAATGGGAGAGAGAGTGGGAGAAGGAGATAGATAGAGAGAGTAGAGGTGGGAGAGGGAGTATGAGAGGGAGAGTGAGAGAGAGAGGGGGGGGATGGGAGTGTGTGTAAGAGAGAGAGTAAGGGATGGGAGAGAGAGTGTGAGAGAGAGTAGGGTATGGGGGAGAGAGAGAGAGAGAGTAGGTAGTGGAAGATGGAGTAGGAGAGGGAGACAGATAAAAAGATTAGCCCAAGAGAGAGTAGGGGATTGGAGAGGAGAGAGAGAGAGAGAGAGAGAGAGTAGGGGATAGGAGATGATAGAGAGTGAGAGAGAGTTGAGGATTGGAGAGAGAGAGTGAGAGAGAGTAGGTAGTGGGAGAGGGAGATAGAAAGAGTAGGGGATGGGAGAGGAGAGAGAGTGAGAGAGAGTAAGGAATGGGAGATGAGAGAGAGGGGAGATGGGAGAGTGTGTGTGTGTGAAAGAGAGAGTAGGGGATGGGAGAGGGGAGAGAGAGTAGGGGATGGGAGATAGAGTGGATGATGGGAGAGGGAGTGGGAGAGGGAGAGAGAGGTGGGATGGGAGTGTGTGTATGAGAGAGATTGTAAGGGATGGTAGAGTGTGTGAGAGTGTGAGAGAGAGTAGTAGGTGTCAAAGAGAGAGTATGGGTTGGTAGAGAGAGTGAGAGTAGGGGATGGGAAAGAGAGTAGAGAGGGTGAGAGTGAGAGTGAGTGAGAGAGATTAGGGGATGGGAGAGAGAGAGAGAGAGAGAGAGAGAGAGAGAGAGAGAGAGAGAGAGAGAGAGAGAGAGAGAGAGAGAGAGAGAGAGAGTAGATGGTGGTAGATAGAGTGGGATAGGGAGAGTGAGTGAGAGTAGGTAGTTAGAGAGGGAGTGGGAGAGGGAAAGTGAGAGAGGCAGAGTAGTGGATGGGAGAGAGAGTGAGAGAAAGTGGTAGGAGAGGGAGTGGGAGATGGAGAGAAAGAGAGAGTAGGGGATGGGAGAGAGAGTGAGAGAGAGTAGGTGGTAGGAGAGGGAGTGGGAGATGGAGAGAAAGAGAGAGTAGGAAATGTGAGAGAGAGTAGGTGATGGGAGAGTGAGTGGGAGAGGGAGATAGATGGAGATAGAGAGACAGAAGTAGTGGGAGAGGGAGTGGGAGTAGCAAGGCAAGAGTGAGAGGGGGGTTGGGAGTGTAAGTGAGAAAGAGAGAGTAGGGGATGGGAGAGAGTGAGTGAGAGAGAGTAGTCAATGGGAGAGGGAGTGGGAGAGGGAGAGAGAGAGAGGGGGGAGGATGGGATTGTGTGTTTATGAGAGAGAGTAGGGGATGCAAGAGGAGAGAGAGTGGGGGATATGAGAGAGGGAGTGAGAGAGAGCAAGTATTGGGAGAGGGAGAGCAAGAAAGAGAGAGAGTAGGGGATGGGAGAGAGTAGGAAATGCGAGAGGGAGTGAGAGAGAGAAAGAGCGGGGATGAGAGTGTGTGTAAGACAGAGTAGGGGATGTGAGAGAGAGTGAGAGAGAGAGAGAGTAGGTGATGGGAGAGAGAGATAGTAGGCAATGGGATATGGAGTGGGAAAGGGAGATAGATAGAGAGAGTAGCCCAAGAGAGAGAGTAGGGGATTGGAGAGGAGAGAGAGCAAGAGAGAGTAGGGGATGGGAGAGGAGAGCTTGAGAGAGAGTAGGGGATGGGAGAGAGAGAGAGAGAGAGTGAGGGAGAGTAGGTGATGGGAGAGGTAGATAGAGAGAGTAGGGGATGGGAGAGGAGAGAGTGAGAGAGAGAGTGTAGGGGATGGGAGAGAGAGAAGGAAATGGGAGAGAGAGATAAATAGAGAGAGAGTAGGGGATGGGAGAGGAGATAGAGAGAGAGAGAGAGCAAGATAGAGTAGGGTATGGGAGAGGAGAGAGAGTGAGAGAGAGTGTGAGAGAGAGTAGGTAATGGGAGAGGGAGATAGATAGAGAGAGAGTAGAGGCTGGAAGAGGAAAGAGAGCGAGTGATGCAGAGTAAGGGGAAGGAAGAAAAAGTTAATTCAACCTTTAAGAAAAACCTCCAACCTTCAAAAAGGATTATTTAATGGCTTGGTTCACTTCCCAATAGATAATAATCTAGTTTCAAAAACTCTCTAACAGGTTTCTAGTCATAACTCCTCAAGCAAGACATAAAACCCAACTACACCCAACTTGGCACAAACAAGGCTTACTACCTCAAAATGGCATAAAGGGGAATTTGATGCTCTAGGATTTCCTATCACCAACCAAGGCTTGGAACAACTTATAATTGACCAAAACAAGGAAAATCATCTATTGGATCCACTCCCAACAAACCACAATGTAAGATATTTCATTTGACCTAGGAGCCCATTAAGTCTCCTAATTTAGTTTTTCACCGATAATTCCAAAATCTTCAAAAGGACCTGGCAAACACAATGTAGTTTTGAATACCCTTTTTAAAGTGTTGATAGACTCCAAAGTTACAATGTTTCAGTCCACTCCAGCATGCCTCAACCAAAACCATGCACATAGGCCTAATTAGCTACTTTAGGTGTGGTTTCCAAGTTAAATTACAAAGGATGGGTTCATGAAATCAAACCTTCACCTTCAAGGTGTTCTCCTAGCTCAAACAAGGATGTTTTGTTCTTACACCAAGTCCCCAGCTTCCTTTCTTCTCATTATCCAACCAATTTGCATAAAAACAAAGTCAAATACATAAGGATATTTGACCTAGGGCTTGCTTCCATAATTCACTGTTGCAACCTCATACTCCAAAACTTAAAAGTATGAAAATACATTACCCTAACTTGATCCATGCCAATTTGGAACAAATTCCAATGGTGGAGGTTCAAGTCAGGGCCATTTCTTTGACAAAACCTTGATTTTAAGGGTTTCATAGGGTAGTGACCAAAGAAATTGGATATCTTGAGTATCATGAATGATAAAACTTGAAATCAAAGCCAAAACCTTTCAAATAAATAGGGCTATCATATCAATGCAATGTGTTCACCCCCCAATCTTCAGATGTCATACTATACAAAAAAATCAAGTAAAACTATACTAGAACAACAAATTTTATTCACCAAAAGAGCAAGTACAATATGTGTTTTCATCCATACTCCTCCCTTAGATGATTAGAGCCTTTATAGGCAATTTTGAGTAGGCAGAACCACTGTATGGCAGTTTAAGCTGTTGGGAATGGTTATTTCAAAAAGTTGTCAAGAAATTGCAAAAGTTGCTAAGCAACCTTTTGTAATTTTTGCATTTTTTTTTATTTGACCACATACTCTTCCTAATTGAATTCTAGCCATTCCTAGAGGCTCCCCTAATTCTCTAAAGACTCAACCTATCCTAGGAAACATGAAAATAAGAAAAATCCACCTTATTGGACCAAATGATACCCAGGTTTATAATTGCGCCATGGGCTCTTGTATCCATTACATGGGTGGATGGTCTTAGGGAGATCATTTGATCAATCCCTTGACCTTATTATATTAAACAAAAACAATCATTTTCTTAGGTTCTCTACACCATTCTCCTCTACATAAAAGAAACTCTAGTCTCTAGAGTGTTGTGGAGTGGAAGATCAAAACCATAAGCCTTAAGAGCCTTCTCTGTCATCCAAGTTGCATCTGCTACTATTTTCCCCTTCCACTGTACTAGGTACTCATAGTATGTCTTCCTCCTAGTCTACTTAGTAACTCTCTTGTCTACAATAGCTTCCACCATGGGTTTAGAAATTGGTGGGATAATATTCTTCAATTCTTCCTTGAGATCTACAAGTGTACCTGCATCCACATCATTTGAAACAAAACCCTTGAAAGCATATGGGTCAAAAACATAAAAAATTGGAGACAAGTTAATATCATGTGGTAAATAAATTTGGTAGGCATTGTTGCCACACTTCTTGACTATCTTAAATGGGCCAATCTTCTTCATTTGCAATTTTGTGTGCATTTTCTTTGGAAGTATGGCTTTATTTAGATGGACTGTTACCATATCCCCCACCTTGAACTGAAGTTCCTTTCTTCTTTTATCTGGCTACTAATTGTACTTGGTGGAAGTATCCTATAACCCATCTTGTACCTATTGGTGGACTTTTTCCATGATCTCTACAAAATACTCAGCCTGTGCATTTCTCCTTTCTGTGTCTTTAACTTCTCTTAGTTCCAAGGTACCCCTAGGGTTAGTTCAATAAAAATTTTGAAAAAGAGTTAGGCTAGTACTCCTATTAATGGAATCATTAAAGGAAAATTCTTCTTGGGGTAAGACACAATCCCATGAGACTCCATGTTGCTTGGAAAGACACCTTAGCATGTTTCCTAAGGACCTACTGACTACCTCAGTCTGCCCATCAGATTGAGGGTGATAGGCAGATGAAAAACACAAGTTAGTTCCTAATTATCTCCACAAGGTCCTCCAAAAATGCCCCAAAAACTTAGGCTCCCTATTAGATATGATGGACAATGGAAAAAAATGAAGCCTAATAACTTCTTTGAAGAACAAACCTGCTACATGGGAGGCATCATTAGTGGTCTTGCAAGTAATGAAATGGGCCATTTTAGAAAACCTGTCCACAACTACAAAGATGCTATCATAACCTGATTTGGTTCTTGGTAGACCAACAACAAAGTCCATACTCATTGAATCCCAAGGATTATGAGGTATTCGAAGTGGGGTATAGAGTCCTGCATTTGATGTGCCTCCCTTTTCTTGTTGACAAATCAAACATTACTCTACATATCTTCTAACATCAATCTACAATTTTGGCCAAAAATAAAATATCCTAACCTGCTCTAAAGTTTTATCCACTCCAAAATGCCTCGCTAAACTGCCACAATGCTTTTTCTTTATAATGTTCTCCCTAATTGATCCCTTCAGAACACAAAGTTAACCACCCTTGGACAAAATGCCTTCTTGTAAGATTTACTCACCAAATTCAATATGGTATCTTTCACCCATGGACTTGTAGACTTGGTATGCCTCCTTGAAATCCTCATCTTGCTCATACATGTCCTTCATTGCATGGATGCCAATGATTTCCAACTAAACCTCTTGAATTGTCAAATTCCTCCTACTAAGTGCATCAAAAACCTTGTTAGTTTCTCCCTTATTATGTTTAATAGTGAAAGTATAAGCTTGTAGGAACTCTATCCATTTCATATGCCTATGATTTAACTTTTCTTGCCTATTCAAGAACATTAATGCATTATTATCAGTGTATACAACAAATTCCTTAAGCAATAAGTAATGCTTCCATTTCCTAAGGGATTGCACCATGGCATAGAGTTCAATGTAATAGGTGGAATATTTTTTCTTGGCCTCATTAATATTTTCACTTAAAAAGGCCACAGGCCTACCCTCCTGACTTACAACACCCCCAATTGCCTTATTGCTAGCATCACACTCTACTATAAACAATTATACAAGTCAGGAAGCACCAAACTAGGTTAGTCTACAATTTTCCTTTTCAAGTATTCAAAAGAGTCATTAGCCTCATTGGTCCAAGAGAATACACATTTCCTTCCTCCCTTGATGGTATTTATCATTAGATCACACACACCACTAAAATTCCTTATAAATTTTCTATAAAAGATGCACATATCATGAAAGCTCTTTACCTCTGATGGAGTGGTGGGTGGTGGCCAATTAAGGATGACTTCAACCTTAGAAGGATCCATCTTTATCTCTCCTCCTGATATCACAAACCCCAAAAAGATTAGCTCTATCTACAAAAAAGAACATTTCTCTGTGTTTATCATAAATTTCTCTTCATGAAGCCTATTCAAAACAAAGTCAAGAAGTCTTAAATGCTCATCCCTATCCTTGCTAAATATCAAAATGTCATCCAAGTACACAAAAACAAACTTGTTCAAGAAAGGTTTTAAGACTTCATTCATTAGTCTCGTAAAGGTGCTAGGTGCATTAGATAAGCCAAAAGGCATCACAAGCCATTCATACAATCCTTCTGAGTTCTTAAATGTTGTTTTCCACTCATCTCCACCTTTGATCCTAATTTGATGATATCCACTCTTCAGGTCCACCTTTGAATAGATACTTGCCTTCCCCAAATAGTCCAAGAGGTCCTCTATTCTTGGCATTGGAAACCTATATCTAATGGTTATCCTATTAATTACTCTAGAGTCCATACACAACCTCCAAGTACTATCCTTTTTAGGAGCTAGGACTGCAGGGACTACACATGGGCTTATACTTTTCCTAATGAAACCCTTGGCTAACAACTCTTTGATTTTCTTTGCTATCTCTTCATTTTTCTCTGGGCTCATCTTATAGGCTACCTTATTTGGAAGTGTAGCCCTTGGGATGAAGTCTATACAATGACTAATGTCTCTTTCAGGTGGAAAAGTCTCTGGTTGGCTACCTGCAACTATCCCCTTATACTTCTCTAACAAATCTCTTAACTCCTTGGGCCCAAAATTGACAACTTTGGGTGGATCTTGTGATTTCTTGATGGGATACTTTTGAAATCTAACAACCAATGCATAACAAGGTGTGTCCTTCTCTTTAGTGACCCTCATGAATTCTTTCTCACCTACCAACATCATCCCATTTTTAATAGGGTTCGCATCATTAGGCAAAGGTGGCATAGTGTATTCAATCCCATCCTTTGTTATAGTGTATATATTTATCTTATCATCAAGTTTGGCACACACATGATATTTACATGGCCTCCCAAGAATAAAATCACATGCATCCATCTCTACGACATCACATAAAACCTTTTCATTATATTCTCCTATCTTGAATTCCACCCACACCTACTCATTTATGAGGGTTGGTTTATCTTTTGTTAGCCATGACACCTTATAGGGGTAAGGGTGAGGTCTTGTTGTTAGTTTCAACTTATCTACCATCTCCTTAGAGGCAACATTATTAGAGGATCTAGAATCTACTATAGCTCTATAGACTTTGTTATTGACTTTGCATAAGGTTTTAAATAGTGTTTTCCTTTGAGGTGGTTCTACAGTTGTAGGGGCTCTGATCATGGTTCTTTACATCATCAAAGACTCACCATGCTCTAGAAGTGCATGCCTTTAAGTGGCAGATTGGTAAGAAGTGACATGTTGACTGTCCTCCTCTTGAGTTAATTGAACTCTTCTATCCCCTTTCTTGTTCTTTTTAGGGCATCTAAAGGACAAATGTCCTACCTGATTACAAGTGAAACATTTTCCTATGAACACATTAGGCCCCCTTCCACTAGACCTTCCTCTACCATTGGGTCTCCTACCCCTAAAAGTTCACTTTATTTGTTGACTCCCCATCAGGATTTGATCCATTAGACTCTTCTTGACTTTTATTAAAGGATTCCCTTCCATGGAACCCACCTCTGCCCTTATTGTTGTTACCTCTACCCCTATTGCTTGTATCCCCTTTTCTCTTATGTTTTTCTTCAATTTTTAAAGCCATATTAAAGTAGTGATGTACTGAACCCAAAGTAATCAATGTTAATTAATCTTAAATACTATACTTTAAACCATTTACATACCTTGCAAGTTTTTTCTTCTTAGTCTCATACATCTTGGCTCTGAGGATCAGATTGTGGAATTCTTGAGTGTAGGTGCTGACATCCAAGTCCCTCTATCAGAGATTTTGTAACCTTTTGTGTACCAACACCTCATAGTCTTCTAGTATGAACTACTTTCTAATCTCTACCTTCATTTTCTTCCAAGTGGAAATCTACTCCTTATTCTCATCCAATATTTCATTTTGCAAAAAGTTCCACCAACTCAAGGTAGGGCCCTTTAGTTTGGCCTTGGTAATCCTAACCTTCTAATTTTTAGGGGTCTTGTCAAATTCAAAATGGTTATCTAAGGCTTCAATCCAGTCCATACATTCATTAGGGTCCAACTTACCATGCTTCTCCTTTCTTTCTAACCCTCTGTAATGTAGCAAGGAAGGGCCTCTGATCTGAAGGGATATTCTCTTGTTCTTCATTCCCTTCTATCTCCTTAGGTTTTGATTCATCATCACTCTCTTTCCTCATCTTATTCTTGAGTCTATCCAACTCCCTTTTCATAGTCCTATTCTCTTCTTGGATTACCCTACTCTCTGCCATTTGCTCCATAACTAGCTTGGGCAGTTCCACATTGGTGAACCTCAAGGGAATCTTCCTTTCAGGTTCTTCTCCTCCATCAAACATTGTGTTTCCACAAATCAAAGTGGCCCTGATACCACCTAATGCAGAAGTAAGCACAAGGAAGCAAAAGTTAATTCAACCTTCTACCCAAACCTCTAACCTTCACAAAGGATTATTCAACAGCTTGGTTCACTTCCCAATAGATAATACTCTAGTTTCACAAACTCTCTAATAGGTTTCTAGTCCCAACTTCTCAAGCAAGACATAAAACCCAACTACAGCCAGGTTGGTGCAAACAAGGTTGAAAAAATGGGGAATTTGATGCTCTAGGATTTCCTATCACCGACCAAGGCTTGAAACAACTTATACTTGACCAAAACAAGGAAAATCATCAATTGGATCGACTCCCAAAAAATCATAGTGCAAGATGCTACATTTGACCTAGTAGCCCATTAGGTCTCCTAATTCAAAATTTAACCAATAACTCCAAAATTGTCCAAAGGACTTGGAAAACAAGATGTAGTTTTGAATACCCTTTTTCAAGTGCAGATAGGCTCCAAAGTTATAAGGTTTCACTCCACACCAGCATGCCTTAGCCAAAACCATACACACAGGCCTAATTAACTACTTTAGGCATGGTTTCTAAGGTAAATGACAAAGGATGGATTCATGAAATCAAACCTTCATCTTCAAGGTGTAAATGAACTCAAACAAGGATGTTTTGTTCTTACACCAAGTCCCCAACTTCCTTCCTTCTCATTATCCAACCAATTTGCATAAAAATAAGGTCAAATACATAAGGATATTTGACCTAGGGCTTGCTCCCATAATTCACTTCTACAACCTCCTATTCCAAAACTTGAAAAATATGAAAATACATTACCCTAACCTGTTCCATGCAAATTTGGGACAAATTCCAATGGTGGAGGTTCAAGTTAGGACCATTTCTTTGACCAAACCTTGATTGTAAAGATTTCATAGGGCAACGACCAACGAAATTGGATATCTTGAGTATTATGAGTTATAAAACATGAAATCAAAGCAAAAACCTTAAAAATAAATAGGGCTATTAGATCAATGCAATTTGCTCACCCCCCAATCTTCAAATGTTGTACTATATGGAAAAATTAGGTAAAACTGTACTGGAATAACAAATTTTATTCATCAAAAGAGAAAGTAAAATATGTGTTTTAATCCATACTCCTCCCTTGGATTCTTAGAGCCTTTATAAGCCATTTTTAGTGGGTAGAACCACCCTATGGCAGTTTTAGCCTTTGGGAATGGTTATTTCAAAAAGTTGTCAAGAAATTGCAAAAGTTGCCAAGCAACTTTTTACAATTTTTGCAATTTTTTTTATCTAACCACATCTTCTTCCTAATTGAATTCTAACCATTCCTATAGGTTCCACTAATGCTCTAAACACTCAACCTATCCTAGGAAACATAAAAATAAGAAAAATCCACCTTATTGAACCAAATAATACCCAAGTTTATAATTGCACCATGGGGTCTTGTATCCATTACATGGGTGGATGGTCTTAGGGAGGTCATTTAATCAATCACTAGACCTTATTACACTAAAAAGAAAAAAAGAAATTGTTTAGGTGCTCTACACTAGTGAGAGAATAGGGGATGGGAGAGGAGAGAGAGTGAGAGGGAGTAGGGGATGGGGGAGAGAGAGAGAGAGAGAGTGAGAGAGAGAAGGGGATGGGAGAGAGAGTAGGTAGTGGGAGAGGGAGGTAGATAGAGAAAGAGTAGGGAATGGTAGAGGAGAGAGAGTGATATAGATTAGGGGATGGGAGAGGATAGAGAGATTGAGAGAGAGTAGGGGATGGGAGAGGAGAGAGACTAAGAGATAGTAGGAGATGGGAGAGAGAGTGGGAGAGAGAGTAGGTAGTGGGAGTGGGAGATAGATAGAGAGAGTAGGTGATGAGAGAGGAGAGAGAGTGAGAAAAAGTAGGGGATGGGAGAGGAGAGATAGAGTGAGGGGGAGTAGGGGATGGTAGAGGAGAGAGAACAAGAGAGAGTGGGGGATGGGAGAGGAGAGAGAGTATGGAGAGAGAGAGTAGGGGATGGGGAATGGTGGGATAGAGAGAGATTATTTTTCACATAGTGTGTATGCACTATAGGGAATATGTGCTATAGTATGTACAAACTGTATGAAAACACCAAAAAATAGTCATAATGCGAGTTTGTGTCCCTATTGATCTATCGTTTGCTTTTTGTCTATTGTGTATTCTATTGTTCCAATAGAAAACACAGGTTTCAAGCTGTTGAAAGTTAGCAAACACTATTTGAAGGCTTTTTGAATATTATTTCATTCTATTTGAATCTAGCAAACACCAAATTCAATCATTGGATATGTTATTTGAAGGCTTTTTAAATATTCTTTCTATAGAAAAGGTTATTGCAGTCCTTTTTAAATATTCTTTGTTGTTATATAGAGAAAATTTTGATTATAATTTGACATATTGTTTAATATATAGTGAATTCATTGAAATTTGTATGTTTGAATGCATTGTTATTTGGAAATGGTTAGAAATTTGACAAGTTGTTTAATATATATTGTGTATTCATTGAAACAATTGTAATTTGTATATGTATTTGAATGATTTGTAATTTACAAATAGTAAGTAATTCAGATGTTTGAATAATTTGACATATATAAATCATCATCATGCCAAGGAAGAAACCAAAGACTCAAACAATAGAAGAGAGGGAGAGGGATTTGGCAATTAAAAGAGATAAAATGAAACTACTACATGAAAAAATAAAGTGCAAAGCAATAATGGAAAAAAAGACTTTTGAAGAGGAACAAGAACCACTGATACAAAGAAACAAAAATAAAGAATTGGAAACACAAAGAGAAGAAATGAGACTATTATGCTCAAGAAGATGATTGAATTGTGAAGCTACACCATTTTTCAATTTTGGAGTCATATCATCATCTCATGTTGAAGAGACACTAATTTGTAGATCTAATGATGTACACACTCCATTATTTCATGTTGAAGGCACAACATCAATATATCAAGTAGGTGATACTTCATCTTTTGCATTTTATTGCCAAGGCACATCATCTTTTGTTCAGGGTATACAAAGCACTCAACATTATGTTGATGTTCAAAATACCACCTTTTAGAATTCATTTTAGAAAACAAAAATATTTGATTGATATTGATATTAACATTTTGAAATCAATGCCTAAAAAGATTAGCAAGTGTACTTTTCAAAGAAAAGTTAATCATATGTGGAGATTATTCTTTGAAGATTTAAATATTACAAGTCAATGCCAATTATTTCTTGAAATGATGAAGAATTTAAAATTTAGGCCTATCATGAAGATTCTTGGGCTAATAATGATGGACAATTCAAATGAAAAAAGTATTGTAATTAATCTAATGAGTGCTTATGACAATGTGGGTTCTAAATCATGCACAAAAGATAGTAATATCACAAGACAACTACTTACATCAACAATAGTAAATACTCAAATGAAGAAAGCTTGAGTCATGAGAAAGAAAAGAAAAATATTGAAAATCAGTAGAGGTACTCTAAGGGGAGTCATGCTAAGGCATGAGAGATTGGAAGATCCAACAAAAAATGAGTTATGGACATTTAGCAATAGACTACCGTGAAAGGATAAAGAAATTAGTGAAGCTTTAAAATCATTGATCGAATATTTTTGGACAAATAATACACATGTTTCCCCTAATCAAAGAGATGTTTTAAGACAAAGGATTGGTAGCCAAAATCATGACCCACATGTGAAACAATTTTTTAACTTAACTCAGAAATAATTTTTTGCAAAATTTATTTGTATGTATCCTCAAATTTGAATAAGTCAAATATTTTTTGAGATGGGTAAACATTTTTATGTGAAGATGAATCATAGATGCACAACTTTTTGTTGTAGGACACACATTGAATTTTCTAACCATTTTGATGTTTTTAGTCATATATGTGTTTTTTTTCTTTCTAAATTTGTTTTGCAAGATTGTGACATGAATGAGCCATCTAGATCTTCAAGGAAATTCATATCCAACATTTTGTGTGAAATAGGCTATGGCCAACAATTTTACAAGATGTCATGCTTGGATGGTACATGTTTATTTTGTGGTTCTTTGCAACTTTTATCAACTTGCATAGTACACATGCAATTGGAAATGAAATAGTAGATTATAAAAAATATAAGATAGTGACATATGCTCTAAAAGATGGGAAATAGGGTAAAAGATGTGATTTAGTCATTGAAAAGATTCCAGTGTGTGAGTTCATGAAGATTTTTCATGAAAATATTATTTACAACTATGCAAGACACACACATAGAGCTCGATGCTTGGATTTACAATTCAAGTTGTACAAGGATACGTTTCCACTAGATACCATTGTTTTGGTTGTAGACTTCATAGAGAACTATGTACTACAACCAAAAAATGAGGTGTAACAAAAGTATTATACTTCTCAATAGGTTTCCATATTTGTTCACATAACATTCATGCATTAACCTATAAGTACAGAGAATGAGAAGAATATTTGGAGGGAGTATCATTTTTACATCAATGATGATTGATCACATTCTACAAAGTTTGTACACAATTCTTTTCAATTGTTTTATGGAGATTTGGCTAACAGGGGCATACATATCATCAACACATTATTTCATAGAGGCTAGTCATGGAAAGAGAGATCATGATGGTGCAAGTGCATGCATCAAAAGAGCCTTAGCTCATTAAGAACTAAAGTAAAAATATGGAGCAATATTGACAAATGCCAAATTCATCATCCAATGGTGTAATGCTACAAAGGGTCTAGGTAAGGAAGGTGAGTCTATAGTTTGTAGATTTTTTTGGTTGATAGATAATACTAACATTGCACCATATGAGGATTGTTGCACACTAATAGGATCAAGTGAGTTGCACTCTTTTAGAAGCTTTGATGTAGGTTCATGGAGTATCTACACACGAAAAATTTCATGCTATTATCCATCATGTGTAGAGGAAAATTGAGATGATTGTGAGTAGACTAAATGGGTGGACAAAAGGGATATATGGGTTTTGGACCCAATTGACACCTATCATCCCCAACAAGTGCTCAAAATGGTAGAGATGGATTCATCTATTGACTTTGACCACTTGTCTAATCTAGTGTAACCTAGTTATATATATATATATCTTTGTAATTTCAATATGTAACTTTATAACTTTTACCTACATATTTCCTAAATTAATGATTGCATTTTGTACATTTAACATTGCAACCCACATTTTTTCTATTATTGCACCTAAAGACAATGAAGAAGAGACAAATTATTATTTGTTTCATTATGTCCAAGCCAAAAAACTAGATCACTTGGTTATAGATGGTGAAGGTTTAGAGTAACATATCGGTGTGGTGGTTGTACTTGACACATGACTTAGACTATTTTCTTTAAAGAACCCTAACTTGTGGTTATTCAAGGATTGGAAAATAGCGATGAAGATTCTTCATTATTCAAACCTCATTGTTGCATCAAATTTCCACCTTACAAAATATGGTGGAAAATCACATAATAAGACTCTTTGGAAAGTTTATGAGTTAGACCATGAGGCAATAATTGAGACATTAAAATGTAGAGTAGATCCAGTTGGGTCATTAGATTGAATAGGGAGAGAGGGAGAGAGAGAGAGAGAGAAAGAGTGGTGCAGGGGCACCTTGAATCATAGGACCCTCACTTCTTCATTTTTGTTGTGTTATGCTCCAAGTGAGCCTTGTAAGTAGAATAAGTGTCATTGGACCTAGGTGTGGTAGTTAGGGCACTAGATGTCATTTAATGTCCTTAGAATAGTCACTATTTTGGGCTAAAAATCAAGGCATGCATTTCCATAGGGCAATGAGTAACCTAAGGGATGAGTCATTAGGTTAGGGAAGGGATGATTCATTAGGTTAAGGATTACTAGCATGGAATTTCTAAGGGATAGCCTAAATAACAAGTTAGAAGTGTTAAGAAGAGTAAGAAATAAAAATGAAAAAGTTGCTATATTGCAATTTTGGAATTTTTGCAAAATGTTAATTTTGCTAGAAATTGTGGATTTTTCTTTTAAAACTTGGAGGCTGATGCAAACCTTAAGGATGAAGGGGAAAGACCTAGGAGGAGATATAAAGACTTTCCAAACCCTAAAATGAGAGAAGTTAATATCATTGTGCATGGTCAACATGCTATAGCTTGATATTTGAAGTCAAAATTACTAAGTTTCTCTGTTTTAAGGTGTTTTTGACATTATTTTTGTAGACTGCACTAGTTTCCATGGTAGATTGGGTTGTTTCAAACAATTTTATTTTATGAAGTTTTGTTTGATTGTCTTTCTTTTCATAGTTTCTAAAAAAGTTGCTTGACAACTTTTGAGCAACTTCTTAAAAAGTTATTAAACTTTCAAAAAATCTTCCCCAAAGGGCTAGTTGGTTCAAACCAACTTTATAACCATTAGAGACAACCTATATTAGTTAATACAAAAGGGCGATAGGTATGATGTACTTATTGTGGTAAGAAATTAATAAAATAACCTATTTTTTTTGCAAAATTCCATGTTTCAAAGCATTGTATAGACTAGTCCAGACATTGGGACATCTGCCAATGAATCCAAGAGTTACAAGGGTGAGTTATATTTCATTTTCACTTGGTTTCATGTTTTGATCCTTTGTATTTTGTATGTTATTCAAGTTTTGGTGAGGGTGCCTATAAATCAACATTAAACCAAGGGTTTCACCTAGGGCCTTGTTGCTTTGGTACTTTCCACCATGGGAATTTGATGCCCCTTAGTGGAATACAAGCCATATTATTGTACTTCATGATTTTTTAGGTTTTATAGATGACTAATCAAGGAACGAATTTTGCCACCATAGGGTAGATGTATGGCTCCATACATGCACCATTCAACATTTCACCACAGTCAATATAGCTTTTGCTCCAGAGTGATCCAAGGTCTATAACATTAGATTTGGACTTTTTTCACATACCCCTAGATGTTCCAATAATTTTTTTTCAAATTGGCACATGTCAAAGGGTACCTATAATGTTACTACTACCTAATTAGGCCTATCAACACTTTCCAAATGTTGTTACTATAGTGACTTCTAGTCTCTTCTAGTGTGTGAGGTTTACATATGTTTTATATGTCCTAAAAGGGTGTTTGAATCTCACTTTAAAATATGTCTTCATGTGTGGTTTTTCCATATTATGTTCAATTTACATTTTCAAGGGCCACTAGCCTTTTCAATGGCAAACTGTTGTAATTGTATATCAATGTTGTTTGGATAGAATAGAATCACTTAATCTGATGTATATAGACCTTAATAGATCTAAGGTGTCTTTTAATTCTATTCCATGGTCATTGTTCTCTTTTCATTCATGTTTGGGGGTATGTTCCCTTATTAGGCTTTTGGAGAATCCTTATGTTTTGGTGCTTTTTATCTTAGGCAAACCTAGTGATTAGGTTCTTGCCTTGTTTGGGTTGTGATAAGTGCCCCAGCACTAAAACCTCTTTTTGGGAAGTTTGAAGGATTCAAACCTTGTCTAATTACCTAGTGGCTTTCCTTTTACAAACTTCCACTGTGCATTGCTACATCACAACCTATCCTAAGTGAACTATCTAGGATCATTGTGTGTGCTTTCTTTGATGAGTCTAGAATGGGTGCTCTTGCACCAGTCATCTACTTGACTAGGACATGTTTAGGAACTGACAATATCCATTTAAACTAAAGTCTCCATTTAAAGGTGGCAATGAGCTATTTTTTTTTTATAGTTAAGATCATTAATATATCTCGATGAGAACTTTGAGGGACCATGCCCAGCTTTAGTATCCTAGCTTCCCAAGTCCTATAAATGCAAGGCCATTGATGAATATTCATTTCTAATTGAAATATTTGTAGTGCTAGAATAAAGTGTGTGACTAGATTCTTTGCCTACTAATAAGACAATTTGGGGCTTTTCTTCACATTGCTCCATGGACAATTATATAACACATGTTACTTCTCTATCTAAAATTTTTGTGTCTGTGTACATGTGCGCTCTTTTCTAATAGCTGTAGGTTTTGTCTCTTCATCCTAAGTAATTGGCATAACTTGAATGGCACTAAGATAACCATTTTCTTTTAAAATGTCCTTTTCTCTTAGATGAATCTCTCTATTAAGCATGTTTTCTATAATTTTCTTTGTATATCTAACAGATGTAGCTATAATTCCTCTATATATACTCCTTTGTATATTAAGATTTTCTCTGTAGGAATGAGAAGGCATGGGGAGTGAGCCCAACTATTTTTCAATATATTAAAAAGGTAGTTCTTGACCATACCACTAATGGGAATAATTACAATCTTATTTTTAGAATGGGCACCATATTTTTCCTATAAGAATAATATATATTGTTTTCAGTGTCTTTAAAATATTTATAGTTGGTATCTAATTGCTTATTCATTATCTTTTAATATTCATGGGAAACTAAGGTATTTGGTTACCTAATAGGTCCTAGCAATCTTAACTAGGGTCCTAGAATAGTCCTAGATAGACCCATTTGACCTAAATATGTAAAGAGAAAAAATTGCTCAAAAGTTGCAATGTTGCTCAAGGAGTTCCTTGAGAAACTTTTGTAATTTTTGTAAAAGGGTTGCAAATGGAAGTTTGGGAAGTTCTTACTATCCATGCTCAAGTATATGAGCATGGAATTTTTTTTTTGAAGGTTAGAAGGATTCTAGTCAGATTTGCATTTTTAAGCAACTATTACAACTTTTGCAATTTTGCACAAAAAGTGCAACTAATGCAAAGTTCACTAGATTTCACTTCTAAGACTTGGAAAAGTTTTATAACTATTAAAAAACAACTAAAAATAACTAATCCTAGGCTATGTTGACCAAAATCTAAAAAAGAACCAATTTTGCCAAATTAGCAACTTTTGCTCATATCTTGCACAAACTAGCCTAGGCATACATATCTTGTTCATATCTCTCTCATCATTCATCATGGTATCAAACTGTCTATTTTTTTAGCTCTGGGTGGCTAGGTAAACACTAGCCCTAAGCTTTTCTAATCCTGTTAAGCACTCAAACATTCTTGGGCATGCTAAACCCAAACATCCCTAAGAGTCACTAAATGCCATAGGGTAGAAATCTTTGATGGGCATATGCCACATATTGTGTGAGGTATGGATGCAATTCCAAGTTCTATAGGACTGTGTTGTAGAGACCTACAATAACTTCTCTCACTTTTTGGAGATCTTACTCCATTTTGATTTTGTAATGCCATCTCAAGTGATGCTGAAACTTATAGTGTTGACCAATACAATGTTTCCAACTGCCAAATCTCTCTCACCATTCATTGTGGGATCAAACTATCTATTTCATTAGCTCTAGGTGGATGGGTAAACCCTATCCCCAAGCTTATCCCATCCTGTTGAGTGTTCAAACATTCTTAGGCACATCGAACCGAAATGTCCCTTAGAGTTACTAAATGCCATATGGAAATAGTCTTTCAAGGAGCATATCTCGAAGCTTGTGTGAGGTATGGATGCAATTCTAGTACTATAAGACCATGTTGCAAAGACTTACAATAACCTCTCTCACCTTTTAGAGATCTTACTCTATTTTGATTTTGTGGCACCATCTATGGTGATGTTAAAACTTATAGTGTTAGCTAGTACAAATTTTCCAACAGTAAAATCTCACCATTATTCATGGGATAAAATTGTCTATTCCATTATTTTTGAGTGGCCAGGTAAATCCTTTCCCCCAACTTGTCACATTCATTTGAGCTCTCAAACATTCTTGGGCATGCTAAACCAAAACATTGCTAAGAGTCACTAAATGCCATAGGGAAACAATCTTTGAGAGGACATATCTCAGAGCTCTTGTGAGTTATGGATGCCATTCTAGGTGATATAGGACCATGTTGTAGAGACCTACAACAACCTCTCTCTTTTTGGATATCTTAGTCCATTTTGATTTTATAGTGCAATCTCAAATGATGCTAAAACTTATATTGTTGGCTAGTATAAAATTGCCAACTGCCAAATCTCTCCCATCTTTCATTGTGGGATTGAACTGATTATTCTATTAGCTTTAGGTGGCTAGGTAAACTATAGCCCCTAAATCATCCTAACCTGTTGATCACTCAAACATTCTCAGGCACACCAAATTGGAACATCCCTAAGAGTCACTAAATAGCATAGGGCAGGGATCCTTGATGGGGCATATCTTGGAGCTCATACAAGGTATGGATGTGATTCTAGATACTACAGGACCATGCTACAAAGACCTACAATAAATTCTTTCTCTTTCTGGAGATCTTATTCCATTTTGATTTTGTGAAGCCATCTCAAGTGATGCTGAAACTTGTAGTATTGGCTAGTAAAAAGTTTCCAACTACCGAATCTCCCTCACCATTTTTTATGGGATCAAACTATCTATTTTGTTAGCTCTAGTTTGCTAGATAAACCCTAGCCCCAAGCTCATCCCATCCCATTGAGTACTTGAACATTCTTGAGCACACCGAATTGAAACATCCCTAAGAGTCATGAAATGCCATAGGGCAGTGATCTTTGACAAGGCATATCTCAGAGCTCATTTTAGGTATGGATGTGATTCTAAGTTCTTTAAGACCATTTTCTAGGGATCTACAATAACCTCTCTAACTTTTTGGAGATCTTACTTAATTTTGATTTTGCAATGCCACCTTGGGTGATGCTAAAACATTTAGGGTTGGCTAGTACAAAGTTAGCAACTGCCAAATCTTCTTCATCATTCATTGTGAAATTAAACTATCTATTTTGTTAACTCAAGGTGGCCAAGTAAAACCTAGCCCCAAGCTTTTTCTTTCCCATTGAGTGCTCAAACATTCTTGGGCATGCCAAGTCAAAACATCCCTAAGAGACACTAAGTGCCTTACGACAGTGATCTTTGATAGGGCATATCTTGGAGCTTGTGAGAGGTATAGATGTGATTCTAAGTGACATAGGACCATGTTGTAGATAACTACAATAACCTCTCTCACTTTTTGGAGATCTTACTCCATTTTAATTTTACAATGCCATCTTAGGTGATGCTGAAACTTGTAGTGTTGCCTAGTACAAAGTTGCCAACAAATATTTCTCCCTCACCATTCATAATGCGATCAAATTGCCTAGTTTGTTAGCTCTAGGTTCCTAGGTAAACCCTTGCCTTGAGCTCATCCCATCCCATTGAGTTCTCAAATATTCTTGGGCTTGCCAATCCAAAATGTCCCTAAGAGTCACTAAATGCCATAGGGAAGTGATCTTTGATGGGGAAAATCTCAGAGCTCATGAAAGGTATAGATGCAATTCTAGGTGTTATAGGACCATGTTATGGAGACCTATAATAAATTATTTTTCATTTTGGAGATCCTATTCCATTTTGATTTTATGGTGCCATCTCAAGTTATGTTGAAACTTTTAGTGTTGGCTAGTACAAAGTTGCCAACTACCAAATCTCTTTCACCTTTCATCGTGGGATGGAACTATGTATTCCATTAGCTATGTGTGGCTAGGTAAACCCTAGCCCCAAGCTCATCTAGTTCCATTGAGCACTCAAACACTCTCGGGCACATTGAACTAAAATGTCCCTAAGAGTCATTGAATTCCATTGTGCAATGATATTATGATGGGGCATATCTCATAGTTTGTACATGGTATGGATGTGATTCTAGGTGCTATAGGACCATGTTGTAGAGACATACAATAGCCTCTCTCTCTCTCTCTCTCTCTCTCTCTCTCTCTCTCTCTCTCTCTCTCTCTTTTTGGAGATCTTATTCTCTTTTGATTCTTCAATGCCATCTTGGGTGATGCTAAAAATTATAGTGTTGGCTAGTACAAAGTTGCCAACTACCAAATCTACCTCACCATTCATCATGGGATCGAACTGTTTGTTCTATTAGCTTTGGGTGGCTAGGTAAACCTTAGCCTAAGGCTCATCCTCTCCCATTAAGAACTCAAACATTCTTGAGCATGCCCAAACTGAAACATCCTTAAGAGTCATTAAATGTCATAGGGAAGTGATCTTTGATGTGGCATATCTCAGAGCTTGTATGAGGTATGAATACAATTTCATATACCACAAGACTATGTTGCAAAGAACTAAAATATCTTATCTTTCTTCTTAGAGATCTTACTCCATTTTGATTTTGCAATGCCATCTCGTGTGATGTTGAAACTTGTAGTGTTGGCTAGTATAAAATTGCCAACTACCAAATCTCCCTCACCATTCATCATGTGATCAAATTGTATATTTTTTTAGCTTTGAGTGGCTAGGTAAACCATAGCCCCAAGCTCTTCTAGTCCCATTGAGTGCTCAAATGTTCTCAGGCATGCAAAATTGAAATGTCCCTAAGAGTCACTAAATTCCATAGGACAATGATCTTTGACAAGGCATATCTCAGAGCTCGTGCAAGGTATGGATGTGATTCTAGGTGCTATAGAACTATGTTGGTGAGATCTACAATAACCTCTCTTACTTTTTGGAGATCATGCTCCATTTTAATTTTGTGGTTGCATCTTATTTAATGTTGAAACTTGTAGTGTTGGCTAGTACAAAGTTGCCAACTACCAAATCTCGCTCATTAATTGCTATGGGATTGAACTGTCTATTCCATTAGCTTTGGGTGGCTGGGTAAACCCTAGGTCCAAGCTTGTCCTATCCTATTAAGTGCACAAATGTTCTCAAGCATGCTGAACTCAAATGTCCCTAAGAGTCACTAAATGCCATAGGGTAGTAATCTTTGATAGGGCATATCTCGGAGCTCATGTGAGGTATAAATTCAATTTTAGGTGCTATAGGACCATGTTGTAGAGAGATACAATAACGTCTCTCACTTTTTAGAGATCTTATTCCATTTTAATTTTGTGGCACCATCTCATTTCATACTAAAACTTGTTGTTTTGGCCAATACAAAGTTGCCATCTACCAAATATCCCTCACCATTTGTCATGGGATTGAACTATCTATTATGTTAGCTCTGGGTGGTTGGGTAAACATTATCCCCAAGCTTATCCAATCCTAGAGTGCTTGAACATTCTTAGGCTCACCAAACCAAAACATACTTAAGAGTCACTAAATGCCATAGAGTCACTAAATTAAAAGTGCTATAGGAACTTTTTGTAGAGTCCTATAATAACTTCTCTCACATTTTGGAGATTTTATTCCATTTTGATTTTGGGATGCTATCTTAAGTGATGCTAAAACTTGTAGTGTTGGCCAGTACAAAATTGCTAATTGCCAAATCTCTCTCACCTTTCATATTGGGATCAAATTGTCTAATCCATTAGCTCCAAGAGGCTAGGTAAGCCCTAGACCCAAGCTCATCCTATCCCATTGAGCACTCAAACATTCTTAGGCACACTGAACTGAAATGTCCCTAAGAGTCACTAAATGCCCTAGGGAAATGATTTTTGATGGGGCATATCTTAGAGCTCGTACGAGGTATGGATGTGATTCTAGGTGTTAGAGGACCATGTTGTAGAGACTTACAATAACATCTCTCTCCTTTAAGAGATCTTTTTTTTTTTTTTGATTTTGCGATGCCATCTTTAGTGATGCTAAAAATTTAAGTGTTGGCTAGTACAAAGTTGCCAACTACCAAATCTCCCTCACCATTCATTGTGGGATCGAACTATCTTTTCTATTAGCTCCAAGTGGCTGAGTAAACCCTAGCATCAAGCTCATCCTATCTTGATAAGCACTCAAATATTCTTGGGCACACTAAACTAAAACATCTATCAGAGTCACTAAATCCCATAGGGAAGTGATCTTTGATGGGGCTTATCTTAGAGCTCATGCAAGGTATGGATGTAGTTTTTGGTGATATAGTACCATGTTGTAGAGACCAAAAATAACCTTTCTATCTTTTTGGAGATCTTACTCCATTTTTATTTTGCAATGCCATCTCCGGTGATGCTGAAAATTGTAGTTTTGGCAAATACAAAGTTTCCAACTACCAAATCTCCCTCACCATTCATCATGTAATAGAACTATCTATTCCATTAGCTCTAGGTAGCTAGGGAAGCTCTAGCCCCAATCTCATCCTATCCCATTAAGTGATCAAATGTTCTCAAGTATGATGAACTAAAATGACCCTAAGACTCACCAAATGCCATAGGGAAGTGATCTTTGACAAGGCGTATCTCAAAGCTCGTGTGACGTATGGATGCAATTCTAGGTGCTATAGGACCGATATCCTCTCTTGCATTTTTGAGATTGTATTCCATTTTGATTTTGCAAGGCCATCTTAGGTGATGCTAAAACTTGTAGTGTTGGCTAGTAAAAAGTTTCCAACTACCAAATCTCCACCATCATTCATTGTGGGATCAAACTATCTAGTCTACTAGCTCTGGGTGTCTGGGTAAACCCTAGCTCCAAGCTCATCCCATTTTGTTGAGAGCTCAAACATTCTTGAGCTCACTGAACCGAAATGTCCCTAAGAGTCACTAAGTGTGATAGGGTAGTAATCTTTGAGAGGGCATATCTCAAAGTTTTTGCAAGATATAGATGCAATTTTTGATGCTATAGGACCATGTTGTAGAAAAAAACAATAAATTCTCTCACTTTTTAGAGATTTTACTCCATTTTGATTTTGTGCCACCGTCTCGGGTGATGCTAAAACTTGTAGTATTGGCCAGTACAAATTTTCCAACAACCAAATCTGTCTCACCTTTTGTTATGGGATTGAACTGTCTATTTCTTTAGCTCCAAGTGGCTAGGTAAAACCTAGCCCCAAGCTCATCTTTTCCTATTGAGTGCTCCAACATTCTTGGGTACACCAAACCAAAACATCCCTAAGAGTAACTAAATACCATAGGGCAGCGATCTTTGATTGCTCTTATCTCAGAGCTCCTACAAGGTATGGATGCGAGTCTATGTGTTATAGGACCATGTTGTGGAGGCCTCCAATAACCTCTCTCTCTTTTTGGAGATACTATTTTGTTTTGATTTTGTGATGCCATCTTGGGTGATGCTAAAATTCATAGTATTGGCTAGTACAACGTTGCCACCTACCAAATCTCCCTCACCATTTATCATGGGTTCGAACTATTTGTTATGTTAGTTCTGGGTAGCTAAGTAAACCTTAGCCCCAAGCTCATCCTATCCCATTGAGCACTCAAACATTCTTGGGAATGCCAAACTAAAACACCCCTAAGAGTTGCTTTGACATGGCATATCTTAGAGCTTGTGTGAGGGATGGATGTGATTTTTGGTGCCATATGACCATGTTGTAGAGAACTCAATAAGCTCTCTCATTTTTTGGAGATCTTACTTTATTTTGATTTTGAAACACCATCTTAGGTGATGTCAAAACTTGTAATGTTGGCTAATACAAAGTTTCCAAATGTCAAATCTCCCTCACTATTTATTGTGTGATTGAATGTTCTCAGACATGCTGAACCAAAATGTTCCTAAGAATCACTAAATATTATAGGGAAACAATATTTGATAGGGAATATCTCAAAGCTTGTGCAAGGTATGAATGTGATTCTTAGTGCTATAGGATCATGCTATAGAGACCTATAATAATCTCTCTCACTTTTTGGAGATCTTGCTCCATTTTGATTTTGTGGCAGCATCTCGAGTGATGCTAAAACTTGTAGTATTGGCTAGTACAAAGTTACTAACTGCCAAATCTCTCTCACCATTTGTTGTGGGATCAAACTATCTATTCTATTAGCTCTAAGTGGCTAGATAAAACCTAGGTCCAAGCTTCTTCTATCCTATTGAGTGCTTGAATGTTCTCAAGCATACCAAACTAAAATGACCTTGAGAGTCACTAAATGCCATAGCACAACAATTTTTTATAGGGCATATCTCAAACCTCATGTGAGGTTTGAATGCAATTATATATGTTATAAGACCACGTTTTAGAAAGCTACAATCTCTCTCTTTTTGGAAATTTTAGTATTTTTTGATTTTGCAGTGCCATCTCAGGTGATGCTAAAAGTTGTAGTGTTGGCCAGTACAAAGTTGCCAACTGCCAAATTTTTCTCACCGTTCATTGTGGGATTAAACTATCTATTCTATTAGCTCTTAGTGGCTAGGTAAACTGTAGCCCCAAGCTCACTCGATCCTGTTGAGCGCTCAAACATTCTTGGGGTCACCAAACTAAAATGTCCATAAGAGTCACTAAATGCCATATGGTAGTGATCTTTGACGAGGCATATCTTAGAGGTTGTGTGAGTTATGGATGCAATTATGAGTGCTATAGGACCATGTTGTAGAGACCTACAAAAAATTTCTCTCTTTCTAGAGATCCTATTCCATTTTGATTTTGTTGTACCATCTTAGGTGATATTAAAAAATCTAGTGTTGGCCAGTACAAAATTACCAATTATCAAATCTCTCTTACCTTTTATCATAGGATCAAACTATCTATTCCATTAGCTCCAAGTGGCTAGGTAAACCCTAGAAACAAGCTTGTCCTATCCCATTGAGCACTCATATGTTCTTATGCATACCAAACCAAAATGTCCCTAAGAGTCACTAAATGCCATTGGACAATGATCTTTTATGGGGAATATCTCAGAGCTCATAAAAGGTATGAATGTGATTCCAAGTGCTATAGGACCATGTTGTGGAGACTAACAATGACATCTCTCTCCTTTTGGAGATTTAATTTCATTTTGATTTTGTGATGCAATCTCGGGCGATATTGAAAATTTTAGTTTTAACTAGTACAAAGTTTCCAACTTCCACATCTCCCTCACCATTCATTGTGGGATCAAACTGTCTATTCCATTAGCTTTGGGTGGCCAGTTAAACCTTAGCCTCAAGCTTGTCCTATCTCATTGAGTGCTTGAACATTCTTGCCCACACCAAACTAAAACATCCCTAAGAGTCACTAAATGTTATAGGAAAGTGATCTTTGATAAGACATGTCTTTAGAGCTTGTGTGATGTATGGATGTGATTCAAGGTACTATAGAACTATGTTGCAAAGATCTACAATAACCTCTCTCAACTTTTAGAGATCTTACACCTCTTTTATTTTGCAACATCATCTCAGATGATGCTAAAACTTGTAGTGTTAGCTAGTACAAAGTTTCTAACTATCCAATCTCCCTCATCATTCACAATGGGATCCAACTATCTATTCTATTAGCTCTGGGTGGCTAGGTAAACCCTAGCACTAAGCTCATCCTATCTTACTAAGCACTTGAACATTCTTAGGCACATTGAACTGAAACATCCCTAAGAGTCACTAGATGCCATAGGGCACTAATCTTTGATAGGGCATATCTCTGAGCTTGTGCAAGGTATGGATGCAATTCTAGGTGCTATAGTACTGTGTTGCAAACACCTACAATAACCTCTCTCTCTTTTTGGAGATCTTACTCCATTTTGATTTTGTGGCACCATCTTGGGTAATGCTAAAAATTTTAGTGTTGGCTAGTACAAAGTTACCAACTACCAAATCTCAATCACCATTCTTTGTGGGATAAAACTATCTATTTCATCAGTTGTAGGTGGTTGGGTAAACCATAGCACCAAGCTCCTCCTGATGTAGGCGCATCTCATTACTAAATCATTTCAAGGTCCAAGATTCTCCATATATTTTAAATGGTCAATTTTAATAATTTAGGATTATGTCTTAGTGGATAGAATTAGGTGTTTTATTAAATAAATGTTATAGTTTTTAGTCGGCTATGTTAGAGAGTTAGAGGAAAGGGTTGATGATGTTAGTGTCAGTTTTAGAAAGGATAAAATTAGTAATAGAAATGCCATGTGGTCAATAATTAAAAGAATCTCATCAGAAAGTTGGTGGCAATTTTAAGAGTGTTCATAATGATGAAAAAATGGCTATGAAATAAAAGAAACCGTTTCATATTCCTTCTATTTGGAGGAAAGTCAATTTTCTTTAAAAAGCCAATCCTATTCTTAGCAGTTACAAGAATATCCATGATTGCTGCATGGTATTGATGATTCATATTCTTAGCAGTTACAAGAATATCCATGATTGTTGCATGGTATTGATGGTAAAACGTCTTGCAGATTTCTATGCTTAGATGGAAAAGAAAATGTTTTTATTACTACTAGACGATAAGGCCAGTCAAACTTTGGTTATTAAAAAGCCAATCTTTTATGTAAAAAATGATTTGAACTTGGGGACGAATGGAAAGTTTTATGTCTCCTTTGGTCTCTTGCATTTTTTTTTTCAAGATTATGGTTCTACTATTATGCTTCATATATTTCTCATGGCAATCAGTTTAGGGAATAACAATTGCAAAAAAATGTACTCTGATGTGGGGCCAATATCTCGAGTTTGAACCATTGGATTTCTCTAAAAACTTTATATGTTGTTTGAAACCTAGTTACACCAAATATCAATGGTTGGATTCAGTAAATATTTTCTGGTTCAAAAGTTATTCGTGTCTAAGTGCAGGTCTATCTGAAGGCAGCAAGAAGATATTTTGGAGAATTTATTTTTAGAAAAAATGTACTCTAATGTGGGGTCAATATCTCAGGTCTGAACCATTGGATTTCTCTCAAATTTTTATATGTTGTTTGGAACCTAGTTATGCCAAATATCAATGGTTGGATTGAGTAAATCATTTCTAGTTCGAAAGTTATTCATGTCTAAGTGAAGGTCTATCCGAAGGCAGCAAGAAGATATTTTGGGGGATTTTATTTTCAAAGTTTTGTTTATTGAATCTGATTTTAGTGTGTGATCTTGAAGGTTGTAGATGCCCCTTGAAGCAACTTAGTTGAGTGACTGATTCCTTCTGAGTTTTCCAATGTGTGGCTCTGCATCATTTTTGGTATCAGAGCCCAGCAAAAGGTTTGGGAAAAAGTAGTTGTGTATATGTTTGTTTGATTGTGAAAGATTGAGAGAAATAGTCTGAGAAGAAGTCCAAGAGACTAGATAAGAAGAAAATAACCTAGCTGAGGAATGATGGGACAAGAAGAAGCATCTTTATTGTATCTTTTTAGAAGGTATCGACAGAGAAAGGATTCTAAACATAAGGAGATAGAAGAAAAGAAAAAAAGAGAGAAAGAAGAAAGGAGAAAACAAAGAGAAGAGCTAAGCAAGATAGAAGAGGAGATAAACAATTTGAGAAGGAGACTTGAGGAGAATGACGCTAAGTTGAAAGAGAATAAAGCTAAGTTGAAAGAAGTGCAGCAAGAACACAAAGTGCAGCAACAAGAAGTGCAGCAAGTATCTCTTGACGAGAGCAGTAACAAGACAAGCCCTGTTGGATTTGAATGCAAACAATCTATGGTTGGAATAGTAACATGTCCTTTGAAAATAGAGAAGAGTACAATGCTGGAAGGTACTCCTATGAAAAAGATTTTGGAGGCTGAGGATAAGAAGGAAGAAGTGATTCAAAGCACACAGGTAGAGGATGAAGAGTTAGATCAAGAAGAGGAAAACAATCCATTAGAAGGGCATAGATAGTAGGTGAATGTTGGTGTAGAGACTAAGAGTGAACAAAAGGAGGTTGTTGTTTAACCTTGTGAGGAAAAAGTTCTTGCAGATGAAGAAGAGTTGGTGACAGGTGTGATTGCAGGCAATATTTGGCCAGATGATGGAGATGTTGACACAAATGATCAGAAAGGAAAAGATGTAGTGCAAAGATCAGATGTTGAAGAGAAGACCATTTATGACAAGAATGAAGTATTTGTTGATCATTATGATGCTCTAGAGATATACAAACAAGAAGTAGATGTTGGTATGATAATTTGGTATTTTTATGCAGGTGATACGAGGCTGTTAAATATATTTGTTCCAAGATTCGACATAGGTACCATGGAAGGTATTCATTCTATAGTTTGGAATTAGAATGTTCTTGCAAGCGGCATCAATTCCACCATTCTTATGGTGACATTATTGCTTACATACAATTGGAAACTCCAGAAAAAGATTGCAGCAATTCAATGGGACTTGAATTTTTCTGTCCCCAGGAGTATGATGTAGGTGCATCTCATTACTAAATCATTTCAAAGGTCCAAGATTCTCCATATATTTTAAATGGTCAATTTTAATAATTTAGGATTATGTCTTAGTGGATAGAATTAGGTGTTTTATTAAATAAATGTTATAGTTTTTAGTCGGATATGTTAGAGAGTTAGAGGAAAGGGTTAATGATGTTAGTGTCAGTTTTAGAAAGGATAAAATTAGTAATAGAAATGCCATGTGGTCAATAATTAAAAGAATCTCATCAGAAAGTTGGTGGCAATTTTAAGAGTGTTCATAATGATGGAAAAATGGCTATCGAATAAAAGAAACCATTTCATATTCCTTCTATTTGGAGGAAAGTCGGTTTTCTTTAAAAGCCAATCCTATTCTTAGTAGTTACAAGAATATCCATGATTGCTGCATGGTATTGATGATTCCTATTCTTAGTAGTTACAAGAATATCCATGATTGCTACATGGTATTGATGGTAAAACATCTTTCAGATTCCTATTCTTAGATGGAAAAGAAAACGTTTTTATTACTACTAGACAACAAGGCCAGTCAGACTTTGGTTATTAAAAAGCCAATCCTTTATGTAAAAAAATGATTCAAACTTGGGGAGGAATGGGAAGTTTTATGTCTCCTTTGGTCTCCTACATTTTTTTTTCAAGATTATGGTTCTACTGTTATGCTTCATATATTTCTCATGGCAATCAATTTAGGGAATAACAATTGCAGAAAAATGTACTCTAATGCAGGGTCAATATCTCAGGTTTGAACCGTTGGATTTCTCTCAAATTTTTATATGTTGTTTGAAACCTAGTTACACCAAATATCAATGGTTGGATTCAGTAAATATTATCTGGTTCAAAATTTATTCATGTTTGAGTGCGGGTCTATCTGAACATAGCAAGAAGATATTTTGGGGAATTTATTTTTAGAAAAAATGTACTCTGATGTGGGGTCAATAACTCGGGTTTGAACCGTTGGATTTCTCTAAAAGTTTTATATTTTGTTTGAAACCTAGTTATGCCAAATATCAATGGTTAGATTGAGTAAATATTTTCTGGTTCGAAAGTTATTCATGTCTGAGTGCAGGTCTATCCGAAGGCAGCAAGAAGATATTTTGGGGGATTTTATTTTCAAAGTTTTGTTTATTGAATCTGATTTTAGTGTGTGATCCTGAAGGTTATAGATGCCCCTTGAAGCAACTTAGTTGAGTGACTGATTCCTCCTGATTTTTCCAAGGTGTGGCTCTGCATCACCTCTTATCTTGTTGAGCACTCAAATGTTCTCGGGCATGCCGAACTGAAATGTCCATAATAGTTATTAAATGTCATAGGGTAGCGATCTTTGATGGGGTATATATATTAGAGTTTGTGTGTGGTATGGATGCAATTCAAGGTGCTAAATGATCGATAACCTATCTCACTTTTTGGAGATCTTATTTGATTCTAATTTTGTGATGCCATTTTGGGTAATGCTGAAACTTGTAGTGTTGGCCAATAAAAAATTGTTAACTGCCAAATCTTTCTCACCTTTGATTATGAATTCAAACTATCTATTCCATTAGCTTTGGGTGGCCAGGTAAACATTTGCCCCAAGCTTGTCCTATCCTATTAACCACTCGAATGTTATCAGGCACACCAAACTGAAATGTCCATAAGGGTCACTAAATGCTAGAGGGTAGCAATCTTTGATGGGACATATCTTAGAGACTATGCAAGGTATGGATGCAATTCCAAGTGTTATAGGACCATGTTGTAGAGACCTACAATAACCTTTCTCTCTATTTGGTGATCTTACTTCATTTTGATTCTACAACGCCATCTTGGGTGATGTTGAAACTTGTAGTGTTAGCTAGTACAAAGTTGGCAACTACCAAATCTCCCTCACCGTTCATTAGCTTTGGGTGGTCAAGTAAACCCTAGCTCCAGGCTCATCCTATCCCTTTTAGGAGTTAAACATTCTTGGTCATGTCGAACGGAAACATCCCTAACAATTACTCAATGCCATAGGGAAATGATCTTTGATGAGGCATATCTCAGAGCTCATAGAAGGTATAGATATGACTCTAGGTGCTATAGGACCATGTTGTAGAGACCCACAATAACCTCTCTACCTTTTCAGAGATCTTGATCCATTTTGATTTTGTGATGCCATCTCAGGTGATGCTGAAACTTGTAGTATTGGCCAGTACAAACTTGCCAAACTATCTATTTTGTTAGCTCTAGGTGGTTGGGTAAACCCTAGCCCCAAGCTTGTCACATCTTATTAAGTTCTTGAAATTTCTTGTGAACACCAAACTAAAATGTCCCTAAGAGTCATTAAATGCCATAGGGTAGTAATCTTTGATGGGGCATATCTCGAAGCTCATGCGAAGTATGGATACAATTTTTGGTGCTATAAGAACATGTTGTAAAGAGCTACAATAATGTTTCTTTCTTTTTGAAGGTCTTATTCTATTTTAATTTTGTAGTAGCATCTCGGGTGATGCTGAAACTTGTAGTTATGGCTAGTAAAAAATTGCCAACTGCTAAATCTCTCTCACCTTTCATCATGGGATCATACTCTCTATTCCATTAGTTCCAGGTGGCTAGGTAAACCGTATCCCCAAGCTTTTCCTATCCCATTGAGTGCTCAAATTTTCTCATGCACACTAAACTGAAACATCCCTATGAGTCACTAAATACCATAGGGCAGTGATCTTTGATGGGGCATATCTTGGAGCTCATGCAAGGTATGGATGTAATTCTAGGTTCTATAGGACTATGTTGCAGAGACCTATAATAAACTCTCTCTCTCTCTCTCTCTCTCTCTCTCTCTCTCTCTCTCTCTCTCTCTCTCTCTCTCTCTCTCTCTCTCTCTCTCTCTTTTGAGATCTTATTCCATTTTGATTTTGTGGCACCATATCAAGAGATGCTAAAACTTATAGTGTTGGCTAGTGCAAAGTTGCCAAATGCCAAATCTACCTGACTATTTGTCGTGGGATCAAATTATCTATTCCCTTAGCTCTAGGTGGTTTACTAAACCCTAAAGTTTGTCCTTTCCTCTTGAGTTCTAAAACATTATTAGACATGCTGAATTGAAATTTCCCTAAGAGTCACTAAATGTCATACAGTAGTGATATTTGACATGGAATATCTTGAAGGTTGTGTGAGGTATGGATGAAATTTTGGGTGCTATGGGACCATGTTGTAGAGAACTACAATAAGCTCTCTCTTTTTGGAGATCTTATTTCATTTTGATTTTGTGGCACCATCTTGAGTGATGCTAAAAATTGTAGTGTTGGCTAGTACAAAATTTCCAACTACCAATTCTCTCTCGCCTTTCATCGTGGGGATCAAACTATCTATTATGTTAGCTCTGGGTGGCTCGATAAAGCCTATTGTAAAGCTTTTCTCATCCCATTGAGTGCTTGAACATTCTAAGGCATGTCAAACCAAAAGATAATTAAGATTCACTAAATTCCATAGGGTAGTGATCTTCAATGGGGCATATCTTGGAGCTTATGCCATCTCAAGTGATGCTAAAACTTGTAGTGTTAGCCAGAATAAAATTTCCAACTGCCGAATCTCTCTCACATTTTTTTATGTGATCAAACAATATATTTTGTTAGGTACAAGTGGTTAGGTAAACCCTAGCCCCAAGCTCATCCTATCCCTAGTATCCATGAGTAACCTGTACTAGGTTTGGTTGAAATTTTTCCTAGGAAATCTAATCCCCACTATTGAAAATTTTGTTGTACTTTTAGTGTTTTCAATGACATGTTTCTATAAAAAATTAATTTTCCACTAAACCTTTGGCAATTATCAAATCTTCTCACTAGTTTATATGTATCTTTAAAGAGAGTGGGCCACCAAAATCCTTCTCTCATTATTGTTTTTAGCCATGCAATGGCCCCCACACACTCCACTGTGCATTTCATTTGGAATTGTAACTGAATGATCCTTATCAACATATTTGAGTAATAAAACTTCAACACTTATCTGATTATCATTCAAGCTTGGTGGAGGTTTCATGTATTGTAAGTGAAAAACTACATCTTTATACAAATCACATGTATCCATATCACATGGTCCATTTTACCATCACCATCAAGTTGGTTTTTCTAATTTTCTTCAAGATTTTATTCTACCATTAACTTTGCAAGTCCTTTACCTCTCACCAAATTAGTAATTTGAATGTCGAAATTGAACTCCTTGATCCTATTGATCCATCTACATCTCCTCCCTAAAACATCCTATTGTGAGAAGAGGAATTTTACTATAGCACTTGGAACAAATGCAATGGAAATACCTCCCATCAAGTAGCATGTAAGTGCATTTACTTCCTTGACCAATGCATAATCTTTCTTTTTATTTATGTCATATTTCAATTTTGCATCTTGTAATGAATTAGTAAAGAATGCTATGGGCTGCTTATATGCATCCTCAATTTTTTGTAATAATGTTGCTGCAATATGATGGAATGAGGAAAAAGAAAATACATGCATGGGCTTACAATAATCAAGGGCTCTTAAAAAAAGAGAATCTTTGATTTCTTTCTTTATATTATGAAAAGAAATTCTTGGTTCTTCATCTCATGATCTCAAATCCTTTCTTCAACATTTTAGAAATGGGTCTACTTATCTCAACAAGATTTGTTACAAATCTTCTAAATTCCCATAACACTCTTGGCCTTCTGAAATTTTGTCCATAACTTCAACTCTTAAAGGATTTATTCTAACTCCTTCTTTCCCAACTAAGTGTCTTAATAATTAGGTAACAACAAAGGCACACTTCCTAAAATTTGAAGAAATATCATACATAAGAGCACCGATGAAAACCTTTTCAAAGTGCATACAGTGGTCATTTTTATTTTTTGAATATGTTGTTAGGTCATCCTGATATACCATTAAGAATTTATCAATAATATCTGCACAGGAAAAATCCATGGCTCTCTACAAAAGTTGGACCAACATTGGTTATACCAAAATGCATTTTATTGTAAAGATAAGTGCCCCAAGGTGTTGTAAATGTTATTTTGTATTGTTCATTCAAAAGTAGTCAAAGAAGTCATCCATCATAGATATTAGTTTAGATCAAGTAACTCTCTATAGCATGGCCTCTATATTTGGAAAACCATAATTATCCTTTAATAATTATACATTCAAATTTATGAAGTCAACACACAATCTGATATTACCGTTCTTCTTTCCAAAAGGAACTAAATTTGACCCCCAATAAGAATTCTTGATTAGTTTGATAATTCTTGCATCTCTTAGTTTACGAACTCCTCTTGCATCTTAGGTGCCAAGGTTAGGTTAATAGGTCTTTGCTTTTGTCTAAAGGGCTTACATCCTTCCTTCAATGTAACCTCATGTTGTAAGAGATCTTCTCTAGAAGCCTTCAAATGATCATAGGACCAAGAAAACACATCTTTAATTTCTCAATAATTCAATCAAAATTTTCTTGATTTTAGGAGATCATTTCTTCCCCATATACACCTTCTTATGTGCATTTTTGGTTCCAAGATTTACATCCTCTAATTCCTTTGCATCACTCTCTTTTTCACTTGTCTTGAATCTATAATAATTATAAAAATTAGTTTCCAAAACAACCAGACTGTTAGGAATTTTATTTGTTTTCAAATAAACATCTTCCTCACCAAAAATAGTATCCTTACCAATTTATGGTTTCTACAAGTTTCACACAATAAATCTCCTACCTTCAAGATTAGTCTTCACAATTAAAATATTTTATTATATACTTGTCTTATTCAAAAATATGCCAATTTTGGATTTTTTAGGGACTAAGTATCTAGTTTGTAACTCCACTTTTGATAGACCAACAAAGGTTACATCATCAAGCTTGATAGCAATATTTTCCGATAGATATACCATCTTATTATTTTTTCTATACTTCCATGTAATCCCAAAGGCATAAAAAAACTCTATCATGTCTCAAAAAAATTCTATATTGCTTTAGCCTTTTATTTTAAGAAACACACACTTCCCTTACTTGGGAAACAATTAATTCAGAATCTCCTATAACATGCAAACAATTTATACCATGCTTATGAGCTATCATAAATCCTAATGGTAATGCCTCATATTCTTATCTATAATTTGTACATGGAAAGTTCAAAGTAAATGAGAACTTATTAGTATGGCCATTAGGAGAAATCAAAAGAATACCTACTCCTAATCCTTCTTTATAGTAGACTCCATCAAAATACATCATCCATAGGTCACCCTTCTCTGACTTTGACTCAACTTCCTTTTCCATGGGTTCCTTTATTATTTCTTTATTTAGTACCTAAACTTCATCCCTAAAAGCATTTACATTAGTCTCTATGAAACATGTCATATCATTTTCAACCTCTTGTTCAATCATGTAGATAGTCTTGGGCTCTCTATTCACTTTCACCAACTTGAGTGGTATATGAAATATCACATTGCATGCTTCCCCCATCATTGCATTCTATTTTCTAGATAGTAACATGACATGGTAGGGTGGGATATCTAAAACTAACATATTCATGTTTGGTCATTCCTTCTCCTTTACGAGGCATTCTTGTTCTATAACTTTTGATCTCAAATCTTCAACATCCCCAAATACATTTGAATGCAATTTACAAGACCTCTCTTCCAACTTCTTACTTTTCTCTTTAAAGGTAGACATTCTCCTAAACAAGTTGTCTCTCTCAATAAGAGTATTCATAGTAATATGTTCCTTCTTCTTCAAATGTATAAGTTTGACCTCTTTTGTAGGATACATTTTTCTAAGAAATTTCAATTTAGTAAGAAAAAGATCAGGATCTATGGTTATTGCTTCTGATTCTACAAGGTCATTGAGATCAATAATGTTTATCTCAATGAAAGGGACATGATGAAGGTGAGATCTACTTTAGAACACTTCTAGGTCTAGGATGTTGATTTGTTCCTCCTAAATCACTAGATCAAAAAGTAGTATTCCACCATGGATGAGACCATTCTATCTTGGTAGGGATATTATTCATGAAAAGGTATCACAAAAAGATTACCTGGAAGCCTACTACTCTCAAATTTTGAGCTATGGGATAAGACTTCTTTCTCAACTATAGGGTAGAACTAGAAGTTATGTCTATGTTTCAATGCATGACTACTTTCTCCCTTCTTCTTAGGCTAATTCTTCATACAAAGGGATATATTAATTTTTGATTACATATGCTTTCATATTCTTCCTTCTATCAATCACTTGCTAGTTAACAAAATATAAGACCAAGTTGTGACCCACAAGGGAAGAAACCTTTTATAAAGGATAAAAGATAAGAACCTTCACAAGAATAGTTATTTCTAAACACATTCAGAGTTTGTAGATAAATTTAGTGTTTTTTGAGCTGATATTGATGGAGATTAGGGTAAACTTTAAGCAACCCCCCCTCCTAAAAAGGATATAAAAATATTGGTGAATCTTACATTATTTTTAAAAAATAAAATAATTTCTTTTATTAATAGGCGAACCTTACATTATTTAAATATTTTTAGAGCTAAATTTTATAAAAATGTGGTGATTTTAAATATTTTTAGTTACTAAATTATTAGCCAAAAGTTTCTAAAATTAGCCAATTGATGAATATTAGCCACTAAAAAATACCCTAACAAAGATTGTTTGAAAAGCTGATTTTAGAATCATGGCACAAGAAGAAGGAAAAATAATAGCTTAGGTTGATGTAGAAGAATGTTTGCAAGCCACTAAATAGGTAAAACCAAAGTTGGCAAGCTTATATGGAGAAAAATGGGTGTATTTCCTTCTAGGATCTTTCCATGCTCAAATCATGAATTTGTATATATCAAAAAATGCATACTCTATCTATAGAGATGCCATTATACCTGATACCAACGAGAATGAAATTTTTTGGTATTTCTACAATAATGGGTTCCAAACTAAATTGCCAATCAATAATTCTTAGATTAGGAACATGGAGAAATTTATAATACCAGAATTAATAATATATGTTGATTTAATGAAGACATTAATCAAATCATAAAATCCTACAACTAAAGAATTTCATCAAAGGGATATGAGTATCCTATGCAAACTAGAGAGGGAGACTTTTATTGAAGTCTTTGACCTAGGAGGACCACTAACAAGACCAATTGAAAAGGAGAAAATGAATGAAAGTTTCAACAACCAGATTACCATCTTTATTAGAAGAGTAATAAGAAGACATATAATGAAAGGAAAGAAGGAAAAGGGTGACTGCCAAAGAAGGTAGGAGATCTTATGCCACTTGAATTATTCTACAAATACTTTAGATATACCATGTTTGATATTAAGAAAGTGCATAAAATAGGTTGCACCATGAATGCCCTTCGGTATATGTACATCATGGCTCTAGACATCTAGGATCCAAATCATAATGTTAGATATGAGTTTGTGGAGTATATTATTAATAGGATGCATGGTGAGATAATGGAAGATCAAAAGGGAGAATTGGGAAATTTTAAGTTTTCCTATTACTGGTTATTGATGTACATAATTCTTTATAATAATATATGGCATATAAGGTTGGACTTCATTGAAGCCGTTGAGGAGAACAAATAGAATATACCTATGCAACTATGGACTTGACTATGGCAAATATTTTATCCTTGTTCTAGTGGCATTTAATTTTATAATGATTGTTTTTCCTATTTCAAACATGTTAATATATATAACTGAGAGAGTATGCAAGGGAGTAAGAATGTTGATAAGACCATCTTCTTCCCCAAATGGTGATAGGGTAATGATCCATGATTGGGCTATCCCTTTTTTTTGATTTTTTTTCATTACTAAAGGTTTTTGGGTGTCCTTAACCCCCTCATGTTCTACCCAAGTATGTCCCAAAAAGATTAGGTCAATTAGAGTTTTTCTAGAAACTACTTATGTTGAACAAGAAACACCTAGGTCATCTTATCTATAAAGGCTCTTTTGTAGCCATGAAAAAAAAGGTAGGGGGTGTAGAACCAGAATCAGTGTGCAAAGAACATTAACAAATAAAGTAAACATTCACAAACCAAAAACTAAATTCACATATATGCTTAGACAAAGAAAGCAAACAAGAAGTGCAAACCTCACAAGAGAAAACAATCCATGCTTTCTTGATTCTGTAGATGTGTCCTTTTGCTGTGGATGTATGCTCAAGATGCTCAAAAGTTGCTTCAATGGAGATGGGTAATGGCAAATTGGTAGCTTTGTGAGCTCTCAATTTGGCATTATAAGGGAAATATTGATGGCTTTGGTTCTCAAAATAGCATGGTAACTTTAGCTCAAAGATTGTTGATGAAATGGCTTGGGATGGGATTCAATTTATAGGCTAAGGGGTAGAGGGATGGAGGGCTTAGATGCAAGGATGGATGAAGGCTTAAGGAGGGCTAAGATGCACTCAAAGGGGAGCACATGGATTGTGCTTGTTTAGCACCAATGGGAAGGTGACACTTGTCACAAGGAGGATGAGTGTGAGAGGGTAGGGTAAAGGGTTGGTTAAAGTCATGATGAGTGGGGTTGAGTATGTAAGAGGGATGTAAGAGGAATGAGTGTGGAAGAGGGAAGAGTGTGGAAGATGGGTGTAAGAGTCATGAGTGGGCTTGTAAGAGTCTTTATGTTTTGTAAGAGCACTCATGACTTAGTGGTTGGGTTTTTTTGAGGGGAGACTTTGGTTTGGATTAGAAAAGTCTTAAACTTGTTTAAGGAATGTGACAACATTAGGGGGTGGATTAGGCTTGGGTTTAAGATTAGATTAGGGATGTTAGAGATGTGCAAGTGGATGGCATTAATGAGGGTGGGTGAGTTAGTGGCTAAGCTTGGTTAGTATGGGTGGATGGGGTGGATTAGGCTAAATGGAGGATTAGAGATAGGTTAGGGGTTTTTGAATTTGAGGATTTCATTTATCAAATAGATTTATTTAATAAATGGGGATTTTTGGAATTAGATAGAAGAATAGGATTTAATTGATAAATAATAGATTATTTGATTTATCAATTAGGACTATAGATGATTAATTAAATTAATCAACTAGGGGATGAAAAAGGATTAATTAAATAGAAATTTAATTAATAATGCCCTTTTTAGATAACTAAATAGGATTACTAAAATAGTGTAATCAAATTTAGGTGTCTACATTTTGCCCCTCTTTGACATACTATTGAGACAACACTATTTCAAAGAAGTTTGAATGAAGACGACACAAGGAAGATGTTTTAGCAACAAGGTTGTCCCAGTCTCGGATAAGAAGAGGAGAGACTAGACTTAGATGATGCCCCCTCAAGAAGGTGGTGGGGAGAGAAATGAGGGTCGATAAATTCTTGAAAAGTACAAGAAATTGAGACGAGCTGAGACATAGGTTGGAAAAGGGGTTGAATTAGCTCAAACTCTCACTACGGGAGAATGATAAAGGGAAATCAGAGGCACAATAGTAAAGCAAGCTTAAGACTTTCTAGGATTGGGGGGGGGGGGAGATGGAGGAGCGGAGCACTATAAAAGGAATCCATGATAGGGAGATGGATGATAGAATGATAAAGCTGATGCAACAGGATTTCAAAGAGTCAGATTATCGAAAGATGGGTTTCGGAGATCCCTAGGACTAGGATTGTGGATCTCGAAAGATGAGGCTTGGTGGATTGATTTGATTGGTGGATCCCTAAGACTAGGATTGTGGATCCCTAAAGCTAAGTGTGAGGAGTGATTCAAAGAGATATTGATGCATAAGCTAGGGTAGGAGCGATAGATGTAGGATATGGATGGGGGATAATGAAGATGAAGGGAATCCATTGAAGCTTTTTGAGCGGGGGGATACTTCAAAGAGAAGTACCACCATGTAGTTGAGCACTAGATTTGCTATAAGACTGTTGGTTAATTTCCAGGGTTACCAAGAACATCAAGGCCTTTTTACCAACCGTCCAGAGGACTGACGAACTGACTCAAAACAAACACACAAGGATTGCCCCAGTATCACACATGAATCCCAGAGGAAGCAGCATGGAAACGACACTAGGTAACCCACAAGCAGAAAAAGAAAACAAGCAAAAGACCTGATCAAGACCTTACACTCTAATTGCCCCATTCGCAGCATACCATGATATGGAAGATCATGGCAACCTTGAGGAGGGAATAAGGAGATTGCTTGGAAAAGATATTTCAAGACCCAAAAGGGAAGATCCCAAATCAAAAGAAAGTGAAAATCCAAAAGAGAACTATTTTCCAACAAGATGGGTAGGACGAGGTACTAACGGACCAAGATTAGACATGAGGAAAGCTATATCTTGCAAGGACCTATCAGAGAGCACCTAAGCTGATGGATCGGGATGAGTGATGCGTCTGGCAAGCTGAACTAAGAAGGATAACACTTTGGTGACAGGAGATCTAGCTAAAGGATGCATTGGAATATCTAACCAAGGTGTGTGATGTGTGCAAGATGTTGACCAAGTATGAACTAACACGAAAGCCGGATAGATACAATGATACTAAGCTAAAGAGGATGTACAAGCTGACAGACCAAGATATGTTATAAATGTACAAGTTTGTTCATGTTTTGGTTTTTTGTGAGATGGAAATGTTTGTGAAGGATGGGGTGTCTATAATAGTTGATAGGTGGATAGGTAGATGGTTTGTGAAAAGTTTAAGGAAAATGGGATTCTGTGTGTGCATGTGATAGGATACAAGCTAGGATACAAGATCATTTACAAGATGGAATATAGTACAAGCTTTGGACAAGATTCAAATATATACAAGGTATGGTACAAGATTTACAAGGTATAATACAAGCTTTGGTACAAGATTTACAAGTTGTACAAGAGGTATTGACAAGCTCCATCAGATTTTGGATATTTCATTGGAACACCAAGGGAACAAGCAGGTGTTTTATGGGATGGTGGGTGGATGGATGAGGGATAGGATAGTGATAGATAATGGATTAGTCTTTAGCACACAAGGCGCCTGAATTACCAAGTTTTCACCAAGGTACCTATCCAAGGCGCTTGAATTGCCAAGTTTTCACCATTGGACACTTATTTCTCTTTACTATTTTTTTTTTTTTTTTCGTATTTTTTCAAAAGCTGGGTATACCAAGGATCTTCAAGCATAGAACTTCTTGAGATGAATGATGTTAGTGGGATCATTCAAGAGTTCTCCTTCTGGTGTAGATAATTGATAGGCTCCAGAGCCAAAGGAGGCAGTAACCACATAGGGACCAAGCCATGTAGGTTCAAACTTGCCTTTCTTTTCTCGATCTGCTTGGACTTTCATATTTTCTTTGAGGACCATGTCACCTGGCTGAAAGTGTCATGGGAGCACCTTCTTGTTGAAATTCCTTTTGAGACAAGTTTGATAGACTATGAGATGGTCATAGGCTTGTTGTCTCTTCTCGTCTAAGAGATCTAGCTAGGTGAGTTGAGCTACTCTGTATTCTTCATCTGAGATTTGCCCTTGCAAAGATATGCGTAGTGAGGGAAGTTCAACTTCTATAGGTAATACCGCTTCGACACTATAGACTAGGGAGTATGGAGTTGTGCCCGTGGATGTATGAAAGGAAGTTCGATAGGCCCATAGAGCTGGATTTATTTGAAGGTGCCAATCACGGCCGGAATCATTGACAACTTTCTTTAGGATTTTGAGGAGAGTTTTATTAGTTGCCTCTGCCTGGCCGTTACCTTGTGGGAAATATGGGCTAGAAAAGCGGTGATGGATGCGGAGGGAAGTGCATAATTCTTCCATGTTGAGATTTTCAAAGTTACCTCCGTGGTCAGTGAAGATGGTGGATGGGATGCCGAAGTGGCAAACAATGTGGTACAAGATGAACTTGGAGACTTGAACTCCTGTAGCTGAGACTAGGGGGACTGCTTCCACCCACTTAGTGAAATAGTCTGTAGCTATTATTATTCATTTATGTCCATCAGATGAGAGAGGGGTTATAGTTCCAACTAGATCAAGGCCCCAACAAGCGAAAGGCCAAGGTGGTGCAATAGGCTGTAGATCCTGTGCTGGAGCGTGCACAAGATTTGCATGCTGCTGACATGGGAGACACTTTCTGACAAAGTCACAAGAGTCTTCTTCAATGGTAGGCCAATAGTAGCCTACTCTAAGGATTTTTTGTGCTAGGACAATACCACTCGTGTGGGCACTGCAAAGTTCAGAATGTACTTCTTTTAATGCCATCACAACCTCATTTTCATCTAAACATCGAGAGAGAGTATTGTGATAACCCCGACGATATAGGGTATTGGCTATGATAACATAGCGGGATGATTTTTGGATGAGGTTCTGGCGTTGGGTACTTGTGAGGTGAGGGGATATGATACCATCGTTAAGGTAAGCGTGAATTTCATGGTACCAAGGGGATTGGGGACCAACCAAGATACAAACATGGTTTGAATCCTCATTCGCATAGGCAGGTGTGAGGAGCTTCTCAACTAAAAACTCATACTGCGTAGCTTCTTGGGGAATTTCCAAGAGCGAGTTGATAGTGGCCATGGCATCTACTGCCTTGTTCTGCATTCGAGGCACTTGTGTAAACTGAAGCGTTGTAAAATGTTGGGTCAGCTGATCAACTAGCTCTTTGTAGGGTAATATCTTTTCATCTTTGGTTTGATATTCATTTAAGACTTGTTTGATAATGAGTTGGGAATCACCAAAGACTTGTAACTTAGTGATATTCCATTCTGTAGCTATCTTTAATCCTGCTACAAGAGCTTCATATTCTGCTATATTGTTGGTGCTAGGGAATTGTAGCTTGAAGGCTTTTGGAATGTAATCTCCTTGAGGTGTAACTAATAATATTCCTGCCCCTGATCCATGAGAGGTGTATGAGCCATCAAAATAAAGCTTCCATGGGGGTTGTTCTTCAATTAGGCAGATATGCTCATCTGGAAATTCTGTGAGCAAAGGATATGCATCTACTAGAGGTGCATCAGCTAGGTGATCTGCTATAGCTTGCCCTTTGATTGCCTTTCTATCCACATACTGGATGTCAAACTCACTTAGTAGCATAACCCATTTGGCCAAACGGCCTGTAAGTGCTGTTCTGGAGAGCATATACTTGAGAGGGTCAATCTTGGAGACAAGTTGGATGGTATGACTTAGCATGTAGTGGCGAAGCTTTTGAGTTGAGAAAACAACTACCAAACAAGCTTTTTCCATAGGAGTGTAATTGAGTTCATAACCAACTAGGGTTCTACTGATATAGTAGATGGCTCTCTCTCTGCTATAATCATCATGTTGTGCTAGAAGTGCCCCTAGAGCAGTAGGTGTTGCTGATATATACAAGATCAAGGGACGACCAAGAACTGGTGGAACCAAGATAGGGGGATTGGTGAGATACTTCTTGAGCTGATCGAAGCTGCGCTGACATAAAAGATCCCACTTGAAGTTCTCATTCTTCTTTAGCAAGTATGAAAATGGTGTACACTTATCTGCAAGTTGGGAGATGAAGCGCCAGACAGATTGAAGTTTTCCCTGAAGAGAGCGAAGCTGTCACAGTGTCTGGGGAGGAGGCATGTCTAAGATAGCCTTGACCTTTTTGGGGTCAATCTCTATACCCCGTTTAGAAACTATGAAGCCTAGAAGCTTGCCAGATGTGACCCCAAAGACACACTTCTTGGGATTTAGCATGAGATAATATTGGGCCAACCTATCAAAGACTTTTTCCAAGTCAGCAAGATGATCCATGAAGGTGTGAGATTTGACCAGGATATCATCCACATAATCTTCCAAAATGCTATGGATAAGATCATGGAAAATGGCTGTCATAGCTCTTTGATAGGTAGCCCCAGCATTCTTTAGGCCAAAAGACATCATGGTGTAGCAAAAGGTTCCCCAGGGGGTAGTGAATGTTTTCTTATGCTGATCCTCTTCTGCAATCTTGATCTGATTATACCCAGAAAATCCATCCATAAGGGACAGGATTTCATGTCCAGCTGTAAGATCTACAATCATATCTATGTTGGGCAAGGGAAAATCATCCTTTGGACAAGCTTTGTTAAGATCTCTAAAATCAGTATAGATTTTGATGTCACCGGAAGGCTTAGTGACAGGGACCATGTTGGAGATCCATTCTGAGTAGTCGATAGGTCGGATAACCTTAGCAGCTAACATTCTTTCTAGTTTAGCTTTGACTAGTAATGCCACCTTGGGGTGCATTTTCCTAAGCTTTTGTCTGACGGGCTTGATCTTTGGATCGACTTTAAGATGATGAACTACAAGCTTTGGATCGAGTCCTGGCATGTCCTGATATGACCATGCAAATCGGCCAATGTTCTCTCGTAAAACCTCAAAGAGAAGGTCAGCTTGGTCTTGTGATAGGGATGCAGCAGTGTGAACAATTCTAGGGATCTTTGAAGAACCAATGTTGACTTCTCTAGTATCCTCTATTAGAATAGAAGACACCTCTGGTCGATTATCTTGAGGAGGCAATACTAAATCCTCATGTTCTGCTTGTGGCTTTGAATTTTCTTGCTGAGGGGTTCTCTTCGCTGCCTTAGCTAGTCCCAGATTTACCTTAGTTCCAGTTTTGGGTGTATCGAAACTAGGTTGGGGATTTTCTCCAAAATACCCCTTGGGATCTAGCTTGTAGATGTAGGTAGAATCTGGCTTTGTCTTCTTATGAGGAGTTTCAGCTCCCATGAATCTTAGAAGTGCTTCCTTTGATGTGAACTCATCAATATGTATGACACTTGGTTGGTCCCAATCTATGAGTTGTGGATGAGCAAGTGGTAGGTCAATGAGATGGATGGATAGTTCTCGGAGAACAGAGTCTCCTAGGAAGATTTGGTCTAGGATATCATTGTAGGCTCTCTTTTCAACTTCCTTAGGAATGTCTTCGATTTTGACAAGGTCACGATGGATGTTCGAAAAAGCGTGACCATTCTCGTTGGTGCCCCCAGTTGTGGGTATGCCAAAGCCAAGACCTGACTTTATTTCCCAATCATGTGCTTCGATGAGACATTGCATGCCCCTTTCTTCTAGTCCTAGTCCACCTCCTTGATAGTTCCATTTTTCAGTGATGAGCTTATGTTGTTGGGGATACGTCTGGCTGAAGTGATCAAGGCGTGCTTGATTTCTTGGAGGTGCATCCTTATGTAGCCAATTGTTGATATCTGGAGTGAGCTCCTCATGAAGAGGGGTTTTTAAGGACACAAAGGTGGTTGGGCCAAACTGTTTGTATCGAGGAGGTGGAATCTCCTTAGCTTTGTGATATGTTGGCCGTCCATGGGTATGTGGATCAAGTGGGATTGCTCCGACAGCAAATGCATCTGATAGACTATATTCTCCACATCCTTTGTTGTTGATCTTTATAGTAGATAGGGTGGAGGCAAGGATGGTTTCTGTGTCATTACAAGTGTGGGATGAGCTGGCGATGGCTGTGCTGATGTCTATTCTAGGGCAATGGTTTGTATATGAAGCTTCAACTGCATTGCAGTAAGCAAAGGGTTCTGGATCGGCATGGATGGTTACCTCAGTGCCTTGATGCAGAAATTTGATGCACTGATGGTAGGTGGATGGAACGGCCTTCATAGCATGAATCCATGGGCGACCGAGGAGGATGTCAAATGGTAGGTTTAGATCAACAACATGGCAAACTGTCTCTTGAATGACTGGCCCAACCTTGATTGGTAGCAAAATAGTCCCTTCTGTGGTCCTTTCCAAGTTGTCATAAGCTTTGATGGTGATAACCTCACTGATCATATCTGCCTTAGTATACCCAGCTTGTTTTATGAATTTTAGGGTGCAAATGTTCAAGGCTGATCCATTATCTATCATTACTCTTTTCACGGCAAAATTGGATACCATGATGGCTATGCGAAGCGGAAGGGTGTGATCTGGCTCAACCGTGGGTATGTCGGTGGGTTTGAAAGATAGGGCACATGAGGATGAAAGGTGTCCAACAAGATTACAAAAATCAGTAGCATTGATATCAGAAGGGACACGAGATTCTATGAGAGCACTATCAAGGATGTCTTTGTACACAAGACTAGTGCGGAGAAGGTCTAAAATGGATATTTGGGCTGGCATGTTCCCAAGGTGTTCCAAGATATTGTACCAGGTTTTTGATGGAGCTGATGGTGTTGATGAAACTGGTGGGCCTGCGATGTTAAATCGCGCTCTTCAAGTGGTGACCACACACTCATTGTCTGGTCCTCAGATATTGATAACATTGACAGAAGGCTCTTTCTCAGATATACGAACTATAAGGCTACCATAGTCTATATAGGATGAAGTGTGGTCATTGTTCTTCCCATGCTGTTGGTTTGGCTGGCGGTTGGTGTTGTTTTGGATAGGTGCCTTTCTAGGATTTTGGCTGTTGTGTGGAGGAAAAGCATTTTGATAAATCTGTAAGCCTGCATTGGGAGAGGTTTGGGCACCAACAGTGATTTCCTTCCGATCAATGAGGTCTTGCACATAGTCTTTCAGTTTCATGCATCTGAGGGTGGTGTGACCATTTACCCTATGGAACTTGCAATACTCATTGTCCTTGTACCATGCAGCTTTGGATTGGATTGGATCAATTTTTTGGGTAGGAGGAAATTTGATGAAGTTTTCCTTAGCCAATTTCTCAAAAATAACATTCAATGGCTCACCAAGGGGTGTATAGTTTCTAGGTGCAGGTTGGAATCTGGGCTTTTGCCCTGCAGCTACATTGATGGCATTAGCTTGATTGTTAGACCCTTGAAAGTTGGGTCTTGTATTGTGGTTTTGATAGCTTTGGTTATTTCGTTGTTGGTAATTGGTAGCTTGTTGGTTTTTTGTTTGATATGGTGGGTTAGACTGGTTTTGAGAAGGACCAACGATATTCACATGTCTGGTGTCAGTAACCCCATCTGTTGCAACATGCTTGTTTTTTTTCCAATACCTAGACTTGTCATTGGAATGTGATTGATTTTGGTTGGCCTCTTTGTAAATCTTTACCACACGATCTTTGATGAGTCCTTGCTCCAGGATCATTCCTTTCTCTTTGATATCTTTATAGGTCTGCAAATAGTTCATGGTCATGTGGTGAGCCAAGCTGGGATGTGCATTATCAATAAACATTTTCACCACATGGCATTCTGGCAAGGTGTAGGATATGCAGGTGGTAAGGGTTTGCCATCTTTGCAGGTATTTGGCAAGGCTTTCTCCACCTTTTTGCTTGGTGTGGACAAGATCAACTATTGATAGCTCTATTTCAACAAGATGGGCATATTGGGCTACAAATGCCTTAGATAATTTAGCAAAGTTTTTAATTGTGCCATAGGGGATTCTATAAAACCATTGAAGAGCTGGTCCAGCCAAGCTTTTGGGAAAAAGGTGCAAGAGGAAGACATCATTGTATGCCACGTCCTGGCAATGCATGTAAAATTCTTTGATATGTGTGACAGGGTCTCCTTTTCCTCTGAATTTGTCAAATTTAGGTACCTCAAAGTGTTCGGGAAATGGTGTCGTGGTAATGGCTCTGTCAAATGGGTAAGGACACACATTCTCAAACTTGAATGTCTTTGGATCATTCCCTTCTTGGATGGCTTTCAGAGCTGTCTTCATTTGCTCCCATTCTGAATTGATAGGTGATGGTTGGGGTGCCCCCAATGTAGGAGTGCCTTGAGGTAGGTATGTGCTGGATGGGGCCATTGAATATGGATGGTTATGAGGGATTTGCTGATAGGGATTGTACATTGTTTGGGCAGCTTCATGGTGGATGACGGGTTGTTGAGGGGGAGGTGGCGCATATTGCTGCATGTGCTGCGAGGCTTGCTGTTGATATGGGATTTGAGATTGGGATTGAGGAACATAAGCTGGCTGTGGGATAAATGGATTGCTTTGTGGAGGTAAGGTATAAGATGGTTGTGAGGCTTGGGGAAAGGATCGGGGGGCTTGTGGGGTTTGACCAATATATGTGGGTTGTGCCCCCATTTGGGATGGTATCTACAAATAATTGGTGGTTGGTTGGGGTGGTGGATTACCTCCTAGAAGTGGCATTGAAAAGTAGTTGGTAATAGGAGGTAATGGATTAGTTGGTGGTGGAGGTGGTGGGAATTGAAAGCTTGGGAATGGAATTGATGGGGTTTGATAGCTTGGTGGCTGGATTTGGAAGCTTGGTATAGTGGTGGCGGGAGCTGGGGTCACTTGGGAGCTTGGTAGAAGATTGGCAGTAGCTTGTGGGATTTGATAGCTTTGTGGAGTGAAGGTAGTAGCTTGTGGATTTGTGGCTGGTGGTATTGAGCTCCCAAGACCTAATGGAAATGATGGGATTGTTCTTTGGGCTATGGTAAACAAGTTGGGGGTGATGAAAGGTTGATTACTTGGCCCCATGGGTAGCATCCCTGTTGTATATTGCTGAGGTTGGCCAAAGATGCTAGCACTGATTTGGGAGATGGGTGGATTGGGAAGGCTAGGTTGGGGAGCAGCAGCAATAGTGAAGGGGGTGAACGGTGAGGTGTTTTGGGTAAAGGGGGTTTGGAGCAGAGAGGTATGAACCAAGGATGGAGTGGTGGTGGTTGGGTTGGCTTGCAGCATGGAGATTTCAACTTGGGTGGATGATGGTATGTTTGGGTCTATTGGGTCATATGGATTGGCTGGAGGCTCTTCTTTTGAAATAAATTGAGGATAATTTGGATCATAAGAGCCTATGGGTGGTGGCAGCTGCTCAAACAATGGGTGAGATGGATCTGATAATGGAGGGGGTCTTCCAAAGTCAAAGGTTCCTACATTGTCCCTTCGAAAATTAGCCATGATTGTCTCTTTGTTTTTGTCTATAATGGCTTTTACCAATACTGCATTTCTTGGTTGGTTCATGAAAGCTTCAATGTCAGTAGGTGATGGCATAGCTGGCTCTGGGCTAAAGGATGGCTGAGTGCTAAAGGGGGGTGAGGCTGTTCGATCTAAATTATAGGGCTCCATTGTTTCTTTCTTCTTGGCTAAGCGAGTGACGGGTGGCATGAAAAATGCTCCTAGGGATGAGATGCAATAATGCTGATGGATGCAAAAAGGGGGAAGGCTTTTCTATGCAAATGATTTCCTAGGTTGAGGCAAAAGCTATATGAAAAAACCTAAGGAGGATTGGGTTGGGGATTCTAACTTCAAAGATATGTTGCCAAAGTGCAAAAGGTCTGCTTTCCTATGTGCAAGCTTGGTGGTGATTGTGTCAACTTAAGGATAGACTAATGATCCTTTAGGAAGAACACGAGATTGACCACTTGCGGATCCCAACCTTTAGCTCAAGGTGATGAGGGATAACAAGTGACAAAGCTAGATTACCCTAGACAAAGCTCTGTCAAAGGGATAACCTTGGTGAGATTGGTGGATTTGGAAGATTTTAGGAATGGCAAACTTTTAGCAAGGTGACAACAATTTTGAAAGCTTAGATGTGTAGATTTTTGATTACTAGCTAGATGGTATGATTCTAAATGAGATGGATGAGCTAATAATGCTTAACGGGATAACCTAAGATAGCTGGCTTTTCTACAAAGATGACTCTAGAGTGAAGCTTATCCAAGAAGATGTGGAGAAACAAGGGTGTCTAATCATAGAAATCATGCCTAGTTGGTAAGGCATAAGCAGGATTAACTCTTGGATGTTGGCTAAATTTGATTGTGCGCTCTAACTAGGCCTCTTGAAGTGCTTCGTCGGTAGCTTTGTCCTCTGCTTTGTCGAGTTTGGAAATTCATGGGCTTGGTGTTATTTCTTTTCTCTTGGCTGAAAGTTCTTGGTATGCTAGAGATGGCTTGAGTTTGACCTTGTGAAACTTCTGTTTCGGTTTGGGTTGTTCCGACATAAATTCCTGAATTTGCTTGGCTTTGGGAAAAATCTCAGTTGTTTTGCTTCAACTTGTTCAACTTCCAAAATAGGCAGTGACTATGCTAAGTGTGCCCTAAGCTAGGATTGACCAAGTTTGGCAAACATTCATTCAACAAGTAAAATAAAAACAAGCAATAGATAGGAACACCCAGATAGAAGTTTGTGGTTCTCAGAAAGTGATACTTGCGCCAAGGAGTGTGTATGTTCTACAAATGTTTCGATCAGTCACTCCAAACACATTAACATCCTAGATGGTTTTCTGCAAGGCTGATAATTGGTTTAGCTAGGTAGTCCTCGATATACGCAAGGTACGTGAGGCCCAAATCCGTAGATGAGACCAAAAGGATGTCACATAGCCGAGAGGAGCGGTAACCCACTTCTCCTCTTTCACTTCTCAAGGGTATAAAGTTCCTTGAGGCTTAGCCCGAATGACAAAATCTTGATCCCAAGAGAGGTGTCTTTCGATTCACGTCCCGATTCTTATACTCCATCGGAGCGCTAGAGTTGAGGTCGTCCAAGGGGTGATGAAATCCCCAAGCAGGCCTCCTAAAAAGAAACAAGGTTTTGGATCCTAATCTTATGGACCCAAGATGGCCTCGATAGACGACAAGGGGAGAGAAGACTCAGATGACCTTGGGCTAAAAAACACGCTTGTTCTTTTACCAACTGACTCTTATGTGTGCTAATCTAGACTTTGCAAGCACTCATGTTTAAGAGACAATGTTCAATTCCAACTTGAAGCACCAACAAAAGTAAATCGATCGAAGAATGGAAACAATAAAAAGAGTTAGGGTCAACAAAAGAAAACTCGCGCGCCTGGAGGCCCTCCACGTCAAGTATCGATTAATTTTCTTTAAGGCATTCAAGATTGAGTGTGAGTTTGTTTTAAGCCAAAAACAAAAGTGTGTCAGATTCGATTTCAAGCACGCGCCCGGAGGCTCTCCACGTCAGTTGTTCAATTTTAGTGCCCAAACTTGAAGTGTGATCGATTTAATCTAGAGTTTTGGCCATTTAATAATTTTGATAAAGTTAAAGCAAACGTTCAAAGACCAAGTGAGTGAGTTAGATTGTGAAACATTTAACACCTTTTTCAAGTAGACCCATCCCCATAAATGGTGCTGAGATTGCAACCAATAGTTAATATTTGTTGGGTGATTAGAAAAGAGGTGAGTCGAAGGAACTACTCAAATTGATTTTTGTAAATTTGTATTTTAACTTAACAAAGTTTCTTAAATGTCCAAAAATCAAACTTTACCTAGATTGCATGTGAAAAAGAGATTTGTTTTGTTCAATTTTAGAAGCTCCAAATGAAGTGTTTGATATTGTAATGGTTAATTGATCCTTGGCATTCAAGATTGGATTTTTTGTTTTAAGCATGCATTCCAAAGAAAGTTGATTTTAATCCATGACATTCAAGAGTGTGTTTTGAGCAACATTCATTCAATGGAAAATGTGTTTAACCATTCAAGTTCATTTTTTTTTTTTAGCAACATGCATTCAAATACAAATGGTTAAACATTCAAGTTCATTTTTTAGCAACATGAAAACCTGCAAGAAACATGGTTAGTGGTTCCATATGTGCTCCAACCTACAATGAGACAAAAAAAAAAGCAATTTAGTTAGTTAGCCAAAATCTTCAAAAATGAGAGCTTAACTATGGGAAAAAAAAATTTAACTTTTTTTTGTTGTTTTTTCTACGCGTAAAAATGCTTAAAATGGTCTAAATCCTACGGAACCACTAAAAGTCAAATTTTGATTTATACTCTTATGGAACATAAGCAAGCAGAGAAGACAGTCTGTCAAAATACGAAGACGCTGAAATACAGAGACACCAAAATACGAAGAGGACAAAACAGATTTGCAGCACAGAACACAGGTGAGACGCTGATTTGCGCAGATGCGGATTTTCGCAGACGACGATTTTCGCAGACGCAAATTTTCGCAGATGTCGATTTTCGCAGATGTTGATTTTTGCAGACGTCAATTTTCACAAACGCGGATTTTCGCAGATATCGATTTGCGCAGACGCGGATTTTTGCAGACGTCGATTTTCGCAGACAGAACAGGTTGCAGACGCCAAAACTGCGCCAAAAAAGCTGAAAAATGCAAATTTTTTTTTTTAGATGGTATTTCTTCTTCCTAAGTGTGTTCTTTAACCTGCAAAAACAAGCAAAAAACCTTCACAACACACTCAAACAACAACAAACATTAGATGGTTAGAAAAATGACATATAGATGAAAATAGATGATTAAATGACCCATAGTGGGGTCCCACCGGGCGTACCAAAATGTAGAACCAGAATCAGTGTGCAAAGAACATTAACAAATAAAGTAAACATTCACAAACCAAAAACTAAATTCACATATATGCTTAGACAAAGAAAGCAAACAAGAAGTGCAAACCTCACAAGAGAAAACAATCCATGCTTTCTTGATTCTGTAGATGTGTCCTTTTGCTGTGGATGTATGCTCAAGATGCTCAAAAGTTGCTTCAATGGAGATGGGTAATGGAAAATTGGTAGCTTTGTGAGCTCTCAATTTGGCATTATAAGGGTAATATTGATGGCTTTGGTTCTCAAAATAGCATGGTAACTTTTGCTCAAATATTGTTGATGAAATGGCTTGGGATGGGATTCAATTTATAGGCTAAGGGGTAGAGGGATGGAGGGCTTAGATGCAAGGATGGATGAAGGCTTAAGGAGGGCTAAGATGCACTCAAAGGGGAGCACATGGATTGTGCTTTTTTAGCACCAATGGGAAGGTGACACTTGTCACAAGGAGGATGAGTGTGAGAGGGTAGGGTAAAGGGTTGGTTAAAGTCATGATGAGTGGGGTTGAGTATGTAAGAGGGATGTAAGAGGAATGAGTGTGGAAGAGGGAAGAGTGTGGAAGATGGGTGTAAGAGTCATGAGTGGGCTTGTAAGAGTCTTTATGTTTTGTAAGAGCACTCATGACTTAGTGGTTGGGTTTTTTTGAGGGGAGACTTTGGTTTGGATTAGGAAAGTCTTAAACTTATTTAAGGAATGTGACAACATTAGGGGGTGGATTAGGCTTGGGTTTAGGATTAGATTAGGGATGTTAGAGATGTGCAAGTGGATGGCATTAATGAGGGTGGGTGAGTTAGTGGCTAAGCTTGGTTAGTATCGGTGGATGGGGTGGATTAGGCTAAATGGAGGATTAGAGATAGGTTAGGGGTTTTTGAATTTGAGGATTTCATTTATCAAATAGATTTATTTAATAAATGGGGATTTTTGGAATTAGATAGAAGAATAGGATTTAATTGATAAATAATAGATTATTTGATTTATCAATTAGGACTATAGATGATTAATTAAATTAATCAACTAGGGGATGACAAAGGATTAATTAAATAGAAATTTAATTAATAATGCCCTTTTTAGATAACTAAATAGGATTACTAAAATAGTGTAATCAAATTTAGGTGTCTACAGGGGGTGTTAATCTAATTTTTTACATTTGCAAAAATTATGAAAAAATTATTGAAAAATCATTTGAATCTTTAAATACTGCAGATTAGGGTTTTGTTCCTTGTATTTTTCAAACCCTTAGATTTCCCTAGTTTTGAAAAACCCTCAAAGTATTTTCAGAAAAATGTTTTAATGGTATATCTTTTCACCTAAGGAACGGCTTGTGCAAGCATGAGTTCATTTTAATTTTTTTTACACCATACATGGTCATGCTTGGCTTGAAAATTGCTTAATAATTTTATTACAAAATGCCTTTGATAACACAAAGTTTTTACAATCGTTGATCTTGTTTAGATCAATGGGTATCGCATGCCCACAATTTTGATCTTGGTGACATGTAGCCCTTACTTTTCTAAATTCTAGTGAACCATAAAATGAGTCATAGGTTGTCAGAAAATTTTGCAGGTTTTTGAGTACTTTTGTGCACGTTTTGGATTTCCTGTGATATCATTGGTTGAGTCACCAACAGAGACATATCTTTATCACCAAGAAGTGTCAACCACTAATTTCATTTGAATTAAGGTCTAGTGTTTTCCCACAAGAAGGAGATGCTCGTTAGATAAATAATGCGAGGAAGTGAAAATTGGACAAGTGGCAATGTCTGACAAGATGGGCCCACCATTCTCAAGGATGGATGTCTTCTATGACAAGTGTCAGACAAGTTGGAATGGTTGGAGATTTTTATTCGTCACTTTGGCCAACATGGTGATAAGGATACCTAATTCTATTACCATTGAATTATCAAGGATCAAAGGCTAGTGCATGCCTACAATTTGAAGATGCGCAAGAGGTAAATAATGTGGGCAAGCAATTTTTTATGTGTGACAAGGTGGGGTAGGATAGTTTTAATTGTATGCTATAGTATGCCACACTATGAAATGATTACTAACATGTACTGCCAGATGTTCCATTGAAGAAGTCTAACTGCCAAATGAAAATGAAGTCCTATCAGTCGTAGATCTTTCAAAGATCTACAATTAGTACAATCCCACATTATGAAACTGGAAGTCAGATAAGAAAAGTTGGTATGTGCCTTTGCGATGTGTGTCATATTGGGTCAAATTATGGAAGAATGTTGAGTCACACCATGTGGTCTGCCACTTGTGCTTAGCTAGAAATACTTATGATGTAGGCACGAAAAGTGTCAAAAATTAATGCAATAGTCAAATGAGTCAGAACACATGGATTGAAAGAAGTCATTTCATTGGCCCAAGTGAATGATGCAAGTGTAGAATGCAGAGTTGTTTTTGATCATTGATCTTATCTTGATCAATGAAGGGTGCTTCCCCATAATTTGAACCTGACTGAAGTTTAAACAAAGCAAGAATGCACCATGCAAACATGTGTCCATGGTGACATCTAAATTTTTAACCCAAAACCTCTATAGGGTATAATCAATGTCACCATTTATATTTTGAAGATCAACAACTAGCAAAAGCCTACAATTTGAAAATGCTCATTAGATAAGAAAAGTGGGAATGCACCAGCATGACATGTGAACTGAATGATGTCAAGTACTTTCTCACTCAGAAGAAGATATGGGATTTTCTGGTGTGGAATGTTGTTAGAAGGCACAAACTCAAATGGAGGTTTCCCATTGGTCAATATAGTTGATTGGATTTCATTCACAAGTAAATTAATCTGATCGCTGATCTTGTCTTGATCAATGAATGGCACTTCCCCACAATTCTAAGGTGTGAGGAATTTAAATAATGCAGGCAAGCACTATTGTGACACATAGCCTTATTTTTAAAAGCTATAAAGCTTGTTTCTTTTTAAATTAGAGTTATCTGATCTGCTGAAAATCTATGGATAGGATTCAAATCTGGTTACAATTTGGAGGTAATGGTTACTAAGAGTAAATATGATTCAGATTTCATTCGTACGATTTCAATATATGAAAAGAACCCATGATCTCACCATTAATGAATCAACAAAGCACAAAAAGAACATTAGGGCATACAAAATTTTCAGAGCCAAGGCACAAAAATTCTTAGCTAGTGATCCAGTGAAATTATAGAAGAAGTCACATAGTGTAGAAGTGCGAATTCTAGTGGGTAAATACTCTGCAACTCTTTTAAAATTTCAAGTATTTGCTATTGTAAATTTTCTAGGGTTTTATTCAAAATGCCTCCCATAAAAGAGTTCACCAAGAAAATAGACTATTTGAAACACTCTGTGCACAATCACTTTCTTGAAAAATTCCCCTTACCAATGTATGAAATAACTAGGGGGGGGGGGGAACTCATTAAAAACATACAAGAGTAGTTGTAGCAGAAGGTTTTTACGACAAAGCTAATTGGGTAAGAGATTAAGAAATGGTTTTCAAATGAAAACTAAACACTCCTATGAGTAATGTATGGGAGTTTAATATTGGTAAATTAACATTCCCCATAGTTTTCTTTGATGGCGATTTATTGACGGATCTATTTAGGGTTTGTCCTAAATTATTTAGTGAGGTTTTCAACCTCAACCCTAACCATGTTGTACATGAAACTATTGACATAGATGACCTTCAAACAAGGTATGATACACAAAGAAATTACTTGAGAATAGGGCCACTGCAAGAGCATGTTGCTAAAATTGGCACCTTGCCTATAATTACAGCCAGTACCTTAGAGCCATTGTTGAGAAGACATTTCAAACAGAGAGCTCAAGCACTATATTTTTCTCTTTACAAGATTTTTGGGATGGATGAAATTGATCAAATTGTAGGCTCTATTGTCCTTATCATGGCTCAAACTCTTCAATTTGGGATGAGCACTATTCTAGATTTTGCTACTTTTCTTGTGAAAGAAATTCATAATGGTCCAGTGGGAGTAGCATGGGGAAAGGTGGAAACACCATTCTATTGGTATTCATTTCTTATGTATGTATGCTTGTACAAGGTATTCACCTTTTTCTCCAAGGGTATGGAGCTAGAAACAACAAGGGATGGAGAGAGGAATCTAGTGTAGCTGTGGAGTGTAGATATGACTTCAAAAGCTACAAATGCTAGCTATGTGAGATTTGATAGATACTTTGCTTCAAAGGTTAGGTTGCTCTTAAAAGGTGACAGCCCTAGAATTCCAAAGGCATTATTGGAATTGGTTATACCTAAGGACCATGCTCAAGGACTATTGGTTAGTAATAATTAGGGGGATATAATCCCTTATAATGTTTCAACTATAATAAGAATGTATGGTTTTGTGGGAAAGCCATATGTGTCATTGTTTCATGTGCCCTTGAAAGTAGGGATAGCTAAGCTCTTATGGTAGATAGGTACTATAGATGAGAAGGAACTATCTAAGAAGGGTACTTTCTTCCAATTGTTACTATAGTGCATGATTTTGTTTTTATCAGGAAAGGGTGCAAGCACCTTAATTTGTTTCTAGATAAATATAATGTGGTAGAATCTCATGCCAAATTTATTAAACCTGAAGGATTCTATGACCTCTTAAGAGAGAGGGTGAAAGCTTCTCACATGGTACAACAAGTCTACTATCCAAAAGATATAATCAGAAATACTTTCACTTTGCAAGAACAAGAATTGAGGAAAGTAAAAAGGATAGTATTCAATAAGATGTTAGAATTCATTAATTCTTTTGACCCCCAATATGACCCATTGAAAGATAAAAAAATACTAAGGAGCTCAAATGCAAACATTAATGAATAATTTTGCTATAATAATTCAAACCATGAGTGAGAAGAAAGCCATATATGTTGAGACACATCCAAACAAGGCTATAGAGGTACAAATAAGAATAAGTAGCAGAAATGTGGTGGCTCCTAACTAGTATTCATTGCAGAGAAGGGAAGGTTATGTCATGATTTAGAATGTCCAACAGGTACCCCTTCATCAGAACCCAAGGTCAAGAAGTCCATCTGCAACCAGCTCTCCAAAAGGGCAAAAATTAGAGCAGGGGTCTTCTTCTTCTCAAAAGGAACAATACTCCCCAAGCTAGTCCCCAATCCAAATAAATGATGAAGAAATACTAAGGAAGCAACTTAGAAAAATGCATGGAGAAGGGGATCTAATTTTTATTTCTATACATTTGGATGTTGGAGAGCCATAAGAACCTCCTACACCTTCCTTGGACCTAACCATTGCTGATTACCAAGGTAAGGAAATTGATCCAATAGTTGCCCAAGCTTCTGAAAGGTTTATTAATGATGAAAATTTTGTAAAGTCTAGGGCATTTGCTTAGTTTTTGTGGAGATTAAACATTAGAAATTTTGAGAAGACCTACCAGAAGATAAAAGCATAACAACTAGACAAACCTGATCTAGATATTAAGGAAGAGGTAAAATCTAAATTTTTGAATGATTTTTCCCAGTTTACTCCTGATGCTAGGAGGCAAATAGGTAGACAGTCAGGAGTCCTCCTTTTTCTAGAATGGGATATAACAAATTCCATTGTTTTTTACTTAGTAAGAAAATAGAAGGATGATCAACTGAGGACTACTGAAGAAATACTACAGGCTCATAGAGGAGTCAAATTTAGTGATGACCACCAAGCCCTTTTTATATGGTCCATGGAAAAAAGGGAGAATACTGGAATGCATGAGATTCCCACTGTAGAGAATACTGGTGCATTGATAGTGTTCAAGGCTAGTGAGATAGGCAGTAAACAAATAATTGGAATGGCATCAGAGATGCTAAAATTTGGTAGCATACTGTCTAGCCAAGAGCAAGATAAATTTTCCCAACTCAATGCTAGGTTTGAAGAAGTTTTGAAAGCATATGAGGAAAGGGGTATGCAGATATAGTCAGTGGAAAACAAAGTATCTCAAATGGAGAGGGTCCTTGGGAAAAGAAAAGTAGGAGAATCTAGTAGACCTAGGATTGTATACCCTCCTAGGCCACCTATTGAACCCTTCAAGTCCACTCCAATTATTGAGATACCTGATACTCCAGAAAGGCCTTAGTTCAGTACTGCAAAGAATTTTTAAGATGAGAAGAATAAGTTGTATGCAATGCATGTAGAGCTCCACAATCAGGATGAAGAAAAATCAAGGTAGGGTATCATGTATTTAATAGATAGGATAGAATGGCCCACATTTTTCGATCAATTGTTAAGGATTGCAGCAATCAGGGATGAATTGAAGCAAAATAAAGTTATATTTAGACACATTTTACATAAGTGGATAGAGAGAAGTCTAGATATCACTGCTATGTGTATATTTGTCATTCATTTAACATATCATCAAATAGAAGGAATTTTTGATTTACTAAATAAGTTGCAAGGTTTTGATGATAAGCAAGATTCCTTCTATAGAAGATTAAAAAATTGTTTTTCCAAGTATTTTGTGGAAAATTTTGATTTATTCCCTTGTGCTCTAATGTCAGTTGATAAAATAAAGGAAAAGGAAGAGTGGAAGAGGGAGCTAGATGAAGCATTCTATGAGATAATAAATAAGGTTATAAATGAAATGGGTCATTTTTTGTGGGCAATGACATATGAGGAGTTGGTAAAAGTACAATTATTTTATAATGTCGTCAGAAAAGATTTTGTTGATTTAGAGGCAAATGCAAATTCTTTAGTAACTGTACAAAGAGAAGTTCTAAGTTTTGATTGGCTAGAGGATATTATTTATAATAAATGGAAGGAATAATTTATGTCTATAGAATAGATAGAAGGAGATGATAAGGTGGAAGATGATGAAAAAGAAGAGGATACAAAAGTAGAAGCCACCTTTGTTACTAATGATAAAGAGAAAGAGGACCCTCAAGTAGCGGGAGATGACTCATCATTGTCACATTTGATGGCCACCTATCCCAACGAACCAGAACAATAAAGGAATCTAATCAAAGTATTCTTGCCTTTCCAAAGGAAATAATAGAAGTAGACCCACAAAGGAGAGTTTGATATATCAATTTTTCTGTTATTCACAATTTTGTCCTTTTTTTACAAATCTATGTTAAAATCATTTTGAAGGACACCTGTTAGTAACATCTGCCATTTGCTTGTTGCAACTCATGCCTATACAAATGAGTTCTCAAGCCAATGTGGGGGTCCAAATTTTGTACAATTTTAAGTCTTTAAGAGAATACAGTCGGTCCAATAGTGTGTAGTTGTTCTGAGTTTATTCTCTAGCTATACTTTCTGAAGTATATAGAAATGATAGAATCAACAAGTTGTTCTGTGCTATTTTTTGAATTCTATTAGTCATCGTATTAGTCATCTAAAAGGATAATACAAAGGGGCATTTACACTATATTTGTGTCATCAATTTTTGTCTCCTTTTTATGGGTTTGTTTACTTTGTAGTCATTTTAAATAAAGTTTCATTTGGCTGAATGTAATCTGGATGGGTTTTATGCTGATATCACTATTGCTTTTAATTCAAGGAATTATGGAAATGCTTCAATGAATTAGTAGGGTTTATGAGTTTATAGAAAGAATATTTCATAAGAATTGAAATGGGTGATTAATATTGATTAATTCATTTACAAGTTAATTGAATTAGATCTCCCACCAATAGTCAATTTTTTGCCCAATGGATAAGGCACTTTTCATATAAATCAGAAGTGAACAAGGATAAATTCTACTACTACATATCATAACAATTATAAAATCAAAATCATTTTTCATTCAATATTATTCAAAGTTATACATGTTGGTCAATACTCATTTATATCTATTCTCTAAATCCTAGGTAGCTTCTATTGTTAGGAATATTTGTAAATTCAAGGATAATGATGACCAGATATGCTGATAAGGGATGCATACAAGTTTGAGAACATTAAAAGAAGTGAAGTATACTACTCATGTGCTAGTAGGTAATAAATGAGAATCATAATGAAAATAAAATAATCTCTACATAATAGTTTGCACTAAGAATCATCCCCAGATATACTCACCTTGATTTAGTAGAGCCAAAAGAGTAGGAAACCATCCTTTGGTTTTGTTGAAGTTGGGTCCAAATGGTTTACCTATATAATTGATAATAGTAATTGGCTGATCCTTAGGCTATATGAGTGTTATCATTTTGGTATTGAACATTTTTTTGTTTAGTATTTTTCAAACCCCAACAAAATAGAAACTTTTCTGGGGAATTACACTTAGTATTTTCATAAAAAGTGAATTATTAGAGATCTATGTCCCCTTGGGTAGAGTTGTAGCTTTTTATGCTGAATTTTCTTGTGGATTTGGAATTTGTATACATTTTGCCCAAGATTGTCACTAAAGGAGTTATTATTTCTTTAGTTCTTTTCCCATTCTGATAGAGTGGGTGGCAACTCAAAAGGTTTTAACCAGTGTCCAGATTAAGAAAATTCTTGTCCCAAATTATGGAGAATAAAAGAAATACACAGGAAAATGTGAGGAAAAACTTGGCCATCAAATTACAAACTGATCTCCCTCCTAGAGGAAGACAGAATTGGGCTGTGAAGGGAAACTAGATGTAGAAAGGAAGCTATTCACAGGAGCAAGTAGTAGGTCAAGATAATGCTCACCATTCTGCTATTGAAACAATGCCTTTCTCCAAAGGTCCAAGATCTCATCCAGTTTTTTCTGATGAAAATTTCTATAATACCCCTGAAATGATATGCCAAGAGAAGATTGTGAAACCACATGTATTTAGTCTAGAGGGTAGGACTAGTAACAATCTTTTCCAGTGTAGCACAAACCCTTTCATGTCATATTATTCCCCTGAGAAGGTTAGACCTAGACACTTAGAACTTGAAAGTTTTAATGATGAGAAAACATCTGGGTTTGAGTTCACTATCCCTAATCCTTAGGAGAATGAAATTTTGAAAGCACAACTTGCTGAACAAGAAGCTATAAATAGGAGATTTCAAAAGGAAAGGGAAGAAGTGACTACAAAGAACTATGAAGAGAAACAAGAATTAATAAGGTGAGTTGTTGCTCTTAAGAAGAAAAATGAGATAGCAGCTAGTGCATGGCAGCCTGAGATTGCAGGACAAGTTGAACCACTTAGGAGGCAAGAGAAAATTTTGTTGGAAACTTAGAAAATGAATCTAGAAGGACCTATGATATAGCAAGTCAAGAACTATACTACTCTAGAAGTTGATAACAATAGAGTAAAGAATGTGGAACCTATTGTAGGGGCTAAGGACAAAGGAAAACAAAAGGAGATTGGTGTTAAGATCAATGAGCTAGTAAAGACAGTTTAGATTCATGATTCTTTGTCACTCTCTGATATTGAATTGGAAAAGAGAAGGAAAGAAAGGGATGCTTTAGCGAAGAGATTGAAGATTGTAGAAAATGAGGCTACTATAGCTGAAATGAAGAATAAGATCAAATTCCTAGAGAATACCAAGAAGCAATCTACAGCTCTGCCTAAAGATAATAATGGATCTAATGATGCAAATCAGAATACTACTAAGGTACCCTTTTCTTTCTTGTCTTCAACTTCATAGAAAGTAGATATCAACAAGTCTGTTGGTGATGCTAGCACTAGTAACACTATGAGTAATAATAAGAAAGATATTGCTAATCAGCTTAAGATTCATGTACAAAGGAGACCTGTCCACTTATGAGGTTCTAGGAAAATATGCTTTGATGGGATCCCTAGTTTTCCTAACCCTATACCACAAGAAATGAGGAAAGATTGCCTAAATTTGATGGAAATAATGCTATCTCTTGTGAGGACCATTTGAGGAGTTTTCCTGATACGATGAGTGATTATGATGTTGAAGCTAAAGATGTCCTTATGAAATTGTTTGTTTAGTCACTAATTGAAGATGCTAGAGAATGGTTCAAGAGATTCCCCGAATTATCTATTGTCGATTGGAAAGATATTGAATTTATTTTAAAGAGCAATATGGTGACAAGAAAAATCAAAGTTATATTTTGAGTGAATTCAATAATATTAAGAGGTTGCCTAATGAATCTATTACTAAATTCAACACTAGATTCTAGAAAAGGATGTACAAGCTAATGCAAGCCATGCAGATTGATGACAAGGTATGTTTGATTACTTATCTAAACAATTTTGATGGTAAAATGGCATACTAGCTTAGGGATAAGGAGCCTAGGACTTTAAGAGATGCTTTCAGTATTGCTATTAATATAGAAAATAACTTAAGGATTTTAGGGAGGTTAGAAAGCAAAAGAGATGATCCTAGATTATTTGGAAATAAGGGAAATAGAAAAGAATAACATAAAGCTACTAGAGGGAAAAAGAAAGAGCCTAGTGAAATGAGTCAAATTCTAAATGCTATAAAAGGTTTGAATCTCCCTCGGGTAAAGAATGATAGGAACCTCACTAAAAATAGGATCCCTTAGTAATCAAATTTTAGTAGACAAAATAGATTGCAAAATTTCCCTTATAGTACTACTTGGAAGGATGGTCAGCCTAATGTTCCTTCCCCCAAGAACACCGATAACAAAGTGACCCCTGATCCTTTATCCAAAAACTTTGTAAATTTCATAGATGGTCCTGAATTCACCACTAAACCTAGATGGTGTTCTGATTGTCAACTACCTCATGCCCCTGAATATTGTGTAGTAGCTTTGTCATTTTCTTGAGATTAGAATATAGTGGAAAAATGTTAGGAACATGAGGAAATCAATGATGATGTAGGATGTAACATGTTTGATTCACATTTTTCTGATAATGAAGGTTGTGATAGAGATATAAATGATCAGAGATGTTATCATAATGTCAATCAATAGCAAGTATTTTCTAATGAAAGTGATGTTGAGGATAATGTGTGTAACATGGTAGGTTCAAAAGAAGAAGTGACCCTAAAAAAGCCCTCTAGGGAACAAATTGACCAAATCACTACTAATATGGTGGCTTAGGTTCAAACTAGAAGTATGGGTCAAGGAAATGAGGGGAATAAGGTGGCTAGTATTTTCATAAAGGGGACTAACCATAAGAAAGGGGAAATTGTGAAACCAAAAGAGTCCCCTGTTGTGAAGGGAAAATTTGCAAATAAAAAATGGGAATCAAGGAAAGGGGGCAACCCTAAGAATATAGAGTGCTCAAATAATATCTCCAAGAAAAGAGATGGGAAGATATCACAGAATGTCATTGAGAAAGATAAGAGTCATCATAATCCCTCGAACACTTTGAGTAAGCATGATGAGAAAGGGAATGTAAATAATGATAACCTTTCTAATTCTTCTATTGAAATGTTTGTTGTCTTGTCTCAGATTAATATTAAGGTTCCTCTGTCTGAGTTAATGAGAATCCCAGAGCACTGAGATAAAGCCATAGCATGGTTGGGGAATACTGATATAAAGGTAAGTCAAGAATGTAATGAAAATCATGTTCCTAAAAGAGTGAAAAAGGAAAAGGTGAAGGAGCAGGATACTGAAGTGGTTCTATCTCAGATTCCTCAAAAGTTTTTGGACAACTCTATCAATGAATTTTTGGAAATGTTGAACTATTTTTCTTAAGCATCTTAGTGAACGGTAAGACATTAGAGAATTGTATGATTGATTATGGTGCTTTTAGTACTATTATGCATTTTGAGATAATGAAAGAATTGAGTTTGAAGGTTAACACTAGTCAAGGAAGATGTTGTGCCATGGATAAGAGGGAAGTTATAGTCATAGGCACTATTCGTGCCCTATAAATTGACAACCTGTCCAAATAAGGAACTCACTATGAGTGTATTGGTTGTTGACATACCACCTCAATATGGCATGTTGTTATCTAGAAAATGGAGTGATGCCACGGGAGGAAGTTTTCAATGTGACCTATCATTTGCTACTTTTAATATTGATGGAAATTTTCTAAAGATCAATAGAGAACCATAAACCATATATATGATAGTAGATTTGTGGATACAAATGTTAATGCATTCAGAGCTGAGGTCCTAACATTGAAGAAAAGAAAGCAGAAATCTCAACTAGAAATGGAAGTCGATACAAAGTTAGATAAATGTGACTTATAGGCCATGTTCTTTGATGGTGCTTATTGCAAAGATGGAGCAGGTGCAGGTATTTTACCAATTTCTCCTGCTAGGGTAACTTGCAAATTTTCTTTCACATTGAATTTCCCCTATACTAATAACATAGTAGAAAATGAGGCTTTGTTGTCAGGACTTAGGCTAGCTCATAAGTATGGGATAAAATGTATACATGTAATAGGGGATTTTGAGTTAATTATATCCCAGGTGACAAATGTTTGTGTGTCAAAGAATAAAAGGTTAAAATAGTATAGAAATGCAATATGGGACATGATTGAGTGCTTTGATGCATTTGGGATAATTTGGAAGGATAGATCTAACAATAAGATGGCTGATTTGCTGGAAAATATAGCAATAAAATTTGATGATATTACATTTACTGGGATGTCTAAAATTGAAACTTAGATCAAGCCTTTTGTTCCTAACAATGTCCAAAATTGGCAAGCATTTGAGGATGATAAAGATATTTTAAGGTTTTTGAATTGTGAGTATATGTTATCAGGGCAAGAAATTGATTGTGCACGATATGTAGAAAACATAGATGGAAAAGATATTATTTTTGGACAAGAGGTTGTACAATTGAAAACAAACAAAATACCAAAAGGTTTAGTTGACCTGGAAGCTATTTTTGACAATCATGATAGAGCTCAAATGGATACTAGTGAATATAATGCTAAGGATTTGGAGGAGAAAAATTTGGGAACTAAAGAAATCGGTAAGAAGGTGTATATTGGTAAAAAAATGTCTCCTAAGATAAGACAGGGTTTGCTAGATCTGCTAAAGAAATATAGACATGTGTTTTCATGGTCATATGATGATCTAAAGGCCTATAGGGAAGATCTATTTCAACATGAAATCCCTTTGAAACTAGATGCTAAGCCTTTCAGATAAAAAAAAAGGCCAATAAATCCAACCTTGGCTCACAAAATGCAAGAAGAGTTGATCAAGTTAAGAGCTTATGGGATTATAAAGCCCATTAGACATTCTTCTTGGGTATCCAATCTAGTACCAGTAAGAAAGAAAAATTGAGATATAAGCTTATGTGTTGATTTCAGGAATCTCAACATATCTTCATTAAAAGATAATTATGGTTTACCTAATATGGAAGCCATGTTGCAAAGGGTCATTGGTTTAGAATTGATGTCCATGATGGATGGGTTTTTAGGATATAATCAAGTGGTTGTCAAAGAGTCAGAACAATTTAAGACTACTTTCACCACTCCATGGGGTACATATGTTTATGTCAAGATGCCTTTTGGGCTTACTAATGCTAGAGCTACTTTCCAAAGGGCCATGGATGTGGCTTTTGCTAATATTATTGACAAATTTTTGGCTATGTATTAGGATGACCTTACTGCTTACTCCAAGGATGAAAATGATCATTGCATGCATCTAGAAAAGGTATTTATCAGAGCCCTTAAATATGGAATATCTTTAAATCCAAGGAAATTTAACTTTGGTGTCACTGAAAGAAAATTGTTAGGACATCTAGTTGGAAAGTAAGGAGTGAGGATTGACCCTAAAAGGGTAGAAGCAATACATAAGGTTCAAAAACCCAAGAGTGTCAAAGGAATCCAGTCATTTTTTGGACAGATCAACTTTCTTTAGAGATTTGTGAAAAATTTTGCAAAAATTAGTAGGCCCATATCAAAAATGCTAAATAAAGGATCTAACATAAAATGGGATGGCGAACCTAGTATTTCATTTCAAAAAATCAAGCAAGCTATTGTAAGGCCCTACTAGTAATCTCTTTTAGGTCTGGATGAACTAATTATGGTTAGGAGTTAATTGAGTTATGATTTACATTTCGGGATCCTATAGGAGACTAATGTAGGTTTTGATACTTTATCTAGTAACATTAGGTCGATAAGATAAGACCACATAGAAACGAGATTTAAAATATTTGAGACAAGAACCTGACCATGAGACACTAGGGATGATCTTCTGGGTAGTTAGGAAGGATAAAATAACATTCAACCTACTAAGAACAACTATGAGTATAGATTATGATGCTAATCAGATACATGGATATGTTTGAAAATTAGTTCTAAATTATTATGACATAATTACTGAAACATTTTGACAGCCTGTGGAGTTAAACCTGGAAAATCACACAAACCCCTCATAATGTGATAAGGGGATATTGCTCGGAATGTCACTATGTTTGACCTTTATGTTTAAATTGATTCAAGTTACCAATTAACCGATCTATACATATCCATTTTATATGGTTTTTTGATTTACTAAAGATGACTTAGAGTTTCATTATTATGTGAGGAAGTGTTGTGATGATACTCTAATTGAAAATGATTTATGTTAAGAAAGATTACTGTAGTTACAAATGTTTGATATTTCAATGTTTTAAATATTTTATGAGAATGTAATGTTTTGAATATGCACTTAGATGAAAATTAAATGGAATATGATATTGCAATGTTTTATTGATAGTACTTAGAATAGACATGATTAGATGATACTTACTTGTATACATTAATGAGAAGTATGAGATAGTGGATTTATGTTGTACACATTGTATGTACTCTATACTATTTTATTGGGTTACTGATGTTTAAGTTGAGTGTGCAGGAAAGTGGAACTATGGAGATTAATGGGGAAACAAGGTTCAACTTTATGTGAACACGGTTAAGCCAAGGTGAATCTTTGGAAGATTCTAAACCTCATTTTATTGTGTTTCTTTCGTAATGTGATTGTGCATGAGTGTTATAGTTAGAGAGCATGATTAATTAGAGACATGTCATCATGATGTGAAAAGTGTTTCAACGTGTGCGAGTGTGTGTGTCATTTGACACTTGTGTTGTTTATGTGTAAATGACATGTCAGATAGGATTCTTTGGCATGAAGTTACTTAACCTAAGCCTAATCCTCATTTCGAAATCAATTAAACCACCTTGGAGAAGTGTTAGGAAGAGTCTAAAGTGAGTCCTAAGTGTTAATTTTGTGAAAATAAGCTACCCACATGGTAATAGTATGGGTTAGGAGTTTAAATATAATCATAAGTGGGTCTAGGGGACCTAGGAGACCCTCAAAAAAAGTCATTTCCAAGCCAATTCGAAAATCATATTATCACATGACTTCTTCCCTCATTACACCACTTGGTTAAGTTCTCATTGGTGGAAAGATACAAGGAAGTAAAGAGGGGTAGGTGAGGAGGAAAGTGGAGGTCTTTATAGGGAGCTTGTGCCAACCTTGGGGATCATTCACCCACTCTCTAATTTTAGAGACAACCAGGGAATGGAAAGGAGAAGTTTGGAAACCAAGCAGGAAGAGGTCTTCATTCCATTGCCATAGCTTGTAAGTAGGTTATTCCTTCATGCCATGCTTTCTTTATATCTTATAGCTGAAATGGAAAATTGTAAGAGTTCCTTCGGTAGGAGTGTTCTTGGTATTCTTGGGTTGTGATAATGTGATGTACTCTTGAAAATTTCTTGTTTTATTTCTACTTTGTTTTGTTTTCTTCTTTGTGCTTGAGTGTTTTTATGGGTGTGGGACTTGCACTCACCCTTGTGGGAAGGGAAGAGGAGTCCAGGGTGAATGGGCAGCAGTTGGATTGCATAGTTGAGAACCTTGGAGTATGGGCTCCATTGTATGCCATTTTCATATTCATATTTTGCCTTGGGGGAAAAAAAAGGAAAAGGAGAAATGGTGAGGAAGGATGTAACTAAAGTATGGGTTTGTAGGAAACTAAAGCTGTTGGTTGTGTGTGGTGGAGGATGTTGTGTTGGTAGTGTGTGTGGTGGAAGATGTTTATGAAGCCCCGAAAGGGCCTTGTATTTTGTTGATTTAGCCCCGAAAGGGCATGATTTTTATGGCAGATATGATATGAAATGGTAAACCTCCTTGTGTTTCCACCTTCTCCCAATGTTTATGATTCCATTTGTGAATCATTGTGCAAGCCTTGGTTGGGAATTGTAAATGTGTTGTTAAACTGTGATTTTCATGTTGGATTCTTGTTATTATGATGATGTTTGAATGTATCCCCGTTGAGCCTTGTTTCCCCTAGCGTGGGGGTGGTATCTTTGAGGCCTAGGTTGGGAGGTGAGCCTCCATGGATCTCCATTGCTATCTCTCTTTTGCAAGTTCTTGTGGAGGATCTTGGAAACTTGGAGATTCTTTTTGTGTTGTCTCCCCATGTACATAGGTGAAGGAGATGTTATTGTGTTTGAGTTGAGATAAAGAGCAAACCTCATTTTTTTTTGAGTTTAAATGAATTGTAAAAGAAATGTTATTGATTGGAAAGGTGGTATCCATGTTTTGTGGAAGGTATGTCTATTGTGTAAATTTAATATTGATTCCATCACCTTTTGGTGTTGCAAGAGAGTATCAATGAAGAGGATCTTAATGTAATGATATTGTAGCTTCATTGTCCTGGGTAGGAATATCTGTCAAGGATTTAAAAGATTGATGTTCTTGAGTGGTATGAAGAAATTGTCAAATCCAAATTTGATGTCATGAAAGAAATTGTTTTGATAGAAAGGATAATCCTTGTTGAGTATTATTATCAATTTAGTTAATTGCATAAGAGTTGTGAGAGTACATTCAAATTGAAACCTGCATGAGAATATAATGTTAATCCTTGGGCAAATGAATTTTTAAATTTCATAATCCATAGTTAGGAACAAGTCTAATGGTTTCTTATTAAACCTTGTCATGAAAAGTATATTCAATGCATTGAGTTTAATGGTTAATTGTTGAACAAAATTCATCGACTTAAACTATACAAGTATTCAAAAAAATACTCCAAATTTGCATAGTAATATCCTATAAGAATATTACAGACTTAGAAGTAAGAAATCCATAGAGAACAAAGAAGTATATTGTGTGAGAAAAATAGACTTGTTGTAGATGAAATTTCAACACTCTGGAATTTGTATGGGATGTGGAAATAAATTCTCAAAGAATACAATTGAATAAAATAATTGAAAAAAAAATTAACCTACATTTAAATAATAAGATATGTCTTGTTTTCAAAAGAAAACAAATCCTCTATGATTTAATTGCCTTGTTACAAACAATAAATAAGTCTAATTCTATACAAGGATCGAATATTAATCAGAAAAGACATTACTGGATAAAATAATCAAAAAGTCAATATATTCCTCCAATAGTAATCATATAAAAAGAATGATACTAATTTTAAAAGGAAAATAGATTTCCATCCCTTCCATCTGGCCTAGGGAGGAGAGCATACGAATTCTAAGGATGGACAAGATTAGATTTTGGTAAAGATCCGAGTCAAATCAAGGTACCTTGGAATATGATGAGGCCTTGTCACCTTTCATGTGGCCATTTAGAGCTACAGACATGCATGTACCTAGGGAGAAATGAAAGCCATTTAGCCGCCAACTTGCTATTTATGAGGAATGGAGAGATTAATTGTTATGGGGGCACGTACGAGTATGAAGTAAAGTATTTTACTTTATTTATTTATTTTCAGATTTCATCATGAGCAGAAGTCGTGGGTAGGGGATGTTATATTATGAATATTAATAGATGTAAAAGGAATAAATATAGGTAGGAAATGGGTAGAAGCCTATAGAGCTTAGGACTTAGGATAGTGGGATAGGAGCAGTATGGGTGAAGTTTTAAATTCTTATTTTTTTTTAATATGTATTCATAAGTAAAGGATTATAATGGTTAAAGTTACTATTTGATTAGGATGATGAATTGAAAAGAATATAGAGTATGTACCATTGAATATATATATATATATATATATATATATATATATATATATATATATATATATATATATAATTTATTTTACTTGAGTAGATTAAAGCATAGGTTGGGGAAGAGTTTTCAATTAGCTTTAAGGGTGATGAAATCAAGTAGGCTAGTAAGGTTTTTAATTAATAACTAACTTTATGAGAATACTTATAACAATAGTAACAACAACAACAATAATAATAATAATAGTAATAATATAGGTATGTAATAAATATGTTTGGGTAAATAATCTAGAGAATCATCTATAGAAAGCCAACACATGTATACAAATCAAATACATGACAAAAGTATTTAGTCACCATTAATTAATAATCGTAAGGCATGTCATTTGCTTGGAATTATTGGAGATATATATTGTACTAATCAAGTAACTATGACGTAATGAATTGACTTGGGATTTAGGCAAAATGTTGAAGTCATTAGTATTTTAACGTTCACAAAGGTAATTGTAAGCAAGTAGTTATATGGTAGTAGTTGGATTTGAAAATTGATTGGTATCAATATTGTGACTACAAGAAATTGGGTATGATGTGTAACCATCATTGCTAGAAATGAAATGTAATGTAATAGATTTCAAAGGCTAAGAGAATTAAGTAATTCAAATTCAATTTTGTTATTTCACTAATGTTATGTGAAAAGTTCCTTTGATCAAATGGGCTATGAATAATGTCTCATGTAAATGGATAAAGTTATATATATTAATAATATTAAATTTTAAATTTAAATATTAAAAAAAAATTTAAAAAATTAAAAATAAATAAAATAAAATAAAATTGGCAGTGTTTTACCTTGTAAAAACTGGGCATGATAGCTATTAAAGATGCCCCTATTCTTAGAGCTCTTGATTATGACAAACCAATGCATATTTTTTTTTTTTGCCTCATTCCACACTGTTGCTGTAGTATTGTTACAGAAAAATGAAGGAGGTTATGAACAACCAATTGCATTCTTTAGCAAGTCATTGCAAGAAGCTGAACTAAAGTATGATATTAATTAAAAACATGCATATGCATTGGTCAAAGGAGTGAATGCCTTTGATCATCCTTGGGAGGACTATGTTGATCCTTTATTTGCAGTGTTTAGGGAATTTATTTCAAAAGAACAAATGTTGGATCAATGTGGTTTTCGGTTTACCATTAAACTAGAATCATATTGCTCTAAGTGTATTGTAGTGTTCTCAGTGAAATCATATCTTCCTACAGGGGGAAAGGGTTCAATGGGACCCGCAAAGTGAGTTCTTCAGTAATATCATTCATGTAGGCTTCTGGGATTAAGCCTAATTCTAGGGGGGATGGATGTAGTGCCTGCCCCTAGTTCACATTTTTGCTATCATTTGTCGAACTCTTTTAGGGCTAGTTTTATGTTGATGATTATTAGTGACATTATTTTAAGATTATCAGATATTGTGATATGGATTCAGTTGATATGTGATGAGATTACTTAGACTCTACATTTCATGTATCCATAATGATTATTATATTACTTTTAGTTATTGATGATGATTAGTTAGATGGTTATTATCACATGTGTTTTCTTATGGATACTTACCCCATACTTGCATGTGTATGGTGTGTATGTTTGTTTCTTATGTATGACATTTCTGATGTGGTTAAGGAAAGGAGTCATAGTCACCTGCTAGTCAGGATCTACATGATGCACAACTTCTTACCATTGCCTGTTTAGCTTAGCATATATATATTGTATGTACATGCATGGATTTTATGCAAGTTGCAGGTACTAGGTATCAACTTCCCTAAATTGCCAAGATGAGTGTACCCTATTGCACTATCTCAATGGTAAGAGAGGGGAGATAGTTTCTCAAGTCCAAATCCTAAACCCTTAAACCTTTTTGTCCTAGAGAGGTAGGACAAGTATCTGAGATATTTTACCTTCGAATGTGTCAGATGACATAATTCATGATTTTAACCCCTAAGACTGATTTTGTGTGGATCGTTCTCATATTTTATCTTGGAGGTCTATGGTGAATTTTTTATTAATTAAGCCTAATTAAAAGATTTAATTAATGGTTTAATTTAATGAAAAATTATTATGATATTTTAATATTTAATTTTATTTAATTAATATGAAAATTAATTAAATAAAAAGAATTAATTTGGAGATAAAAGTTATGAGTTTAAAGTTGGAATGTGATAATATTTATTTAAGTTAATAAATATTTTATCAATTAAGTTTCGAAAATGAATTTAAAAGTGGAAAAGATATTAAAATTATCAAAAGATTCTAGATTGCATGATGTGTGCATGTGATTAAAATATAAATATATTAAGATAAAACAAGTGGATTTATTAAAGTGAGTGCATGAGATTTAAAAAATTAAAAAATTAAATTGAAAAGAGTAAAGTGAATATTAAATTAATTAATGTGCATTATTTTAATATTCATTCACATAGGAGTATGAAAACTCTCATGAGTTGTCATATCAACAACATAGGAGTTTACACTCTAATTATGTACGTGTTGTCAACAACACAGGAGTTAGCGCACAAATTAAGCACATGGTGTCTACAACCTTGTGACTCATCTAGAAGGTTGGAAAAGACTCATGCTTAGTTGTCAACACCTTCTAGTTGTTTCTAGAGACATTCTAGGTACTTCTTGAGAGTTTTTTATATTCAGGCACTCCTAGAAGCTCAAGGAGCATGTTTTGAGGACTTGGGAATATGGGAGAAGGAAGGAGCTTTCTCTATGGGTTTTGAGGAGAAGTGGATTAGCATTAGTGTCCAGGTAGACACTTGTGATTTTGCCTATGTAATTTGCGCTTCTTGTACTTCATGTCTTCTTCGTGTCTTCTGAATATTTTCTGACAATTTTCATATCTTGGTTGTATGCAATTTGTCATCAGTAGTTAAATTCTATATAAGAAATTTTCATATGCGTAAATCTGAGGAAACTATGGGGCTAGGGTTTCAAATGCTTATGAGAAAATCTATTTAACAGAATTTAATGGGTAAATTTGGAGAACAATTACTATTTAGGAGAAATTCTCAGTTCGTCGAATTGGAAAGCCCTTCTTGTTTAAAAATTATGTATATTTTCTCTTTTTAAATATACAACTCTGCATACATACAGATATATATATATATATATATATATATATATATATATATATATATATATATATATATATATATATATATATATATATATATATATATATATATATATATATATATATATATATATATATGCTTAATATAAAAATGATGTAGTATAAAACTCTGCGTGTGTATATATATATATATATATATATATATATACATACATATATATATACATACATATATATATATACATACATATATACATACATATATACATAAATATATATACATATATACATATATACATACATATATACATAAATATATATATACATATATACATAAATATATATATATACATATATACATATATACATATATATACATACATATATATATATATATATTTTAAAATGCTATTAAATTGCAGTTGAAAAAATATAATAAAATTCGAATTCACGTGGGATAAAAGCATTTTATAAAAAAATTTTATTAAAAAAAAAATATATATATATAATATCAAGCGCAGTGGAGGGATTACACCCATACCCATGCGCTCTACCATCGTAGAGTACCTATTATCGTAGATACTATGGCGATAGAGGGTACTCTATACCTGCTATCGCTATAGGCCCTGTGCCAGCAGGGTATTGCTGACCACGATAGTGGGTTTAAATTATTTGTTATATTTTATTTTTAAAAAAGTTTATGATATACGTTTTCTTTGAAATTGATTTTTAATAATTCAATTTTCATTAATAATATTATTAATAAATATTAATAATTTCTTTTAAAATATTAAATATTAAATATATTAATAATTAATAATTATTATATTTATTAAGAATTACTTATTAACAATTTAAAATTATTAATTGAATAAACATTTTTAATGAGTTTTTATAAAATTGTAGAAATAAATTAGATTATATTTGGGGATGTTTAGTAGAATACCAGGATGATTTTAAATGATTAGTTGCAAATGATAAAATGATTTAAATAGATAATTCTTCCTCGATTAATTTAGAGGAAAATGATCTTTAAGAAGAGGAATTGTTTATCAATATAGTGACTAAGTAAAAGTTTCTTAAAACACTTTAGAAAACTATTAAAAGAGTTATGGTGGGAAAGGTTAATATTTGAGTTAGAGAAAAAACGTGTAAATGTTTCCCCACTGGTTATCTAGAATCGAAGTGAGAACTGAAACCTCCATATTTTATTCAAACTATGTAATTTTAGCAAACCAGAACATGTGATTGCATTTGTGATTTCTCTATGCTTCTTATTTTGGATTTTTGGGTTGACTAGATTGTTGACCAGTTATAGGACATCTACCAGAGGCTCGAGGGATTATGATTGTGATGTCATCATGATGTCCTCTAATTCTGATCTTTATAAACCCAACCATGGTAATGTGACGATATGCTCTATGAGATGTTTGTATTTACTAATTGTTATAGCTCATCAATCTTCTTGAGTGAAGCTGAGTTATATGTATCTTAGACACTTGACCTAATCATTTTTGAGTAATCAATTAGTTTTACTTGGGTTACTTTCCAGTCACCTTAATGGGATTAAATTTTTTGTTTTGATCTTGATGATGTCATGTTGTGACATGTTTTGACTCCACCATTTTGGAGTCTTGATCAATATTACTTTGAGATACTTTTTGGTTGCTTTTTGAGAACTAATGAATATTGTGATTATCAGTGATACCTTCAGTTGCCAATAGAGAACTGATGTGGTCATGATTGTCTATGGATGCTTTGCAGTTTCTCATGGAGATTTGATGTTTTTATTACGGATTATCTTTTGGTATTTTTCCAGTTTCTTGTATAGGACTGTGGTGATTTTTGATTTGTGATTCCATGAGCTTAGGGTAGGTTATCTACTTGTAGCATTGGGAAGTGGCTTGCAATGGGTTTTGGGCCCCTAAGTGGCTACCAAGGTAAATCATTGTAAGTTGTTTTAATAAGTGGAAACATTTACACTAAATGGGGATTTAATGAACCTAATAAGATAATTGTTTGTTCTCGCCCATGCCTCAAATGCTAGTACAGACTAGGATGGGAGTAGAGAGAATGCTTGGTTGTGACCTTGCATTCCATAGTATGCCTCGTCAGTACGAAAAGATACTAGTGGATACATAGGGATCACTAGGGGGTCAGGGTCTATTGGGAGACCACTAGGGTAACTCTAGCGTGATCCATGTGATGACACTTTCCCGCTTGCATAGTAGGTTTCCTACATGTCTATGTTGTGCCTCTAGGATTAGATGTCAGTTTGTGATTGAAACCTTTGAGTTAGTATACTTTTAGGATTCCTAGACTTAGAGAGTATTTGGGCTATGTGATTTAATAACCTATTTGGGACTTGAGATTATCTCCTTAGTGTAGTGGGAGTGGGCCATTTAGGTTCCACGCGGTCGAGTGGTAGTTCTTTTTCACTCTTACCATTTGAGATCCATCCATAGAAACCATGGTTCGAGCATTCTTGGTTGGTATTTATCTTCTTTCTATTCTTGGATCTTATGATGGATGTTATTTACTGACATGTTTCTTTACATTGATGATTTACATATGTTAGAAGATGTTATTGTATGCTTTACTTTGCATGTTAGATTTATTTTCTGCATATGATGTAGTATGATTTAGGAGTGACATTCCTACTATGTTAATATTGATGATCTCTTTGGTGATTTGGAATGTTACACATGGAGGGATGGCTAGGGCCCATGATGGTCTAATGATGCTATTTATGGTTGGGAGGAACCATGCACTTAGATATTTATGTTTGATATATGGTTATCTTTTATAATGATGTTCATGTATGGTATATGGTTTCATTTACTTCATTGCATCATGGGTTAGTATACGATGATGGTGTACTTTATCTTCACACGTGTATATTCTTTTAAGCCTTTCATACCCTGTGGCATGTGCAATGGATGATTGAGCATTTGGAAATGTAATTTATGAACATTAGACTTTCATTATTATTTTATGTGAATGTAGTATTAGATGGAAACATAATTAGTTATGTTAGATGTGATTCAATGTTAAGGGATCCTTAAGAATGTAACCTATTATGTATGTATGTTATGTTTACTTTCAGTTGGATATTATTATCACTTTTGCTACTATGTTATGAATGGATTTACTTTCATGTTTCAAAAAAAAAAAAATGTTACCAAACTTAGTGAAACTTTAGGTTAATTCTTTGGATCCCTTGGTGAGGCATTACACATTAGCCCTATGGGCTGACAGGGTTATGGTAAAAAGGTCCATTGGTTGTGCCCCATTTGACTTGGTTTATTGTATATAGGCTAGTTTTCCCCAAAATAATCTGAGGGAGATGTACAAATTCATTTAGCTATATGAAGATGATATCATTGATGAGATGCAACTAAGAATGGATGACATTAAACAATTAGAAGAGACAAGAAGAGATTCCTCTATTCAGAATGCTAATCTCTAATCACAGATGAAGCACTTATATGATAAAAGGGCCATTGAGGGAAAGTTTGAAATAGGAGACATGGTACTAATGTGGAATGCTAGATTAGAAGATAAAGGAAAGCATGGTAAATTTGACCCAATCTGGCTTGGCCCATATAACATTTGTGATAGAAATGGAGAAGATTCATATTTTTTGAAGGATCTAATTGGAGGTATTCTTGAATTGCCAGTTCATGGACAATTCTTGAAGAGGTACTTTTCTTGGAGTATCTATTTTTCATGAATAGTAGTTTTAGGGTTTCTGATGTTTTTTGTACATTTTGTAGATTTTGTAAATCCCTATAAATTTTCTCTCTGTATAGTGTGGTTTCCTATTTTTTTTGTTTTTGTGTGTTGCTTTGTGCTCTCTAAAAAAGTTGTCATCCCTGTACCAAGTATGTGGTTTGCTCTCCCAAAATTTTTGATTTCTTGTATAGACTCAAGTAGTCTATCATCCCCAAACAGAGCCATTGTTGGTCTAATTTTTCACATTTGCAGGAATTATGAAAAAATTAGTGAAAAATCATTTGAGTCTTTAAATATTGCAAATTAGGGTTTTGTTCCTTGTATTTTTCAAACCCTTAGATTACCCTAGTTTTGAAAAACCCTCAAAGTATTTTCGAAAAAATGTTTTAATGGTATATCTTTTCACCTAAGGAAGGGCTTGGGAAAGCATGAGTTCATTTTAATTTTGTTTAAACCTTACATGGTCATGCTTGGCTTGAAAATTACTTAATCATTTTATTAGAAAATGCCTCTAATAACACAAAGTTTTTACAATCGTTGATCTTGTTTAGATCAACGGGTATCGCATGCCCATAATTTCAAGATGCAAGGTTTGTAAATAATGCGATCATGGAACTTGGTGACACATAGCCCTTACATTTCTAAATTCTAGTGAACCATAAAAGGAGTCATAGGTTGTCATAAAATTTTATAGGTTTGTTAGTACTTTTGTGCACATTTTGGATTTCCCGCCATATCATTGGTTGAGTCACCAATAGAGACATACCTTTATCGCCAAGAAGTGTCAACCACTGATTTCATTTGAATCAAGGGCTAGTGATTTCCTACAAGAAGTAGATACTTTTCAGATAAATAATGTAGGGAAGTGAAAATTGGACAAGTGGTGATGTTTGACAAGATGGGCCTACCATTCTCAAGGATGGATGTCTTCCGTGACAAGTGTTAGACAAGTTGGAATGGTTGGAGATTTTTATTCATCACTTTGGCCAACATGGTGATAAGGATACCTAATTCTATAATAGTTGATCTATCAAGGATCAAAGGCCAGTGCATGCCCACAATTTGAAGATGCACGAGAGATAAATAATGTGGGCAAGCAGTTTTTGGATGTGTGGAAAGGTGGGGTCAGATAGTTTTAATTGTATGTTGTAGTGTGCCACATTGTGAAATGACTGCTGACATATACTTCTAAATGTGCCATTGAAGAAGTCTAACTATCGAATGAAAGTGAAGTCCTATCAGCTATAGATCTTGCAAAGATCTATGGTTAGTGCAATCCCACATTATGAAACTACAAGTTAGATAAGAAAAGTGGGTATGCGCCTTTGCGATGCATGTCATAGTGGGGCCAAATTATGGAAGAATGATGAGTTATGCCATGTGGTCTACCACTTGTGATTAACTAGAAATACTTATGATGTAGGCATGGAAAGTGTCAAAAATTAATGCAATAGTCAGATGAGTCAAAACATGTGGATTAAAAGAAGTCATTCCATTGGCCCAAGTGGTTGATGCAAGTGTAGAATGCAGAATTGTTTCTGGTCATTGATCTTATCTAGATCAACAAAGGGCACTCCCCTGCAACTTGAACCTGAGTGAAGTTTAAACAGAGTAGGAATGGGACATGTAGACATGTGTCCATGGTGATGTCTAAATTTTTAACCCAGAAGCTCTGTAGGGTATAATTAGTGTCGCCATTGATCTTTTGAAGATAAATGACTGGCACAAGCCCACAATTTGAATATGCTCATTAGATAAGAAAAGCAGGAATGTGCTAGCATGACACATGCATTGAATGATGTCAGTTACTTTCTCACTTAGAAGAAGATATGGGATCTGCTGGCGTGGAATGTTGTTAGAAGGCATGAACTCATATGGAGGTTTCCCATTGGTCAATATAGCTGACTGGATTCTATTAAAAAGTGAATTAATTTGATCATTGATCTTGTCTTGATCAATGAATGGTACTTCCCCATAATTGTAAGGTGCAAGGAATTTAAATAATGTGGGCAAGCGCTATTGTGAAACATGGCTTTATTTTTAAAAGCCATAAAGCTTGTTGCTATTTATATCAGAGCCATCTAATCTGGTGAAAATCTACAGATAGGATTCAAATCTTGTTGTAATTTGGAGGTAACGGTTACTGAGAGTAAATATGATTCAGATTTCATGCGTGTGGTTTCAATATATGAAAAGAACCCATGATCTCACCATTAATGAATCACCAAAGCATGAAAGAACATCAAGGCATACAAATTTTTTAGAGCCATGGCATAGAAATTCTTAGCTAGCGATCTAGTGAAATTGTAGAAGAAGTCACATAGTGCAGAAGTGCAAATTCTAGCAGGTAAATACTCTCAACTCTTTTAAAATTTCAAGTATCTATTATTGTAAATTTTCTAGGATTTTATTCAAAATGCCTCCACGAAAAGAGTTCACCAAGAAAACAGATTATTTGAAATGTTCTGTGCATGATGACTTTCTTGAACAATTCCCCTTATTGGTGCATGAAATAACTAAGGGGAGGGAATTCATTACAAATCATCCAAGAGTAGTTGTAGCAAAAGGTTTTTATGACAAAGCTGATTGGGTAAGAGATGCCTAGGTTTCCATGGGGGGTCTGGAGTTGTTTAAGAAATGGTTTTCAAAATGAAAACTGGATACTCCTATGAGTAATGTATGGGAGTTTGATATTGGTAAATTAACAGTCCCCATAGTTTTCTTTGATAGTGATTTATTGATGGATCTAGCAAAGAAATATGATCCAATTACAGGGTGTGTAAAAAACCATGCTGGAGTGAATCTATTTAGGTTTTGTCCTGAATTATTTAGTGAGGTTTTCAACCTCAATCCTAACCATTTCATACATGGAACTATTGACGTAGATTACCTTCAAGAAAGGTATGATGCACAAAGAATTTACCTAAGAACAGGGCCACTGCAAGAGCATGCTACTAAAATTGGCACTTTGCTTGTAATTACAGACAGTACCCCTGAGCCTTTGTTGAGAAGACATTTCAACCTAAGAGCTCAACCTCTGTATTTTTCTCTTTGTAATATTTTTGGGATAGATGAAATTGATCAAATTCTAGGCTCTATTGTCTTTATCATGGCTCAAACTCTTCAATTTGAGATGAGAACTATTCTAGATTTTTCTACTTATGGTCTGGTGGGAGTAGCATGGGGAAAGGTGGAGAAACCATTATGTTGGTATTTATTTCTTATGCATGTATTCTTGTACAAGGGATTCACCTTTTTCTCCAAGGGTATGGAGCTAGAACAACCAGGGATGGAGAGAGGAATCAAGTGTAGCTGTGGAGTGTAGATATGACTTCAAAAGCTACAGATGCTAGCTATGTGAAATTTGATAGATACTTTGCTTCAAAGTTTATGTTGCTCTTGAAAGGTGATAGCCCCAGAGTTCCATAGGCATTTTTGGAATTGGTTAGACCTAAGGACCATACAAAAGGACTATTGGTTAGTCATAATTGGGGGGATATAATCCCTTATAATGTTTCAACTGTAATAAAAGTATATGGTTTTGTGGAAAAGCCACATGTGTTGCCCTTTCATGTGTCCTTGAAGGTAGGGATAGTTGAGCTCTTATGGCAGATAGGCACTATAGATGAGAAGGAACTATGTAAGAAGGGTACTTTCTTTCCAATTGTTATTGTAGTGCATGATTTTTTCTTTGTCAAGAAAAGGTGGAAGCACCTTAATTTGTTTCTGGATAAATATAATATGGCATAATCTCATGCTAGATTTATTGATCCTCAAGGATTCTATGACCTCTTAAGAGAGAGGGTGAAAGCTTCTCGCATGGTACAACAAGTCTACTATCTAGAGGATATAATCAGAAATATTTTCACTTTGCATAAACAAGAATTGAGTCAAGAAAAGTGGATAGTATTTAGTAAGACCTTAGAATTCATTAATACTTTTGAACCCCAGTATGACCTATTGAAAGATGAGAAATACTGGGGAGCTAAAATGCAAGCATTAATGATCAATTTTGATGTAGTAATTCAATCCATGAGTGAGAAGAAAGCCATATATTTTGAGACACATCTAAACAAGGCTGCAGAGGTACAAAGAAGAATAAGCAACAAAAATGTGGTGGCTCCTGGCCAGTATACATTGTAGAGAAGGGTAGGTTATGTCATGATTTAGAATGTGCAACAAGAACCCCTTCATCAGAAGCCAAGGTCAAGAAGTCCATCTGTAGCTAGCTCTCCAAAAAGGCAAAAATTAGAGCAGGGGTCTTCTTCTCAAAAGGAACAATACTCCCCAAGCCAGTCCCCAATCTAGAGAGATGATGAAGCATCTCTAAGGGAGTAGCTTAGACAAATGGGTGGAGAAGGGGATGTGATTGTTACTTCTATAGATTTTGATGTTGGAGAGCCACAAGAACCTCCTACACCTTCCTTGGAGCTAACCATTGCTGATTACCAAGGTAAGGAAATTGATCCAATAGTTGCCCAAGCTTTTGAAAGGTTTATTAATGATGAAATTTTTTTAAATTCTAGGGCTTTTGCTCAGGTTTTTTGCAGATTAATCATGAGCAATTTTGAGAAGACCTATGAGAAGATAAAAGCAGAACAACCACACAAACCTAATCTATATATTAAGGAAGAGGTAAAATCTAGATTTTTGAATGATTTTGCCTAGTTTACTCCTGATGCTAGGAGGCAAATAGTTAGACAGTCAGGAGTCCTCCTTCTCCTAGAATGGGATAAAGAAAATGCCATTATTTTTTATTCAATAAGAAAACAAAAGGATGTTCATCTGAGGACTATTGAAGAAATAATGCAGGCTCATAGAGGAGTCAAATTTAGTGATGACCACCAAGCCCTTGTTATATGGTCCATGGAAAAAAGGGAGAATACTAGAATGCATGAGATTCCCATTATAGAGTGTAATGGTGCATTGATAGTGTTTAGGGCTAGTGAGGTAGGTAGTAAACAAATAATTGGAATGGCATCAGAGATGATAAAATTTGGTAGCATAGTATCTAGCCAAGAGGAAGATAAATTTTCCCAACTCAATGCTAGGTTTGAAGAATTTTTGAAAGCATATGAGGAAAGGGGTATGCAGATACAGTCACTAGAAAACAAAGTATCTCAAATGGAGAAGGTCCTTGGGAAAAGAAAAGTAGGAGAATCTAGCAGACTCAAGATTGTATACCCTCCTAGGCCACCTATTGAACCCTTCAAGTCCACTCCAATTATTAAGATACCTGATACTCTAGAAAGGCCTCAGTTCTATACTATAGAGGATTTTGAAGAGGGGAAGAATCAGTTGTATGCAATGCATGTAGAGCTTAACAATCAACAAGAAGAAAGATTGAGTTAGGGTATCATGTATTTAATAGATAGGATGGAATGGCCCACATTTTTTGATCAATTATTAAGGATTCTAGCAATTAGGGATGAATTAAAAAAAAAAAGGAAGCTATATTCATACCCATTATACAGAAGTGGACAGAGAGAAGTTCAGATATCACTGCTATGTGTATATCTATCATTCATCTAACATATCACTAGATAAAAGGAATTTTTGATTTACTAAATAAATTGCAAGGTTTTGATGATAAGAAAGAATCCTTCTATAGAATATTAACAATTATTTTTCCAAGTATTTTGTGAAAAAATTTGATTTATTCCCTTGTGCTCTAAAGTCAGTTGATAAAATAAAGGAAAAGGAAGAGTGGAAGAGGGAGCTAGATGAAGCCTTCTGTGAGATAATAAATAAGGTTATAAATGAAACAGGCCATCTATTTTGGGAAATGATAAATGAGGAGTTGGTAAAAGTACAATTATATTATAATGTCATCAAAAAAGACTTTCTTAATTTAGAGGCAAATGCTAATTCTTTAGTAACTATACAAAGAGAATTTCTAAGTTTTGATTGGCTGGAGGACATTATTTACAATAAATGTAAGGAAGAATTTATGTCTATAGAACAGACAAAAAGAGATGATGAGGTGGAAGATGATGACAAAGAAGAGGATACAAAAGTAGAAGCCACCTCTATTACTGATGATAAAGACAAAGAGGACCCTCAAGTAGCAGGAGATGGACCATCTATCCCAAGGAACCAAAACAATAAAGGAATCTGATCAAAGTATACTTGCCTTTCCAAAGGAAATAATAGAAGTGGATGCACAAAGGCGAGTTTGATGTATCATTTTTTTTGTTATTCACAATTTTTTCCTTTTGTTATAGATGTATGTAAAAATCCTTTTGAAGGACACCTATTAGTCACATCTACCCTTTTCTTATTGCAACTCATGCCTATAAAAATGAGTTTTCAAGGCAATGTTGGGGTCCAAATTTTGTACACTTTTAAGTCTTTGAGAGAATATAGTTAGTCCAATAGTATGTAGCTTTTCTGAGTTTATTCTCTAGCTATACTTTTTAAAGTATATGGAAATGATAGAACCAACAAGTTGTTCTAGGCTGTTCTTTGAATTCTATTGGTCTTTGTATTAGTCATCTGAAAGGACAATACAAAGGGGCATTTACACTATATTTGTGTTATCAATTTTTGTCTCCTTTTTATGGGTTTGTTTACTTTGAAGTCATTTTAAATAGAGTTTAATTTGGCTGAATGCAATTTGGATGGGTTGTATGTTGATATCACTTTTGCTTTTAATTCAAAAAATTATGGAAATGCTTCGATGAATTAGTAGGGTTTATGAGTTTATAGAGAGGATATTTCATATGAATGGAAATGGGTGATTACAATTGATTAATTCATTTACAAGTTAATCAAATTAGATCTCCCACCAATAGTCAATTTTCTACCCAATGGATAAGGCATTGGTCATATAAGTAAGAAGTGAACAAGGATAAATTTTGTTGCTGCATATCATAGCAATTATAAAATTAAAATCATTTTTCATTCAATATTATTCAAAGTTATAAATTCTGGTCAATACTTGTTTATATCTATTCTCTGAATCTTAGGTAGCTACTATTGTTAGGAATATTTGTAAATTCAAGGAGAATGATGACCAAATCTATTGATAAGGGATGCATACAAGTTTGAGAACATTAAAAGAATCGAAGTAAAATGCTCATGTGTTAGTAGGTAATAGATGAGAATCAAAATGAAACTAAAAGAATCTCTACACAACAGTTTGCACTAGGAATCATCCCCAGGTATACCCACCTTGGTTTAGCAAAGCCAAAAGAGTAGGAAACCATCCTTTGGTTTTGTTGAAGTTGGGTCCAAATGGTTTACTTATATAATTTATAATAGGAATTTTTTGATCCTTAGGTTATATGATTGTTATCATTTTCATATTGAACATTTTGTTGTTCAGTAGTTTTCAAACCCCAACAAGGGATTTTTTGATAGAAAGAGAAGCAATAGAAGAAATAGATGCATGCACATAAATCATGATTCATATAGCCCTTGCAAGGATCTATGATCCAAATGATTTTTTGAGGCATGCTCTCAAATAAATGAGAAAATAGTGTCTTCCTAACAATAAGACAAATTGGGAGGAAGATTGTATAATGAATTTCCTAGATAGTGAGGTCTATAGAGATATAACTTGTAGATGGAGAGAGATAATGAGAATAGAAGAAGTTGTGAAGGCCAAAAATCCATCCTTCCAAGGTTTCTACCATGAAGAAAGGTACTTAGATGGATATAAAAAGTGCCTTGATAATTTTTATCAATTAATGACACAAGTACTTGCAAAAATAAGAGATAAAGAAGATCCTACATCCCCTCATTAGGAGAATATCATAACTATAGAGATAGAAGATGATCATCTTGAGATATCTCCATGGGCCCAAGGGAGAAAAAAATTCTTTTTATGGAAATTCCTAATAAGGTTAGAGGGAAGGCATTAAAAATTTTCCCAGAGGTTCCCAATTTTTTATATAATTAGGCATAACTATATTGTTAAGATAGACTAGGCAAAATGAAAAAATCCCTAATAAAATTAAGTTACAAATCTAGATGTTGTATGAAAGAATAATCTAGGCTCAAGATTATATGAAGGATGATGAATTCATAAACTTGAATGAATTAAAGTTATTCTTATATAAGGTCAAGTAGAAAGAGCTCACTTTATAGTTACAACTAGGAGACTCCCTTGAGAAAATTACTAAGTTAGTCAAAAGGTTGCATGAGTATGACCTAAACAATAAGATCCTCACTATAGAAGAAGATAAACAAATGGTTAAAAGGAGTGGCATGACCCTCTTCCTTGTTTGGAATATCATTTCATCCTTTATACTGAACCAAATAAGGAGGCAAGAGAACAAGTTACTTTTGAAGAGACAAATATTGCTGGTGAGCTATAGGATTCTAGTTTTAACCTTGGTATAAAAATTGTGGTAGTATAGAGCATGGCTCCTTAAGGAAATAAGAAAACCCTAATGGAGATAAAGGATTCCCTCCAAGGAATTGTTATACTTTAGACTATTAGTACTATACCTATTGACCAATTACATAACTTGATAAACACAACATCACTCACAGTGAAGAGAAAGATGGATATGTTGTAAGAATAGTCATATCATACATACAAAATATCCATTGATTCTATAAGTGAGTGTGAAGAAGGATTGAAGAGTACTTATGTTCTAGAGAAAATATTGGCCATGTCAGACGAAGAGGTAAGAAGCCTAAGAAATGTGGCTAGGCCCATCATAGAGGTAAGAGATCAAGATGCCTAGATACAAGTTGATATAGAAAATGTGGGAGAAATATGGAAGGTAGATATTGATGAATGGGATGGTACAAAGGAGGTAGAGATGAGGAAAATTGATAACCTATTGATACACAAAATAGGTGCTTTGAAACATGTATCACACAATGTACACAACAATTATTTATCTCTACAAAGAGCTCAGTTTCAATGATCAGAGGCATTATCTTTGTTATCCACTTTATTTACAACATTGGGGGCCCTTCATACATTTTTTATCGCTTAGTCCCTTTGTTGACTCAAAAGAAGGAAATTCCCAAGGGAATAATCGTTCTTGTCAAGAAAATGATAAACAAGGTAAAGGAATTAAATGGATTTTTTCTTAGGAAAATTGCAATTGATCAAAAATAAAATGAGGACAATTACCATGGGGATCCCTAATTTTATTCCTAGTATTTTATATTTATATGTAAACATAAACTATGAATTTAACACAATTTTGAGATGCAACCTAGCTAGACATCGATATTGATATTTCTTTCTAGGAGGTTGAGGCAAAAATCAAAGAATTACCATCAATTGATAGCGACTAAGTAGTCTAAAGATGCAGTTAAAGGTAGAAGGGAAAAAATGATAAAGAAAAGGAAAGGAAAGTGAAGGGTACTTGTAATACAAACATAAATATGTGAAGACTCCTAAAGAAATTTCCACCTACCAGTTTTTCAACTTCATCCCCAATTTTGTCCAAATACAAATAATGTTTGTAATGTAACAACATAGAAATATATTTGTATTTTATTTTGAAATCAGTTTTTGGCATCTGTCCTCCCATCTAAATCTTTTTTCAATCCTTTTAGATAAAATGATTTCCAAGATTTGCAGTAGGGGTTTGAATCTTCTAGAATTTTAGCTCTTAGGTTATTTACGGATGGCCCATTTTTTGTATCAAATTGTATGATGTATTAATTTTTGAAATATAAGAATATAATGAGCCTTGAGTTATGCTTTGAGTTGCATACCAGTGATATGTTTTTTCAAGAAGAATTAATAGTATGGAGAGTTCTATATATCTGTGTCTCTAAGTTTTGTCTCCATTTTCATTTATCTATTATTTTGAGATTAAAATGAGAAAAGTGCTTTCAATTAAATGTAGCTTGGATGGGTTGTATTTATTTTCATTCATAGCTTTTAATTCAAAGTAAAAAGTAAATGCTTTCATGAATTGATAGGATTTCTAGGCATATGGGAGGGATATCATAAGAATGAAATTCAAGGTTAACAATTGATAAGTTTAATTGTAAATCAATTAAGTAGGTCTAGGGTTACTAGTCTGACTCTATGTAATAATGGATAAGGCACTAGTAATTAATTTAGAAGCAAATTGATGAATTAATGAGGTTGCACAAGATACATATAAATAAAAATCAATTTCCCATATATGTAATGAAGAAATAGTTTTTTATTTGTTACTTATTTGTAATAACTTTCCTCTAAGTTATAGTTTTTGATAAGAAAAATAAGTTTTACATGGATCCTAAAACACAAAATTTGTTACATATAAGAGGGCTATAAATAGAACCACAAAAGCCTAGAAATAGAGCTATGACCAATAGAAAGGCTAGATCGAAAGACAAGAAAAAAGCCAAATGAAAAACCTACAAAAATCATAAAAACCAAAAGACAAAAATTGTTAATCCTTTACTAACTCGTTTGTCTTCCTCTCAAGGTCTTGCATAGTTTTTGCCACTTCATATGCTTTCTAAAACTCCTCAACCATTTACTCATGGTTCTTCAAGTAGGTCCAATCTAGCTAGCTATGGGTTATGTCCATTATGGTTTCCTCATCCATCCTCTAAGTTATAATTAGCTACTATAATCAAGGAGTTAATTACAAGTACAAGAAGATTATTGACCATTTTCTTCTATATGGGATAGAATTTGAGAATAAAAATATTAATGAGAAAATATTTGAAGAAGAAAATCATAGAAGAAACTCATTTGAAATCCCTAAATTGCACCTACCTTTGACCTATAGAGCCTAAAGTGTAGAAAGCCCTTATATGCTTTGTTGAAGTTGGTCAAAATTTGAGATGAGTTTAGTTGAATATGCTAAATAGATAATCCTTAGAATTTTTTTATATCTTCTATATCCTGGTATTGGGTTTAAAACAATTTGGTAGTTTTGAAGAATCAACACACCCGACCAGAAAGATAGCATGGAAGATCTAGAGACTTCAAACAAAATTGGAGGAGAAAAAATAGAGAATAGAGAAAGCTTGAATTATAATATTCCTTCTCTAAAAAATAAATAGTATATTTTGAGCACATTCCAAGTAATAGAAATGGAAAGGAATTAGGAGAATCAAATAGTCAACCAAGTACCTAATAAATAGAGTAAAGAGAAGCCAACCACTACTAAGGAGAATGCAATGCCTAGAATTATAAACACCAGAACTCTCTCATGTGAATTAGAAAAGAGTCTAGAATCTAAAGAGAGAATAGTAATCAAGGATTATAAAAAACCTAATGGACACATTACAAAAAAATTAAAAATGCAAAAGACACTATAGCAAGGAAAATATTTCTTACAAGATAGCCCTAGATATTTCAACAAATATAAATAGAAATTCTAGTAGACACTAAAGAATGGAAGAAATCCATTTTCACCTATAGTAAAGAATCGATATATAGAGAAAGATTCATCAAGCTCCAAGTTACTAATACCACCAAAAACTATAACTTTTATATTTTGAATCAGGACAACCCTAACCGATGGTATGACTTGAGTTAATTCATTCGTCCAACAAAAGGAATGTCCAAACATACTCTATGAAATACCTAGGGAAGTAGAAACCCTATTGAATTTAATACGTACATACAACTTTCAAAATATGGAAAATAAAAACAATGAAGAGAGGCTCTCAAATGAATTTTGGGAAGAATTTTGAGTACTAGATCTATTGGAGGAAGGACAAAAGTATAAAAGGAAAATACAAGTAAAGAAATGGACAAGGATGGGATAATATTGGAAGAAGAGGAGAGAGACATTCAGATAAGATTATTAGAAGAAGTTAGACTAGAAGAAATGGAAAAAAATTAAGAAAAAGGTGGAGAAGTAAAACAAAAAGTACAAAAAGAAAAGAAAAAATAAGCTATATCCCCAACAATAGAAGGGACATCCATACCAAGACGTGGGGAACCAAAAAAAGGAAGAGAGACATAAAATTAGAGAAAAATATAGGATACTTTGAAAGGTGGAAGGGGAAGTCTCTTCCCATTAAGAAATAAGGATAATATCTTGGAATTATAGGGGACTAAATTCCCCTAACAAGTAGTGCTTACTTAAGAGTAATTCAACCTTGTTTAAGTCAAAATTAATGATGATCTAGGAAACTAAACTAGGCAAACAAGAAGGTGAGAAACTAACTAAAAAACTTGGTTTTTGGAAGACTTTATTGAAGGAATTAGAGGGAGGTTTTGGGGGAATTTTTATAACCTAGGATCCCTAGAAATTGGACATTGAAGGATTGTTAGTTAAAAAAAATTAGATGGGAAGGGAGTGTCAAAAGCTATAAAGAAGACATACAGCTTAGATTTATAAATGTATATGGCCTAATAGAAATGATATGAAAGAAAATGCTCTATAGTGAAATTAATAAATTTATAAACTTCATCAAAGAAGAGAATGACTAGATGGGAGGAGATTTTAATGCCATTCTATACTTAAAAGAAATAATAGGGGGAAGAAAAACCATAACACAAACTATGTAAGATTTTAAAGAATGGCTTCAACAAGACAATATCATATAAATACATCCCATGAATGATCAATTCATATGGTTCAATAGGAGACGGAATCTTTTCTACATAGAAAAAATAATGGATTTATTTATCTTCAAAGGGAATAGAGACTTTTGACTTTACAATTAAATAATTGATTCTTCCCTACATCAGCTCTAAGCATTTCCCTATTATCCTTGAAATCTTTGAACCCCAAAAACCAATTAGAAATCATTCAAATGTGAAAAAATATGGTTTATGGAGGAAATATTCATAAAAAACATTAACAAATGATGGATATAAGGAAAAATGGAAGAGGCCAAAATATTTTTCTTCATTTCATAACTTAAATTAATAAAATAGAATATCTTAAAATGAAATATAAAATAATTTTAAAAAATCTTTAAATAAAAATTAGGGATAGAAGAATAATTAGAAAATCTTAATAAAATTGTCATGCAACAATTAATGGACAATTAAATGGATTTATCATGAACTGGAGGAGGTTAAAGAAAGAATAAGATAGGTGGAGAGCCAATGGAAGAAGTTTGAGCATGGGAAATTGATAGATCAGAAGGATGGTTTTAGGTTGGTTGAAGAAAGGATGCATAATTTGGAGAATTACAACCATAACATGGAAAACTAGATGATATCCATTCCAAATTCTCTACATGAAAAAATTGCTTCGCTTGCTAGAAAGTTGAAAGCCAGGGGCTTTCTAGAGTATAATGAGGATAAAGAAAAAGATAAAAATAAGATGGATGAGGACATTACTATGGACATAACCATCGACCAATTAGATCAGACTGGCTGAAAGAACTAGGAGCAAATGGATAAGGGGATTCAAAAAGCCTATGAAGCAATGGAAACTATGTAGGATCTAGAAAGAAAGGTAGAGGAGTAAGCAAAGGATTATCATTTTTTGTCTTTTGGTTTGTTTGGCTTCTATAGGTTTTTGATTTTTAGCTTTTTACTCATCTTTCATTCTGGTCTTTTGATTGGTCGTAGTTATGTTTATGAGTTTTTGTTGTTTATTTTCAGCCCTTTGATATGTAATAACTCTTGGGTTTTAGGATCCCTGTAAAACCTATTTTTCTTATCAAAAACAAAAAATGGAAAATCAAAAATTTGAAAAAGAAAAGTAACTAACACACAAACATGAAGACATCCTGAACAAAGAAGAAATATTTTGGAGACAAAAATCATAAGAAACATGGCTTCAAGAAGGTGATCATAATAATAAATTCTTCCATAACATCACAATTGGGAATAGAAATGTCAACACAATATCGAAAAGAAAGAATAACATGGGTGCTTGTTGACAGTAAGGTCAAGTTATCTATTAGTGACTGACACTTAGTCAATCTTTAGATGCTACCGAATTTCTCAATAGCTACCAAGCTTTAGAACCTATGTACATTTCATGCCAAGTGTAGTAGTATCTACCAAGTTCGTCAATGTAAGTGATGGAAACTCTAGTGTTAACCAAACTCCATAGTATCAATTGTGTTACATAGTTTTAACCATGTTCTCTAATGTCTATAGAGTTCATAGTGTCAGTGATGTGAATATATTGTTGAATGAGCCATGGAGTGTCAACCAAGTAAGTTAGTATATGCCAAGTTTGTAGTGTTCATCAAGTTACATAGTGCTAAATGAGTTCAAACCACTTTGAAGTGATTAGTATAAATTGATCCTCCTCATTAGTTGAATTGTAGATGATGCCAAGTATTGAAATTAGTTGCAGAGTATTAAAATATCATCGAGTTTTTCTTCAAAACCTGAGTTACAATAGTTGGGTTGACTTTGTGTATGTTGGTGAAACTTATATTACACCAAACTTTAGTAAGTAGTGATTTGGATTGGTATATATGTAATGTATTGTATCATATCAAAATATGTATGTCAAGAGTATATGATGAACATAAGTAAAAATTAAGAAGGCTAAAAGAATTATAAGGGAAAAAGAAGATTTATCTATCATAGTAAGGTGATCATTAAAATTCAAGGAATCTCAACTAGCAAATCAAAGTTGCAGATCATGAATCAGCCACTAGTTCATCCTAACAATTGTATCAGTCAAATTATTTAACAAGGTAGACTTAACAGTCTTATGTAAATCTCTTTACAAGTGCATACATTATTGTATATTTTGTAAATCCTTTCAAAATGTGGACCTCATAGTCCTTAGTGCTTCCAATAGAAGAGATCATAAGAAATGATCAATTGTAAGCCTTAATAGGCCAAATTTATACTACAATACTAAATATTGTGGGTATCATGCCCATCTTATTTTTACTTTCTATTTGGAATGTTTCTAGGTCACCATATTTGTGTCAAATTGCTATGAATATTTATTTTCTTTCATTCTTTAATGCATGCAATTAGATTGGAATATTATATGAAGGAATAATTAATGAAATAAGATTAAGTTTTATTGGTTCGTAATTCACCCCTCCCCTCTCACTAACCCTGCCTACCTAATATTTCCAATAATTTGTTGAAGCCTGATTGAAAAGATCATTACTGAAGAAGAAAGATTGTTGATAAAGAATATTTTTAGTCAGTGTTTTGTCACTGATGTCAAACTTGCTATTTGCTAGAATGACAATTACTTATAAGATCTGAGGATTATTACTTAGTTGATTGATGAAGAAGACTTAATCAATAAGATGTAACAAAAGAACCTAAGGGAAAGGTTGAGTTATGGTTTTGTAATGAAGTACAAGGATTAGTTAAGACAATGGTAAAATGATGTATTGATAATACACTCAAAGATACAGAGGTTGGCCATAGTTAGAAACTCTGGAAGAATAAATTGTAACAAAACTATCTACAAAGCTTGACTAAATTCATTAGTGGTGTCAAGCAAGTTAGTTCATGCCAAGTAGATTATCAGTGAGTGCCAAGAAAATGAAAAATCTAGTGCACTAAGTGAAATAGAAGGTGTCAAGAAAGTTCAAGTGCTAAGCTAGCCAAAAATGTAATAGGTGTTGAGCATCAGTAAAACTTACTTGATGCCAAGTGAATCCATAGTAGGTGTCGAGTAACACATTTGATGCCAAGTAACACAATAGGTGTCAAGTAACATAGTATTTGTTGAGCATCAAAAAGTCAATAGTGTTGAGATATTGCATTATTTGAAAAGTCAAAGATTTTCTAGATATGAGCCAACAAGTTTGTTACCTTGAATTTTGTGAACTAGATAGAAGATAAGGATGATGAGCTTGTGGCCCAAAGTTTTAGGTTAAATTTTTTTGGCTGAATACAGGTGGATTCTACATAATGTTTCTAAGAGAAATGAGATTAGGGGAAGATACATTGTATCTTACCTAATCTATTCAAACCAAAAATAAGAGTAGGAAGATTAGAGTAGGAAAAGTATTCTAGACTTCTATTTAAGGAGTTATAGGTCAAGAAGCAAGAGTGGTTGGAGAGAATGTGTGGTGTCAAGGAGAAGGCATCAAGAGGGAGGAATAGAGTATAGAGACTCTACTTCAATAGGTGACCACAGAGGTGATTTCATTGACACAATGAATATGGAGACTCAAAGAGAAAAATCTTGGAAGGAGGAAACCACTGTTAGAGTTGTAGACACTTAAAGCTAGGAAAATTTGTGAACTAAATTGAGATTTGAAATCTACAAGTTATGTTGTGAGTTATATCAGATCAAAAACCCTTATTGTTACTCTCTAGCAATTATATCCGTTAGGACAAAATCCTATGGACTTAGGTTGGTTTAACAACCATTTTGTAAATCCTTTAACAAGATGATATTCCAAGTGAATATTCTAAAGTCCTTTAACCAGGCCCACTTCTAATAGGCTGGCTGAAATCCCTTAACTGGGTCATGTTTAATAGTATTTTTTATAGCCTTTAACAAGGTAGGGATTTCATAGGGCATCACTTCAAAAGAGTGAGAAAGGAGTAGCATGTTACTGGTGGTTTTTCCCAAATTGAGTTTCTATATAAATCACTATGTTATGTGTTGACCTTTCATGTCTTATTCCTACATGTTGATTTTTTAGTAACTTGTTAAGAAGACTCTTTAGCTTGGATATATGGTTAGTTTAATTGGGCTTACTATACTTAGTGAGAAGTTCTATTTTGACATTTGGACCTTGAATAACTGATTCAGCCTCATCTCAGTTATTCTAAAGCATTTCTAACTTAATTAGTATCAGAGCATTGTGGTTCTCATAGAAGAAGTTTAAGAGATTGAGAAAAGATTAGAAGAAATGAAGGTATATAGGTTAGATAAGATTATTAACACTGAAAAGTTGGATCTTGAATTGGCTATTGGGAAACTAAAGAAAGAAAAGGAGCAACTCTCTCAATCATTGAAATGAAGGAAAAATCTTGTAGTACAAATGAATGACAGTATCTACACTGAAGAAAGAATTGAAGACATATATCCCAATACAAATTTAGATGTAGCTAATGAAGTAATAAAAGACCTATAAGAAAAGAATTCCAATCTTCAACAAGAAGTTAGAAAGCTGAAAAGAGAAAAATAAATCTAGTCAATGAGATTATGTGAAGTCATGCATGAAAAAGACAAGTCAAAGAAGAGATAGAAGAAAAGAACAATGAAATTCAACATCTATGCCTTTAGCAAGAAGAATTCATTGATCAACCCACTAATGCAAATGAAAAACTCATGAATATAAGGTTAGAAAATGAAAGACACTAGAATCTATGAACATAATTCAAACCAATGAAATGATGATGAAATCTCAAGAAAGCTTGAATCAATTGAATGAAAAAATTACTATGGACAATAAGGAAAAGCTTGAATAGGATACAAAGAAGAAGGTGAATCATCCAAGCAAGGAGCTCAAAAGAATCAGAGGCCTAATTTTAATCATTGTGGTAAGATAGGTCATAATTCAAAAAAAAGTTGGAGTAATGGTAAAGCGAAATTCAAGGGAAAAAGTTACAACTACAAAAGCATAGATGTAGAGCAAGTGAATGAAAGGATAAATCTACTTGTTTAAAGGAAAATGCTATAGTTGCAATAGTTTCAATAAAAAAAGACACAAATATTTTGAATGTAAGACCAATAAATTGAATCCAATAGAATAGATTGTGAAGGTAATACTTGGATGGGACTACAACACATGGTGTAGATGCCACTACTGTGGTGAATTTGGGCATATTAGAGAAAACTGTGTGAAACATCACATGAGGAAAAGAGATACTACTAAAATATGTTTATTTATAAAAAAAAATGGACATCTTGATAAGAACTATATGAACATAGGAAGAATCAAAGATGAAAATAAACCTAAGGCTAACAACATCAAAAAGTATATGATGTAGCAATTGTTGGTATTTACAAGTGGAAAGGTTTACTTTTGAGGGGGTTCGGGGTGGGGGGGGGGGGGGGGTGAATCAGAAGTAACTAACTTTAACCTTTTAAAAAAATTTTAGCCGAGATCATTCACATGCATCTAACATATCTACTTAACATGAAACTAAAGACATGCATGAAAATAGATAACACAATATTTGGTCACTTAGAAACCCTCCAAAATGAAAATGTAAAACTGGGGTGGGGATGACACCCAAAAAGTATCACTATATCAATATGTAACTATTTAAGGTTACAAAAGTTGAACACTTCCAATGGTATTCCCTATGAAAGGCATGTCTTGTTAAAGACTTTACACTTTGTTATTAAAAGTGATCTTGTTAGAAGATTTACAAACACTCACTTGGAATGTTGTCCTGTTAAGGGATTTAGCACCTTGTTGAAAGGCTTACAACATGGTTATTAAACCAACCTATCATCATAGAATTTTCATTGATAATAAAATGGCTATATAGTATTATAAAGTCTTGACCTGATGACTTCCAATCTTCAATTTCTAATTATAGATCCTCATTTTGCTCTATCTAATTTGATCCTTCCTGATCTAATATGTCTCTCCTCAAAATTTTAATTCTCTATTCTAATCAACTAGATTTTTCAATGCAATTCTTCCTTATCTAAGTCCTTATACCCCTCTAAATTTCACTAGCATTCTCCCATATAACTCTCTTATACACACACACATGAATAATGGGGTTCCATCCTCCTTTTAAAGGCTTTGAAGACTTAGCATTAGGTATGAATCTATGATCAATACTCATCCTTCTTTTCTCACTCAAATATTACACTTTTCCTATTGGTTGCATGCTTTCTCCATTTTTCTTATTGGTTGCATGTTGATTACATAAGGAATGCAAAATATTTGATCTTCTCTTCAAGATCCTTCAAGATTCATTGTGAGTTAGCTCAAAAATGGTTTACATCTAAGTTTTTGAAGGCACAAACTCATATGTTGATTTTGTGTTACTTGGCACTCACTAGTTGCTAATGCTCGACACATATAGAAATTTTCTCTCACTTCACTCCTATAGTATTTCTATTTAGCTCAACATCTATACTTTTCTCAACACCTATACTGACTTGGCATCACTCATTACTCAACACTTGATACTTGCTCAATAACTAAAGTTCACTCGACACCTATTGAATTTCTAGCTTGGCACACACTATAGCTTGACATCTATATTATACTCAAAATCATCTTGAGAATTGGTTAAGTGTGTTGACACTCAATTATCAAAACCAGTCCGAGGCCAACAATCTCCCCCTTTGACATGAGTGGCAAAAACACTTAACTAAGAATTATAAATCTAGTCTCTATGAGTATACTACACACTCTATTTGGAATATGTAAAAAACTTGAAAAACTTGTTCAAGATTTTGTTGATGATTATATACCTCAAAAAATTGCACCTCCCCCTGAGCTAATGTGCCATTTCTATGTTATTTAGCAAAAAATGTGTTATTTACCTCCATTATCATCTTTAGAGAAGCATCCCAGTTGTAAAATGCTATTTCTAATGCTTTGAGTTGGATGGTTGTCTCTACTACAAGATGTACAAGACCTTTTGATGTAGAATGATTTGGATCTTTCTTTAAATTTTTTTTTGTGTAAGCCATTTGTTTCTACAAAACTTCCATGTGTGGGGTAATAGCAGACTATATCTATATTAATTTGGCCTTAATATTAGCCTCATCTATTATGAGTATATCTAATTCTCTTTGAGTATGAAGTTTTGTGGAAATTTTTTTCTTACTTTGAGCTAGATCCTTGGGTAACTGTGTGCTTAATTTCTTAAGATTCCTCTCCAAGCTCATTATTCTCTGGCTAGTCTCTTGTGTGAAAATTGAGGTATCACATAGTTTGGAGTATAATGAGAATATATTATCAAGTATTGTTTTAACCTTTTCAACTTTCTTAGCTAGTTCAACTTGTGATAGTGTTATCTCACTAGATATCTTTTTATTTACTTTCATTTGAAAATTCTTTTGAGACCATTCTAATAGTTTAAGATTAGTATCAAGGTCTTCATTTTATACCTAGTCCACTATGTTGGATAGTTCCTCCATGATGGGCTCTATTTCATTAGGTATTGGCAAGCTAAATGCATCAAGGAAGATATCTTTGATTTCTACTAATGCTTTTTTTTACCTATACTAATTTTTGAGTATCTCCTACTTCTTTTTCCTTTCTAGTGCCTCTTGTACTTCATTTATCTGAGCTAGGTTCATTATCTTGTAGTCATAACTTGGTATGACTATTTCTTCATCAAGAGTAGGGTCTCCATAGTGAAGTACCCTTTCTACCTTGGTGGAGCTCAAGCCAGGTGCTGATATTTTTAGTGGTATTGCATTAGTGCTCGACTATTTAGTAGGAGTCCCTGAGCTAGGCATATTTACTAGATTTTGTATTGCCTCTTTCTCTCTTTCTTTGGGATTTTTATCCTCTTCCTTGTCTTCTTCTCTTCTAATTTGATCAATTAAAATGATTTTATGGGGTGCACCTTGGCTTTGTGTTGTAGGATCCTTTTGTACTATCTGCTCCTTATCTTGCTCCTCAACAGTTACTGTAACTATAGTGTCACCCTTAGCAGTTGCATCTTTTGATATTTTCTCTTTTGGTTGATCACTTATAGTTTTAGGAGGTTGTGAAGGTGGTTCTTGTGTGTTCTACTTCTTATTTATTTTAGCTACAACCTTTACTAACTCTTCTACACTCACTAAAATAGGATTTGTGTACAACTGTGATTGCAATGTTGTTTGGTGAAGAATTTTTTGAGATCCTTTGCAGTCAATGGATTAATGTTCTAACCTAAGGTGTTAGGAACATCCTTTACAATTAATTTCTCTATAGATTTAGGTGTTGTATGTGGAGGACTAGGTGGTAGCAATTGGGTGTCTTGGACACTCTATTCCCATTGCTGCTCTTCAGCTGTTGTCTCATCACCTTTATGTGTCTTCTCCACTGCTACCTCTTATTTTTCTTTCTCTCCCTCTTCCTTTTAATTTACCTCTTCCTCATCACCATTTCTTCCCTCAAAGGGATCTTCTTGTCCTTCCTTGATAGTTTTTGGCCCATAAATCAATTTCCACATTTGTGTGCACTTTTGCACAACATCTTTAATTTCATTTGTTAGAATGTTGAAGGCTCTATATTTGGGTGTAAATTTTCTCCCATGCTTCTTAGTAGCCTTATTTATTTGACCTTTTGTAAGGTTTGGCATTACATGAGCCAATTTTGACTCCCTTATTTCCTTCTCCATTTTTAGGCAATAATACCATTTATTTTCAACAATGGAGCTTAGCTCCTTAGGAATATAATTGTCAAGTTCAAGTGGAGTAGTCTTGAACTTGGCCATTACAGTGTAGATAGACTCTTCCACTATGTTCTTCTCTTCTCTACTTAGTTTATTAAAATCAATGCCTTTTAATCCAGACAAATTTGCATTGTCCCTAATGCTATCATAGGCATTTTCAAGATCAATTTTGTTGTTATGACTTACCACTCTAAATTGATCATTGTCAGATTCAATCTTCTCTTCATTTGACTCCAGGGGTGCAACACATTTTCTTCTTTTCTTTTTTGCAGGCCTTCTTCCTTTGTAGCTTTCTGCTTCTCCTATTCCTTAGCCACTTTTGTTTTTTCCCTTGTGTTTTCCCTTGTTGTACGCTTAGTTGGGCTCAACTTAGCTACTTTCTTCTTCCCTTTAGGCTATGTAGAAGGCTATTTCTGTGTCTTTCTCTTCTTGGGTTCAGCTTTTGGTTCTTCTTGCTCTACACCATCTTCTCCCTCTACATCCTCACCCATGCCTTGGGTTAAAATATGTGGTCCTTGACTTTTTTCTTCTTCATCTTCACCTTCTTCATCTTCTTCTTCTTCAGTAGTGCCCTCACCAAATTTTTTCTTTAACTTCTTAACTATTTTGTCCTTTTTCTTTAGTGTGGAGCTAGTCTTCAACTCCATATCCATTTTTTATCTCACCAGATCATAAGTCCCAAAATTTGGTGCACTCTTATCCACTTCTTCTTCTAATAGTGCAGTTATAGCTGCAGATGCCTCATCTATATTTATCTCATAGCCAAGAGGTCTTATCCATCTAACTCTTGGTGTAGCTACTTGAATATAGGTATAATCAATATCTACAAGAAAACATACATCATTTACATCCTATTCTACCAATGAAATTGGTATCCTTAGCCTCTATTTTATGGTCTTCTTGAAATCTTCAAAATAACTTGTCATAAGAGTTTCAAAATTAGCTCCCATTTGTTCAATATATTCATTCACTTGAGCTACTATAGACTTGTTGGTTTTCTAGCTTACTTTTCCAAAGGATGGAAATTCATTTTGTACATAGAAAAACATGCAAATCAAAATTACACCAAACTTTCACTATTCTCCCTTAGTTCTCCTTATTGCTCCTAGGTTTTCATTGATCTATTGCAATTGTAATTCTACAAGATCATAAGTATGATCCTTTCTGACTAGTTTGTAACCAACATCCATTGCAATGCATGGTACACTGTTAAGTCTACTAGATTTATAAAATTTGTGTGAAATAACCCTAACAAAAAAGTTAACTAGAGAATCTTGGATATTATCTATAGTCATTCCTCTCTTGTTCCATTTGGCACCTGTGTTTTTCTCAATTTCTTCCTTAGAGTCACTTCTAAGCTTCTTTGGTCAATCTAGGGTTGGATACCCTATTACTCTATGTACAATTATCTTTCATATCTTGATTGGGCTATCTTCCAGCCACAAACTTCCATCATGAATCCTGTTGAGCACAATTCTAATCCATTTTGTTTTGAACATAGTGGGGAATTCTAGGGCACAAGTCAAACCCTTCCTTTCAATGATTTGGTATTCTTCCTTCAAGACTCCATTTTCACACAACTTGTCATAGGCTTCCCCCATATTCATATCTCCAATAGCACCAATCTTATAGTTGTAACATCTCCTAACATCTTGAACCATAACTACCTTAGGATGTATAACAAATAGGGCTCCAATTAGGTCATTTTTGTATGCCAACTTAGGGATTGGCCAAAATTTAGGTTGTTTTACTTTGTTAGACACAAGTTGGACCTCAAAAGGCTCTTTCTCCTATGGTTTCCTAGAACTAGATGCCATTTGTGTGATCTAGGGTTTGAACATGAAGATAATGTGAAATTGCATAGCTTGGCGCTAGTATAAATACCTTGAAATTGATGAGACTAAGCTGAATCACTATTGAAATTTGCTCAAATTCTGAATTCTCTATTTTGTAGTTATTCTACACTCTTCTTTGTCATTGCTCTTTGATCAAAATAAAGATAAATGGTTCAAAATGGGATCATATACCCTTATTTTGTAGCATTTACTGCTTAGTGTGTTTACAGTTGTCCACTTGGCTTCTTAAGAATTTCTACATTACTCGACTTCCATTGTCTTTCCACCACTCAGCATCCACTAAAATATCCTTCACTCAGCTTCAACTAAAATTTCTCTTTGCTCAACGTCCACTACCAACTTGGCTACAATTAACCATTCAACTTCTATTGACTTTTGCAATCAACTCAACACGTACTGGGATTCTACTCAGCATCTGAGGGCAACTTGTCAACACTTATGAAATGTTGAAATTTTAACTTTTCATCCTTATACATGTTGATCTCTTCTTTTCATTACTTACTTATCTTGGAAATGATGTATGATAAAGCTCTATATATCAGTTCCACATGCCTTCTTGAGCTTAGTTGGATGAAGTGTGAACACTTTACCTTTTAGGTGAAGTGATCCTTTCATTTGATGTGTTGCTTCCATCTTTCTTTTTCCATGTCTTATTCATTTCTTCTTTAATGTGTTCAATATCTACCTTCTCTTTTCCTTTGTTGAACTCTGATTTGGGTGCCTTTGACATTTTTGGGAAATTCCTGGTAATATGTCCATTCTTTTAATAACTAAAGCATGTGGTTCTGCTGATCCATCTGCTGTAGCTTCCACTAAAATGTGTTCTTATAAATTTTTTAGGGATGTGTCCATATTCCTGATAGTAATGACAACTATACTTGGTTTTGTAATCCCAATTGTAGTGATGTCCCCTTGCTAGCTGATCAGGTGTCCACATACACTTTGATCTACACTCAAAAGCTCTATGTTCATACTTCTTGCAATTATAGTAGTGACCTTCAAATCTTGGTATTCTGATAGTCCTAGTCCTACAATCATGTGCTTGATGTCCTTACTTTTTGCACTTATGATAGTAACCCATATTTTTAGGTTTTTCATGTTGATGAGCATTTTTACTCCTACACACATTAGAGTTATGTCCTTTTTTACAAAAAAAATGACAAGTAGGTTTAGTGTTCTTACCTTTGTCACTTCTTTCTTCTACTATCGTGGATAACTCTCCTTGTTCAATGCTAGTGTATCATTGTTGGCTCTTGGTGACTTTAGTAGCTATTCAAAGTACTTGATGGCATCTTTAGCTTTGTTGAACCTCTCTCCAATTCCCTTCTCTCTTTTTAGGTCATTTTTTAGTTGTTCATTTTTCATTTTTAGTGTGGAGATCTCAATGTCATTAACATTCAGTTCATGTTGTGCATTCATCATCTGACTTAGGGTGTCTAGCTGCATGTTGGAAATTCTTGGAAGCTCAATTGACTTTTCTTCCAATCTTTTGGCAAGGTTTATCTTATCTTCTTCTAGCATAGCCTTTTCTTCAATGGCTCTTTTCTTTTATTAAGTCACTTCACAAACCATCATGGCTTGAGATTCTTGTTCAATCCTTAGAGTTCTAATTTCTTCTACTTGAGCTCTATTTTTCTCCATCAGATCTACTATTGCTGCATCAAACTCTTTTGAATCTCCATTTGCAAAAAATTTTGAGGTGTCAATCTCCTTGTATTGTGTATCATTCTTAGCTATGGCAATCTCTCTTCTTATCTTTAAAGATTTTCTCAATTCTTCTTTGGCTTCTTCCAAAGTGTGTAAAGAAAGTTGTATATCAATCACCTAGTTTTCTATGACCTTCCCAAGTTTGTAGACTTGCATTTATAGATCTTTTATCAAAGCTATAAGGCTCCTCCTTGTGAGAACTTGGCTCTAATACCAATTATTGGTATTTAAAAGTGGAAAGGTTTACTTCTGAGGTGGGGGTGAATAAGAAGTAACTAACTTTAACCTTTTAAAACATTTTAGTTGAGATTATTCACATGCATCTCACATATCTCCTTAACATGAAAGTTAAGTCATGCATGAAAATAGATAACACAAGATTTGGTCAACCAAAAACCCTCCAAAATGAAAGGTAAAACTAGGGTGGGGATGACACCCACAAAGTATCACTATAGCAATATATAACTATTTAAGGTTACAAAATTTGACCACTTCCAATAGTCTTCTTTATGAAAGGCCTATCCTATTAAAGACTTTACACCCTATTAAAAATGACCTAGTTAGAGGATTTACAAACAGTCACTTGGAATGTTACCCTATTAAAGGATTTAGCACCTTGTTGAAAGGCTTACAACATGGCTATTAAACCAACCTATCATCATAGGATTTTCATTCCTAATATAATGGCTAGAGAGTATTAGAAAGTCTTGACCTGATGACTTGTAATCTTCAATTGTTGATTCCAGATCCACATTTTGCTCTATTTTTTCTAATAATTCCTAATCTAATATGTCTCTCCTCAAAATTGTGATGTTTTTTTCTAATCAACTAGATTTTTCAATGTTGTTCTTCCTTATCTAAGTCCTTATACCCCTCTAAATTTCACTAGAATTCTCTCGTATAACTCTCTTACATACACATAAATAATGGGGTTTTTTCCTCCTTTTAAAGGCTTCAAAGACTTAAGGCTAGGTTTATATCTTCAATCAATATTCATCCTCATTTTCTCGCTTAATTCTTTCCCTTTTCCTATTGGTGCATGCTTTCTCCATTTTTCTTATTGGTTGCACACTGATTACATAGGGAATGTAAAAGATTTGATCTTATCTTCAAGATCCTTCGAGATTCATGCTGAGTTAGCTCAAAAATGGTTTACATCTATGTTTGTCAAGGCACAAACTCATATGTTGATTCTATGTTACTCAACACTTAATAGTTACTAATGCTTAGCACATATAGGAATTTTGTCTCACTCGACTCCTATAGTAATTTTGTTTAGCTTGACATCTATACTTTTCTTGACACCTATAGTGACTTAGTATCACTCATTACTTGGCACTTGATAGTTACTCAACACCTAAAGTTCACTCAGCACTTGTTGAATTTCTGGCTTGGCATACACTATAGCTGGACATCTATATTATACTTGGCATCATGTTGAGAATTGGTTAAGTGTGTTGACACTCAATTGTCAAAATTAATCTAAGACCAACAAAAATGGATACCAGATCTCCTAAGAATGCAAGCCCAAGTCATGAAGTTGATGTCACTCAAGTAATTCAACTTGAATCTCCATGGAAATAACTAGAACTAAGATTCTGAAGTAGACATCGCTCATTAGTTCTATCCACCAAGAAGAAGAGATTCATACCAGCATTCAAGATGCATAAGAATCACTAAGTGGTTGTAAAAAATTCAAGACCTTATTGATCTAGGTTGGGTTATAAAAAATTCAAGATCCTACTTAGAATGGTCAAGATACTCTAAAGTGTTGTATGTGGACACTGATTTTTTGAAGACTCTACCAAGTAATAATTATTTTTACAAGCTATGAATGTGATGAGAATTAAAGGGTGAAAGCAAGTGGAAGACAACTTTTGACCAAGCAAGTAAACATACCAAGGATTAATGGTGATTGATAAGAGGAAATTCATTAAAAGGGAGAAATTGAAGTCATTATTTCAATAGAAATTTCCAGAGCTATTAGTATAGAATGATTTCAAAGCCCCCAAACAAATTGAGTTTTTATTGTTGAAGAAGTTTACAATTTTTCAGAAACTCAACTAAGCATGGTGTCTTCTAGTAAAAAAAGAAGGAAACGGTCTAAAATGTTGGTTTGAGGACTCGATCGCAAGGCACCAAACTTCAAGTTGAGTCTAGAAATTACATAAGTGCTTGATCTAAGTAGTGCACAATCAAAAAAAAAATCCAAGGTATTTCTTTTGCATGATATCAAGTCATATTATCACTATTTGATTCAAGAGATAGGAACTTATGAGATGAATGAAGCATCGAACAAGCTATGTGTGAATTTTGTTCTAAAACTTGAGCATCAACATTTGGAAGAAAAGGGCTTGAAAAACACATTAGATATCCCAAGAGACCTCCTAGTCAAATGGATAAGATATATTTTGAGTCATGTGCATAATGATCAATTATAGTTGGAGAAACTAATTTAGATAATGAAGAAAATGATTCATAGAATGAGTAGTCTTCCAATGCTAAACAATGCTAAAGAAACCAAAACCCTAGATCATGTTGAACTAGGCAAAGTGAAATCTTGCTGAGTTGGATGGAAAAGGAATGAAGGTAAGAAAAATCATAGACATAGAACTACATTTTGGAATTCACATGATCACTCATAAGATCTACATCTCCAATCGTCTCAACAGTGTGTCATGTAAGGTAGTTGATTTAGATCTCAAAGTAGTGAAGAAAAACATGGAATTTGACCTTGTTGAGTTGTTATTGAATAAGCTCAATAAGAGCATAGAAAGCATCAAAGATTCAACTACAATTCATGTAAGTTTAGTTCGGTCTTGACTTGTCTATTTCTTCTTTGTGTAAAAATTCTTCCCTTCCAAAGGTATAGTAGTCTGGAGAAAAGATGTCCCTATTTTATATGAAATAAATGAGTATATAGCATAAATGGGGGAAAATTTTGATAGCATTATGGAAAAATACTTTGAATCATTGAAAGAGAAGATGCAAAATAGATATAGGATACATAAGAAGCTTGTATAAGAGTACAAGGATGATATCTATTTCATGGTTGACTCTAACAAAGTGTATATTTAGGTAGTCAAACCAAGAGTGGCATGGGTAAAGCATCTAGAGTATAGTGCTAACATTGATGACAACAAAAATATTATTAAGGCACTATTTAATGAGCCTATAGATACTTAAAAACCCTATTCTAGGACTCATGAAGAAGCCAAGGCAATAATAGAACTTGAAATTAAGATTTCTCAAGAAGTTGACAAAGGAAGGAAGAGGGTAGCTCAATTAAGGCAAGCAAGTCCTAATCTCGTACTGAGAAAATGAAAATATGATGATGTACATTAAGATGATGTAGAGGATAAAGATGAGGAGATCAAATCTAAGAAAGAAGAGTCTATAATGAAGAAAGGTAAGTTTAAGATAACTAGACCTAATAAGCCATCAATGACTGTATTCATAAAAAGGGCACCAAAGTCTAGAAAGAAGTTGAAGTTAGGTGAAGAGGATGTTGAGAATATTATCTTCCAAAAACCTCCACCTGCACTTGAAGAAAAACTAAAGGAATTGGAAGAAGGAGATGGCATGGAAATTTTCAAATCTTTTAGATACGAAACCAAGAATCATATGAGAAAAAAGAAAATTGAGGACATGCTTATCACAAAATTGGGAAAATGGAAGTACTCACCAAATTAACTTATACAACAAATTCCTGATGACCATATGGAAGTAATCAAGACTAGATGGGAGCATGCAAAGACAATTGCAAAATAAATATTTGAATAGACTTTGAGGCAACTAATTTTGAGTCTCATTGGAAAGGAGGTAACATAATCTTTGACAAAAACTGAAAAAAATGTCACTCTTGAATTGAACACATGTATGGTATTGATAAAAGACATTGAATATGTAGTGAAGGCAGCCACAACTACATGGAAAACATTAACAAACTGCATTGACCTAGTAATTTTGTTGTTCAAATTAATGAAAAGGATGTTGAATATGATGAGAAAGAGGATATAGAAATATAAGATGATGAGATTGATAATGTAAATTTGGATGATGAGGAGGAAGTATAGGAAGATATTGGAGGAAGTATTCTAGAGATTCCAAGCATTGAGGAAAAGGATGCAGAGAAGAGTGCAATAGTAGTAGTGTACTCATTTCCTCATTCTCCAAGAAAAGGCTTAGTGCAATGTGACTCAGAGAAATCTTCTAATAAGTTGGTTTTGGGTACCACTACAACACCAAGTACCTAACCAAGCTCAAGACTTGTTGAGCTAAATATTCTACTGATTAAAGTGACCAAAAATTCATCAATGGAGCAACAAGTACCTCCATCATTAGGCTTATTAATGAAGCAATAAAGTACTTATAATATTCATGTCATATCTACATTGGTTTCTAGCCCCTCAATTTCTATTATTGTTTATATTCTACATGTATCCATAGCTAGTACAATGATAGTTGAGAACAAGTCTCAACTGAGTAATGAAGCTTCATATAAAGGGTAAGAGTAAAGAAGAAGAAATTGATATAGATGAGGATATAGTCATTCTGAATTGGGAGATCTCTACTCTATCTCTTGATGAAATAAACACCATGGGTGAATTATTACAAAAGAGAGCTAAGCAAAAAAATCTTAGAGAAGAGAAAAGAAAGAAAAACCAAGTGGTTGAAGATATAAAGGACATATTTGTAAATGTTCTAAGTATTGAGGCTAATAGTTCACAACCTATTTTTTAACAATTAGCAGATGTTGTCTAGAAATTCAATGATGACTTGAATGGATAGGATAAGTTGTTATAAAGAGTAGAAACAAAGTTTGAGAACAAGGTATTGATACAAGTGGCATAAAAAATTGCAATAAACCAAGTAGAATTATCTAATATTCTTGTTAAATTGGAGACACCTGTAAATAATGTCACTTAATTATTTTTTAATATGTGCAATACATCTACCTTCACAAAGGAAATTAAAAATAAACTATCAAAGGTAGATGAAGACATAAAGGAAATAACTCACAATTTGTAACATGACCCAAGCTACAACTCTACTCATTATACAAAGATAAGATTTTGGTCAAATTTGCAAGTAGAAATAAATTATAAATATTCTTCCTCAACACCAAATCTGATATGGAAAATAAAATTTGTCAAATAGTGGGATACAAGAAAGCAATTTCCCCTTGCAAATATCTAGGAATCTAGATAGAGAAAAGGTAGAGGAATGGGAAAACCTATGAGCTTACTATTGAGAATTTGGAAGAAGAAACATAACAACTAGAAAATTAGATGGCTCACTGAGGAAGGTTAGGAACCTAAGAAATTCTATCTTGTCACATCTCTTGTCTTCCATTACCTAAAGGAATTAAACACAATATAGACCAGAAATTAAGCAATTTCTTTTAGAGAGAAAAATAAGAAAAGAAAATAGCATTAACAAAATGGGATAATTTATGTAAACCAAAAACTCAAGGTGGGTTAGGAATTAAAAATATAAGTTGGAAGAATGAAGCTTTTGGAGCATTACATTGTAGAATTTATATGATTATAGATAATAAATGTCACAAAATATAATATAATAAATATTTCAATTCCAATGATCTCCTTTCTCTATTTTTAACTATGAATCCTTCACAAGGGTTAAAAACTTTTAACTTCATGCTAAATTGTAGACCTTTAATAATGATGCAGGAGCATCCAGAGGTATAAGGGCAATCTTGTGTCACCCAAAAAGTTGTACTTAGACTTAGTTTCTGTTTCATGTCTTTACATTTTTGGATACCCATTTGGGTCAAATAAAGGTTCCAACTCTCACAGTTCCACTATCAGTGCGTTTGAAAATCCCCAAAAAAAGGAGCATGCAATTTGGCCATCATTTTGGAGACCTAGAAGGTGTGAATTGACCAGATGAATGTAATTGTGATTTAGAGCATTCCAAAAAAAGAATCAGGTCAAAAGGTCCCACGGTTTGAAAGTTATTGCAGTTTTTTGGGTTTTGGAGACCTCCTAAGAATGGTTCAAAGTCAAGTTTGGGGCATTAAATGACCTAAAAAAGAGTTGAAAAATGGGGGATGATCAAATATTTTCCATAGGGCTATAGAGCTCTTCGAGAGCTTTCCAAAAATGTAAATGGTTCGTCAATCGGAGCTACAGTTCAAAAGTTATGCCTCCCGAAAGTTCGGTTACCATTTCTGGATTCTTCTAGAATTGCACCGACTTCTAACGCAGCTTTTGAATCCTTCTATTTGGTCGGTGGATGCCTACTAGCACTTTCTAGAATTTACTCCTAGTCCTTTACCCTCTGGGGTCTATTTAAGGAGATTTCTAGCATTGTAAAAGGCAGTTCGGAGTGGAGTTTGAGAGGAGGGACAAAAAGGAGAAATCATCTCTAGATTTATGCTATTGTAAGCCCTTAGGGCATGTTCTGAAGTTAATTTTTTCTATACTATTTGTACTAGCTTATTTTCTTAGTTAATATAATTTCCCTTTTCTGTTGTGTCCATCCTGTTCTTGGGTTGTGTCTCCATCAACTGGTATCAGAGTTGGTTTTCCTAAGTGCGTAGACAGAGCGCTGACTATGAGGCAGTTTGCACCAGGACTATGTGGTTTTAGGTTTGAGTTAGAAGATGCCTCCATGAAGAGAGCATAGTGGAAGGGCTAGAGCTATTAATCCTAAGGAGGTTAGAGCCCTCCAAAGGCAGGTGCAGGCATTGCAAGAGGAGCTTCGTAGAGGAGCAAATATTGTTGTAGGTGACAAAAGTGAGGATGACAATGAAGAAGAAGTAATGGGGCTAGAAGAGGAAGTTGATGGGGAAGTTCTGAATCTTGTAGAGGAAAGGCTTTTTAGGGCCATTACTAAGTTTGGGAAAAGACCTACAATTGAAGTGGGTATATTTTCAGGAGATCTAAAACCAGATGAGTTGATCGATTGGATCAATGAACTGGAAGAATAATTTGAGTATGAGGATATAAGGGACCTAGATAGGGTTAAGTTTGCAAAGGCCAAACTGAAAGGCCATGCTAAAATCTAGTGGCAAGAGGTTCAACTAGAAAGACTTAGAAGAGGAAAGGAGAAGATCACAAGATGGGATCGCATGGTGGACAAATTGAAGAAGCAGTTCATTCCTGTGGACTATGAGCTTGATCTATTTAAGAAGATGCATGGGTTAAAGCAAGTAGGAAGATCAGTCCAAGAATATACAGAGGAGTTTTATTGAATCTTGATTAGAGCGGGGCATGCAGAAGAAAATAAGGAGAAGGTTTCTCATTATGTCAGTGGGTTGCGACCTAGCATCCAAGAGGAATTAAGTCTGGTAAGAATGACCAGTGTTGAAGAGGCATACTTGTTTGCCCTACGAGTTGAAGAGAAGCTGAATAAAAGGTTTGAAGGAAGAAAAAGAGGGCATGGTCAAGGAGGAAGGGGAAGCGGTAGATAATCTAGAGGCTGCAATGAAACCCAAAAGAAAAATGAAGATGTGGGTACTAGGAGAAACTAGAGGAATGAGGGTTTTAACTGCTCCCATGATCAAGACTTTGGAAATCAAAGAGGAAGAGGTAGAGGATGTGGACAAGGAAGAGGAGGCTTCTGTGGTACCTATTTCCATTGCAATAAAGAAGGTCATCGTGCCTTTGAATGCCCTCAACGAAAAGGAAGGACGGATAGGAGAGCTGAGGGCCAAGCTAGGGTTGCTCCTGTAGATGAGGATGCCCAATCATCACATTCAGAGGATGCAGAAAGAGGAGAGACCTTGGTAAATGAAAGAGTCCTACTAAGTGGTGAGAATGAACTAGGACAACGGAGGAGTTTGTTCTATACCAGATGCAAGTGTGAGGATAAATGTTGTGATGTGATCATTGATGGTGGTAGCACTAATAACTTGGTATCAAAAGAGATGGTCTCTAAGCTGAAGCTCAAGAGGGAGAAACATCCCCAGCCCTATCGGATTTCTTGGGTAAAAGATGATCATAAGGTCCTGGTAAGTGAACAATGTTTAGTAAAATTCAAAATTGGGAGTTACCATGATGAAGTTCTCTATGACATTATTTCGATGGATGTTTGCCATCTATTGTTGGGTAGACCATGGCAGTTTGACAGACATGCAATACATGATGGACATGTAGACACATACTCTCTGACAAAGGATGGAGTTCGCCACAAATTCAAGCCCATGAAAAAGGAAGGTGAAAAGGTATGTAGCAGTGCTAGGATTTCTCTTGTTGATGGAAGGAAGTTTTTAGATGGCATGAAACATCAGCATATATGCTATGCTTTGATTCCTAGGAAAGATAAATAAGGTAGTAGTGAAATACCATTTGAAGTTTCAGATTTACTAGGGGAATTTGGAGATATTATCTCTAATAATGTTCCAGATGGATTGCCACCAGTAAGACAAATCAGTCATCAGATAGATTTGATTCCAGGAGCTAGTTTGCCTAACAAGGCTGCTCATAGGATGACTCCTACTGAAATAGAGGAGCTAAATAGACAGGTTCAGGAGCTGTTGAGGAAGGGCTTGATTTGATAGAGCCTAAGTCCATGTGCAGTACCTGTAGTACTTGCACTAAAGAAGGATGGAGAGTGGAGGATGTGTATAGATTCTCGAGCTAAAATAGGATAACCATCAAGTACTAATTTCCTTTGCCAAGGATGGATGATATTATGGACTGCTTGAGTGGAGCTCAGTACTTCACAAAGATAGATCTAAAGAGTGGTTATCACCAGATATAGATTTGAGAAGGAGATGAGTGGAAAACAACCTTCAAGACCAAGGAGGGTCTTTATGAGTGGTTAGTCATGCCCTTTGGATTAACGAACGCGCCAAGCACCTTCATGCGGCTAATGAATGAGGTACTTAAGAAGTTCTTGGGAAAATTTGTTATTGTCCATTTGGATGATATTTTAATTTTCAGCAAGACTTTGGAAGAACATTTGTGTCCTTGAAAGGCTAAGGGAAGAGAAACTGTTAATCAATCTGAAGAAGTGTAACTTTGCAAAAAGGGAGTTAGTCTATTTGGGGTTTGTTATATCACCTGAAGGTCTCAAAATGGATCCAAAGAAGGTAAAAGCCATCTTGGAATGGCCTAATCCAAGGTCTGCTACTGAGGTAAGATCATTTCATGGATTGGTTAGTTTTTATAGGAAGTTTATTAAGAATTTCAGTGGCATATGTGCACCCCTAACTGATACAATAAGAGGGAATAGAAAAGAGTTCAAATGGACTGCAACAACTATGAGAAGTTTTGAATTGTTGAAGAAGAAGGTGATAGAACAGCCTGTGTTGGCACTTCCAGATTTTAGAAAAGTGTTCCAGGTGGATTGTGATGCTAGTGGCAGTGCTATTGGGGCTGTATTGAGCCAAGAAGGTAAGCCTATTGCATATTTTAGTGAAAAATTGAATGATGCAAAGAAGAAGTATTATGTTTATGATCAAGAGTTCTATGCAATAGTTCAGGCCTTAAAGAAATGGAGGCACTATTTATTACCAAAGGAATTTTTTTTGTATACTGATCATCAGGCATTGTAGTACCTAAATAGCCAAGGTAAATTGAATCAGAGGCATATGAAGTGGGTAGAATTCTTGCAGAGTTAAACATTTGTGTTGAAGCATAGAAGTGGAAAATCTAACAGGGTTGCAGATGCACTAAGTAGGAGACAGTCACTGCTTACAGCAATGCAGGTTGAAGTAGTTGGGTTTGATGAACTCAAGAATTTGTACCCTGAGGATCCTAATTTTGTTGAAGCATGGAAAGCTTGTAAAGAGCCTGTTGCTGTAGATAGAACCAAGTGGTTAGACTATTTGATTCAGGATGGCATGTTGTTCAAAGGTAGTCAATTGTGCATTCTAAGGAGTTCCATGAGGGAAAATCTGATTAAGGAGAAACATAGTGGAGGAATGGAAGGACATTTTGGTCAAGATAAGACCATTGCCATTCTTAGAGAACATTATTTTTGGCCTCAAATTTCACAGGATGTGAAGAAGTTTGTACAAAGTATCCAAGTTTGTCAAGTTGCCAAGGGGTTTAGTCACAATACTGGTCTATATCAGCTGTTGCATGTTCCATCAAGGCCATGGGAGGACATAAGTATGGATTTTGTTCTTGGATTGCTAAGGACACAAAGGGGTAATGACTTAGTATTCGTGGTGGTTGATAGGTTCTCCAAAATGGCACATTTCATTCCATGCCACAAAACTCATGATGCTATCTATATTGTAGACTTGTTTTTCAAAGAGGTGGTAAGACTACATGGTCTTCCAAGGAGTATAGTTTCTGACAAAGATACTAAATTTGTGGGGTATTTCTGGAGGACATATTGGAAAAAGTTGAGAACAAACTTGAAATTCAATTCCACGCATCACCCACAGACTGATGGCCAAACAGAAGTGGTAAATAGAAGCCTGGGCAATTTGCTGAGATGTTTAGTTGGAGATAAGCCCAAGGGATGGGATTTGATTCTACCACAGGCAGAGTTTTCTTATAATAACTCTGTAAATAGGAGTACTGGAAAATCACCATTTCAAATTGTATATGGGAATAGCCAAAGGACTGCACCAGAATTGAGGAAGATAGAACAAGGGGAGAGGACAAGTGCTGAAGCTAATGAATTTGTTGAACACATCAAGCGTCTACATGAGGAGGTTCAAGCACACATTATCAAGATGAATCAAGAGTATAAAGCTAGGGCTGATCAAAGGAGAAGACATAAGGAATTCCAAGTAGGGGATCTAGTCATGGTGCACTTACGAAAAGAAAGATTTCCCGTTGGTACTTACAACAAGCTGAAAATGAAGAAATTTGGCCCCTGCAAAATTTTGAAGAAACATGACTCAGGAAATGCATATGAAGTAGAACTGCTAGATGGTATTCAGATTTCTCCCATTTTTAACATTGCAAATTTAACAAAGTATCATGATGATGGTGCAGATGAGGAGCTGGTGTTAGAGCCATGTCCAATTGCTGCTTCTAAGAAGGAGGAGATAGAAGACATTCTAGATCATCGTGTGGGTAGGAGTACCAGAAACAGGCAGTATGAAGAGTATTTGGTCAAATGGAAAGGACGACCAATCAAGGACTCAACTTGGATTTTAGTAGCTGAGGTTTCCCATTTGGGATTTTCTCTACCATCCATAAAGTGACAAGGTCACTTTTCAATCTACCCTGGGTGTCTGATGCAAGAGCATCCAGAGGTATAAGGGCAATCTTGTGTCACCCAAAAAACTATACTTAGACTTAGTTTCTGTTTCATGTCTTTACATTTTTGGATACCCATTTGGGTCAAATAAAGGTTCCAACTCTCACAGTTCCACTATTAGTGCGTTTGAAAATCCCGAAAAAATAGGAGCATGCAATTTGGCCATCATTTTGGAGACCTAGAAGGTGTGAATTGACCAGATGAATGTAATTGTGATTTAAAGCATTCCAAAAATAGAATCAGGTCAAAAGGCCCCATAGTTTGAAAGTTATTGTAGTTTTTCGAGTTTTGGAGACCTCCTAAGAATGCTTCAAAGTCAGGTTTGGGGCATTAAATGACCTCAAAAAGGGTCAAAAAATGGGGGATGAGCAAAGCTATCCATATGGCTATAGAACGCTTTGAGAGCTTTCCAAAAATGTAAACGATTCATCAATCAAAGCTACGATTCAAAAGTTATGCCTCCCGAAAGTTTGGTTACCGTTTCTAGATTCTTCTAGAATTGCACCGACTTCTAACGCAGCTTCCAGAACCTTCTATTTGGTCAATGGATGCCTACTAGCACTTTATAGAATGTACTCCTAGTCCTTAACCCTCTGGGGTCTATTTAAGGAGATTTCTAGCATTGTAAAAGGTAGTTTGGAGTGGAGTTTGAGAGGAGGGACAAAAAGGAGAAATCATCTCCAGATTTATGCTATTGTAAGCCCTTAGGGCATGTTCTGAAGTTAATTTTCTCTATACTATTTGTACTAGCTTATTTTCTCAGTTAATATAATTTCCCTTTTCTATTGTGTCCATTTTGTTCTTGGGTTGTGTCTCCATCAAATAACTAATTATCTTACTTGGTATATAGGAAGGGGAGAAGAAGCTTTATTCTAGGAAGATTCTTGGAAAGGGCTTACCCCTCCCAATTCCTCTTCTTTCTCAGAACCTATAAAACTCATGTTGATAAATCTATGGGGAATATTTGTCAAAGATTGCAAATATAGAGAAATAGATAACCTAAAAGAAATATGGAAATAAAATTTAGTGGAAAACACCAATCCAATGGAATAAGAAAAGCTTGAGTACAAGAACTTTATTAATGAAAGACTGGTCAAACACATTGATCACTATGAAAAAATAATATGTGGGGCTTCGAAGGAAGGAAACTACAAATTTAAGTTAGTCTATGATCTGATCATAATTTCTCAAAGTCATGAGTAGACTGATGCATTTAAAAAGTGAGTATATTTTTGTGGGCAATATCCCAAGATAGAATCCTTATAGAAAATTGATTTACCAAAATAGTTTTCAAAGGAACTTTGATATTTCCATTATGAAAAAAGGCATCATAGATGGTAGATAATCTCCTCTTCTAGTGTAGCTTTACTAAATCATGTTGGCATTGGCTATGTAAGAATACGAATTGGCCTATAACTCTCCATTCTAATGCATAAGAACATCTTTAAAATTGGCCTAAAGATGGGCAATCCAAAATTTACAATAACCTCTAAAATATATCACCATCCATTTTCTTATGGGAGATTTGGATGGAAAGAAATAAGAAAATCTTTACTAATGAAGAATTGCAACCTAATTATCTCCTAAACAAAGTAAAACCTAGTGTTACTGAAGTTATCAATAATTATCTAAGGAATCACACCAAGGAACAAGGTGTTTATACAAAAACTAACAACAAATCCTGAGACAACTATAAATGGAAAACCTCTCCATTAGGTTGGGTAAAGAAAAATTTTGATGGCACCTCAAGGGGAAATCTGGGTACAGCTAGATTAGGATGCTTCATATCCAACTCTAACAAATGGATCATTATATGGGGTAAAATCATTACAGAGGATAACTAAGAATTAGGAAAAATTGGAAGCACTCACCGAAGGGCTTCATCTAAGCTTGAAAGTGGGAATTAATAAACTAATAGTAGAAGGAGATTCACAAATAATTCTTAATGCACTCCAAAAAATAAGTACACAAAATTGGACATTAAACTTAAAAAATTGAAACAACACCAAGCTTGGTGGATAAATTTGAAGAGGTTAGGTTTTAGAATTTACACACACACACACACACACACACAGATATATATATATGTATGTATGTATGTATGTATGTATGTATATATATATGTATGTATGTATATATATATATATATAAATGTATCTATATATGTATATATATGTATACCTATATGTATATGTATATATATATACATATATATATGTATATGTATATGTATATACATATATATATGTACACACATATATATATATGTATATATATGTGTATATATATATGTATATGTATATGTATATATATGTATATGTATATGTATATGTATATGTATATGTATATGTATATCTATATGTATATATGTATGTATGTATGTATATATGTATGTATGTATGTATGTATATATGTATATATATATATATATACATATACATATACATATATATGTATATGTATATGTATATATATATATATACATATACATATACATATATATACATGTATATATATATACATATACATATGCATATATATCTATATTTATATGTATATGTATATATATACATATACATATACATATACATATATATATATACATATATGGAAGGAAATAGAGAAACATATGCTTTAGAAAACTCTAGACTTGTGGACAAAATTTCACTATTTTTAATAGTGATGAAATTTCATGTGTATTAACTAGTCAGTTCTGCAGTCCTTAGGGAAATTTCTAGACCATATTCACCAAGATTATTAACTTTTAGATAACAAAATATTAGGATCCACTATCTAAGAAGGATACTTATTAATTTATCTTTGTAATCATCTAACTTAGACCTTTTTTGAAAGTGAGATAGGGGTGACATTATGACTTCACAATCATTCTTTTATCATTGAAACTTGCGACTCCTTTTCTAAATATTTGTAGAGCTTTCCACACAAAGCAATGGACACATTCAATTTGGTATTTTCTACCGTATTCTCTACAGTTGAATGAGTAACAGACAACATATTTGGTGAATGACATATGAAGGAATCACTCAATTACAAATATCTTATTGTAAGATCTTCCAAATTTTTGACATGGGCTCCCAAAGGTAGGGCATCTCCTAATGTTTTTGTTCCATCTATTTAATAAACTTCAAGTTAAAATATATGAATTTGTAACTATGGTTATTGAGAGTTGTAGGGATTAGGTTGTTTTCTCTTTTAGCTCTTCAACATTTAGGCCTATGGGATGGACAACTTCTATTAGGTTGAAGTCTAGTCATAAAGAGATGACATTTTGGGGGGAGATCTATATCCTTAGGGTTACAAATTTTTTCAAATTCAATGATCATCTAGTTCATCAAGCCATTAATGTTATCTCGGGTGAAGAATTTCTAACTTTAGTTGATTGGCCCAAGAATAACACTAACATTATGGCCATGTTTATAGAATCTATCTTGCATGCATATAGGAATAAACTAGCACTTCAAGATTTTTGCAAGGCTACTTTTAAGGAACCTTTATCTTTGAGCAAAATGCACTCTAAGAAAATATTGATGATGATCTTTACATCCCCAAAAGAAGGAAGTAAATTTTTTTGGACTTGTCCATTGAGTTCTTCATGATCTTGATTACGAAAGAGAAGTGGTCCTTTATGCTTGGCGTGGATAAAATATATTACAATTGGATGTTTATCTTCTAGTGGGGCATGGAGTGGTACCATATTTGTGTGAACTAGAGGGGAATGGAGTGGTATTTCTATGTGGAAGAAATCTTAGAAGTTTAGCTCATTTTTTCTTATGGTTTTGTTCTTTTTTCCCTTTATCTGGTGGTTATTTTTGTAGGGCATGCTTCCTTTTCTGTTAAAAGTTTCTTGGAGTGATTCTTTTTGTTTTCTATCCTCTTCTCCTTTTCCCAAAATTGTCTGTATCATGAATATATCTTATATTTGTTATGTTTTTATCCTATTTGGGTAGCTTGTCCTCTAGTTTCATTTGGCTGTCTCTACTCCAATGTTTCCCTTATCTATTTATAGCTTCAAGCATATTAACATTTTCTATTATCTTACCAATTATGTTTGTATTCCACTCTATTTATCCTATTTTGGATCCATAAGTCATAATTTTTTACATTTCACCCTCTATGAACATTTGAATATAGTAATATATTAATTATATATATGTCAAGGTGTGGACTTGTATAGATTTTTCTTTGTTGTCATGGTTCGAACACTAAGATGGATTTTTTCATTCTGTGCATAACCAAGGTGATTTATGATTCAAGCCTTCTATTAAACTTTGCACTATAGTATCAGTTGTGTACTATATTCTACTTACTCTATTTTTGTTTTCATATTTAAATATTTAGATCACAAGCTTGGATCATTATTGAATACTTCAAGGTTGGACTCTTTTGGCTTCCTCAATCTTTGGTAATAAATTCATAAAAATCTAATTCATAATAACAATAGCCTTTTATCATTTGTTCACCATGTATGGTAGCAATATAATTTTGACACCTTTTCATTAATTATCAACATATACATTCAAAATTTGTAATAGAGAGACAAAAAGAATCATATTGACAATCATAATGACAATTGAAAGTTATTAAAGTATCATCAAATTGGACAAGCTTAAGGTTAATTTTAGTAAACCTCAGACATATTATAATCATCGCTTGCCCCATAAATTGATGCCTAAGCAAAAGGATACATATCATCTAGGAATAAAATGGTTGCTAAATAAGTTTATATATTTTGATTCTCTTACAATGCTAACATTTCAATTAAGTTTCATGCTAGTATCATCAAGAAGGGAGGGAGGGAGCTTATCATTTCTTTAAAACATAGAGTGTCTAGTTCATCACTCCACTCTATCAGTAATATTATCTAGAAATACAATCATATTACTGAATAAGGATACTTATGATACTCCCAATTTAAAATATAGAAAAATTGAACATACATGAAAATTGGGGTACACCCCTTTTAAGATGTAAAATTGTATCAAACGAAAGTCACAAGCAAGATTGGAGCTTTTATTCTTACTTCTTTCCTACCAATGCCTTTTTAAACAGAGTCACCTATATTCTTATTTATTTATTTATTTATTAATATAATGCATAAGGCTTCGATCGTTTACCAATAAAAAATAAATAAAATTATAAAATCTTTGAAAATTAAAATTAAAATTCATATATTTATAAATTTAATAAATTCAATTATACATAGATTTTTTTAAAAATATTTGAAAAGCATTATTTACATTAAAAAATGTTTGGTTTGTAATATTTTATTGAATTATTTAAAAGGAATATGTTTAGTTTCTAAATTTAGTAGTTAATCAATATGCAAAATAGTCAGGTAAATAAAAATGGATTATAAAATAATATTAAAAAGTAACAGATAACTTTAACATTCTGTACAATAAAAGCATTTTATAAAGTGAAACAAGCATAGTCAATAAAGTAAGAGCATCTCCCATGGCATAGAATGTGCATCCAACCATAAATTTTTTTGTTTGCAGAGACATTGCTAATCTTATTCCCTATGATGATGATGTAGATGATATTTCCTATGATGGTGATAATGATGATATTCCCTATGATTTTGATGCATAAGATCTCTTTCATTTATGACAAGATAGTTGAGTCTTTTGAGACTGCTTTTCATGAGTCTCTCACTTCACTTGAGATATCATACATGGTTAATCATACTCGTGCATTTTTTAGTGCCTACCCCTAGTTTACTTTTCATGTTATATTGGAAAATTTTTTTAGGCCAACTTTATGGATATATTTTATGGTTAAAGGGTACTTGGTCACCTAATTTGATTTAGATCTTACTTCATTCTTAGTTGATATATTTGATGAGCTACTTGATACTTAGCTATTTCATATTTTTATGACTATTCTTTTGATGATCATTCTTGTATGTTCATATAGAGATTTCAATTATTTCAAGATGATAGTTAGATGGATTATCTATATGTAGTTTTCTATGGATACTTATCTCATACTTGCATGTGTATGGTGTATATGTATATTTTACTTTATATTTAACATTTTTGATATCGTTGAGGGAGGGAGTCGTAGTCAAGTGCCAATTAGAATCTATAGAATGCACCACTCCCTACCATTCCTTTTTTAGTTTAGTTTTATATGTATATGTACATGCTCAACATTTATGTAGATTGTAGGTAGCAAGCATCAACTTCCTTGATTAGTGTGACCTATTGTAGTATCTAAATCATAGAAAGATACAATTGTTCTTGAGTCCAAATACTAATGCTAAGTTAATTATACTAGGAAGTAGGACAAGTATGTGACTTATTTACCCCTTAGAATTCATCAAGTGATGAGAATTTGACATTTTGACCCTTGACCTAGAGTTAGTACCTTTTCCTTAAAATTGGTTTTCTTATTTAGATTTGTGGGTCTGTTGTGATTTTTAGTTATAATTAAATCAAATTAAGAGTATTAAAGGATTTAGTTTATCAATTTTTTAAAATCAATTTCTAATTATATTTCATTATTTCAAAAATTGATTAAGTAGAATAATTAAATTGAAAAGATTCAATTAAATTTCTAATTTTGGCATGATAATATTTAATTAATATAATAATAATTAATTTTAGAGTTTCTTTTTAACTAACCAACTCTAAATATTATTATTATGTAAGATAATAAATATATTATTAAAGACATCTTGTGATGTAATAAGACATATAGAGAGAGAAAAAATTTAATAATATTTATTTTAAGTAAAACACAAAAAGTTTGCACATGAACTAAAATAATAAAGAATAAGCATTTTCTTGTTTGTAAAACAAAAACCCTAAACAATAAATCTCTTTATTATGAAATGAGAGCTCATTTTTGCACACACATGTTTGGAGGAGAAAATTTTGAGAAAAGGGTTCTCAAGAAGATAAAAAATCTTCCAAGTTCTAAGCATTCGTCTAGTCAACATTAGATTGAGGTAGGATCTTTGTTGAGGTTATTACAGTAATTTTCCTTCAAATTCCTCTTTGTATTCTCTATGTCTATTTTGTAGTACCTACCCCTAGTTTACTTTCCAATTATTATTGTCGTACTCTTTTAGCCTAGCTTTATGATTATGTTTGATGATTAGTGGTATTTTTTTTCCAAATTGTTAGATAATGTTTCTTCCTTAGCTGACTATATGATGAGATTACTTTGGTACTAGTTATTTCAAATATGCATGACTATACTTTGATGATGATTGTATATAATGATTCCTGTTATTTTAAGATGATAGTTAGATGGATTATTGGTATACATTTTCTATGGATGCTTACCCCATACTTGCATGTGTATGATGTACATGTATGTTTACTTTGTGTAAGATGCTTCTAATATGGTTAAGGGAGGGAGTTGTAGTTACCTATTAGTCGGGATCTACATGATACACCACTTCCTTCCATTGCCCATTTAGTCTAGAATATATGCATATGTACATGCAAAAATTTTATCTAGGTTGTAGGTACTAGCTATCACATGCACAAATTTTGTCTACTTCCCTAAATTGCCAAGATGAGTGTACCCTATCACAATATAACAATGGTAAGAGAGGGGAGATAACTCTTGAGTCTAAATCCTATCCTTGATCTTGTTGCCTTAAAAAGTAGGGGAAGAATCTAAGTTTTTTTCCTTCCAAACTTGCAAATTGACATAAATTTGCGATATAACCCTTGTGTTTGATCTAGTTTTCTGTACTTTATTATGGTTTTGTATTTTAATCATCTAGGTCTATGATTATTTTCTATTATAATTGAATCAAATTAAAAGAATAATTAATGATTTAATTTAATAGAAATTTTATAAGGAAAATTTGATATTTAATTATATTGAATTAATTGAGAAAATAAATTAATTAATTAATTAAATTTTAGGGTATAGTTAGAGTCTAATTCTGGGCATAATATTATTTATTTAATTTAATATAATATATTTAAGAGTTCAAGAATTAACTAAAGAGAGAAAGAAAATTATTTAATAAAGATATTTTAATTAAATTAAAGTATAATTAAATAATAAAGGTAATGAGATTTTAATTTGATTGCATAGTCAAAGCCCTGAATTGGGGAAAAACTCTTTATTAGAAATTTAGAGTTTAGTTCTCAGGGACCAAGTTTTGAAGGAGCAATTTTCTAAGAAGAAGGGTTTCCAAAGAAAGGGGATTACTTGCATACTCCATGTGTTTGTTGTATTAAAGCATTACATTTAGGTAGAATCGTGTGGATTATTTTCATAGTAGTTTTTCGTTCTTTGAAATCTTATCTTCTTCATGTCTGGATAAATATTTTTTTGGAATTTTTGATTTGGTTGAAACCCTTGTGTTGAAATTTACTATTTTCTATTCTTGATTTCATTTGTTAATGAATTAAATAAATTAAAATCCTTGTCATATATTTTAAAGGTTCCTCATTCTAACATTATTAGTATATGGGAAATTGAGAATTGGAACCCTTGTTTTGTGAATTTAATAGAGGGTATTTCAATAAGATAGGGTTTTGGGAAGAAATTGAATTACAAAATGAAAAATTTGATTTTTTATTTGGGTTTTCCTATCAGTTAAAATTTTTCAATTTTATAAAAATATAATAAATAAAAATAAAGTTGAATGGGGGGATGATTTTTTTATTTTTATAAAATAATATTAAAAAATTTATGAAACTTGAGTGGGAGGTGGGCCACCACACCCCACCTCACCTCATCTCTTGCCTTCCTATCGACTACATACATAAATGGTGTTGCCACCGTAGAGTCTCTACAAGCCAACGAACCTCTAAACACCCAAGTCAATATTTTATCTCTTTTTTTAAAGAAAATTAACTAAATTTTGATTAATTTTTTGTTTATTAATAGTTTTTATTAATTGTTAGTTTATAATATAGTTTAGTAAATATTAATTAATTTAATTAATGTAGATTATTTAAATCTATTTAATAGCAAATATTGTTTAATAAGTTTAAATTAAAATTTTATTATGTTATTATTTAATGATTATGATTATGAATGATCTTGTAATAATTTTATTAAATAATTAGTAATTATTATTTAATAATTTAATAATCACTATTTAAATTGTTTTATGATATTTGACAAAGGCATTTTTATTTTCAGAGATTAATGGTAATGATGTGTTGAAATTTAAATGTGAAAATTGGTTAAATTGTAACTGGAAAATTGTAAACTTTATCAAACCAAAAACTTACAATGAAATAAAAATTTGTACCTAACTATATACTCAAACTATGTGTTTTCAAAACCAAACAAAACTACAAAACTACACTACCAGTTGTATGGTTTCTTGTGTGTTGGGTTTGGGGGTTGACTCAGAGTGTTGACCTATTTGAATATGTCTACCTGATGCTAGGAGTTATTATTTTTGGTGATATCATGTGATGTCATGAATTTGGTTGTTGTGTACTTGTTTTTGGATCAGTCTTATTAGGATGATTATATTGGTGAAACCTATGATTTTTGGATCAATGATATGTCAATTATTTTTAGTGACTTGTTTAAGAAGTAATGTGAATTTTATGGTCATATGAGACTTTCTATTTTTATTGAGCTTAGGGTAGGTTATCTATCTATCTTGTTGGGAAGTGGCTTGAAATGGACGCTAGAGCCCTAAAGAGGCTCCTGGGTAATCTATTGTAGGTTATTTTAATAAGTGATAATATAACATTAAATAAGAGTAAAATGAATTAATAGGAGTCATTTTTCTTCCTCACCCATGCCTCGAGAGCTAGTATAGAGTATGATGGGATTAGAGAGGATGCTTGGTTGTGATTTTTCTTCATTAGTATGCCTTGTCAGTAAGAAAGGACACCAGTGCCATATAGCATCACTTAGGGACTTGAGTATAGTTAGGCTGCCAGGTTAACCTTAGAGTTGGCTCATGCAATGACACTCAACCACTTAAATAGTAGATTTCCTACATGTTATTTTTCCCTTTGGGTTTAGATCTCACTTGTGTCTTGGTACATTGACTTGGATTGCTTTCAAGTTTTCCTTGAGCTAGATGTTGAATTTGGCTTTTGGTTTTGTTATCGTCTTTGGAACTTGAGACTATCTCCTCAGCATGGTGGGAGTGGACCCTTTTTGGGTTATCATAAGGTTGGGTGGTAGTTATTTTTAATTTTACCATTAACATTCATCAGTTCAATCCCATGGTTGGATTTCCCTATTAAGCATTTCCTTTTGCTCTATTCTTGTGTATTATGATGGATGGTTATACCTATTGTATTGTATTTTATTTCATAAATCTAAAAAGATGATGTAATCTATTTTATGATGTATATTTTTTCGTCCTTTCATACCCTGTGACCTATATAGTGGATGATTGTGTATTCTAATTATTGCCAAGTGGCATTTGGGATACTTTTTTATATTATTTAAATAGAATTGTACTTGTAGTTATTCTTTAATGTGGATATGTTATATATTATTTTTAGTATTAATAAAACATAAATTTGATTCAATGTCATGTGACCCTTAAGAATTCTGATATGTTTTATGATATGTGTTTATGTGTATGGTATTGCTTCCACTATATATTGTTCTATTGTTGTTAAGTTATTATATTTTTTTTAAAAATGGCTAATGTAGTGAGACTTTAGGTTATTTTCTTTTGGGTTCCTATCAGGGCATTACATTTGTTATCAGAGCTTGAGTTTCTACATTGAGATCTCTAGGTATATAGGAACACCAATAGTTGTTAACTAGTTGAAGTAAAAAAAAACTTAAATTATGATACATATTTATTAGAAAATTGGAACACTTGAACTTCAAACTAAAACATACTTAAACCTAGAGTTACAAAAATCTAAAATTGATCTTATGCTATATTCAAAACATGTTTCCTATGTGTACTCTTTACAGTAGTACATTTTTATGGTTATTATAGCATCTCATTATCTTAGATATTATTGGAGGATGGTAAATGGGATGAGATTTGAAATTACAAGTTCTAGCTTAGGTTGTAGTAGAGGCAGAGGATAAGGTAGGGATTCTATTGTGGATGAGCCTATTCCAAATAGTCTTCCTCACAAGGAGAAAAGGGAAGAACATAGTGGGCTAAATCAAGTAGATTTAGAGGAAGTTGACTTGTGAGAGATGTTGAGGACCATCATGGATCACCTACCTCCTCCTCAGGGTGTTGATCATCAAGAGTCACACCATGTAGGGAATGGAAAAAGGCATACATCTAGGAGTCCTTGGAGAGACCCTCACATTAATAGATAGAGGTTAGTTATAGCTAGTTAGTTGAAGGACCTTTACAGGATTAAGGTCAAATATTTTAATGGGATAGGTTCAATTTATATGGACAAGTAGTGGCCAATTTCTCTAGAAAATTAGGGCTTTGACTCTAACATCAAAGAGAGGTTTGTTGTCACCAACCTTGAACTCTTTGGAGCCACATGTTGGACTATCAAAGAGAAGAAGCTATGTATAGACATGAACACTATCACATAAGAGTTATTTCTAGAGAATTCCCATGAGTGATTCCTACTAGAGGAATGACATCAATAGAAAGAAGATGAATTCCACAATCTAAGATAGTTCACTATCACTATACTACAGTATGAGAGTAAATTTTATGAACTCATGCCTTATGAAAGCACCAATCATAGCTCACCACAATTGGCACAAAATTTTATCAAAGGTTTGAATAACCATCTAGTTTGGGATGTTAAGGTATTTGAACCTAAAACCCTCAAAGATGTCGTACATTGAGCCATACTTGTAGCAAAGAGTGTTACTCTAGGACATGGTGACTTTATGGGAGCATCATAACCAGACCTTAGGTGGAAATAGGAAATCCCCTATCCTAAGGGAAATAAAAACAAACAACAACAATAAAATAGGTGATCATAACCTCTGACACAAAGTGGTGGTAGATGGTTCCAACTCTAGCAACTACAATAACTCATGGCATAATAGTTGAAATTAGAAAACTCAACATACCTAGAGAAACTAGTCTTTTGCTAGTAGGTATAGCCACCAATAGTTAAGTGCACCTCCAATAGGGAAGAAATCTAGAAGAGGCATGAGTTATTATTCTTGTGGATATTTTGGACACATTTTAGCCAACTTCCTACAACGTACATCTCACTATTCAAGTTCTAGGATAGTTTCATTTGAGCCTATAGTTAGAGATGTGGTAGAGATCATAGAGTATTTTTAGTAGTGGACCACTATTAGACAAATCATTAGGGGAACATGGTTGAGACTATGAGAGCTATCCAAGGTACATCTCTCTCCATCTTATTTAATTCAAGTTCTATAGAGTCTTTTATTTCACCATCCATAGTTTTTAAGTAGGACTTGGGTTGGCAAGTGAAACTAGCCTTAGGCATTAGGGCTCCCATAGATTCCTTACTATAGTAGTGTGAACTAAGCCTAGGAGGGATTTTATGTTAGTAGACCTTTGGGTCATCCCTCTTGGCTTTGATGATGTGGTTTTAGGTATAGATTGGCTTGGTTCTCATAGAGCTAGTATTGATTGTAAAACAAGACCATTTTGTGTAAAGATGATCACGCAAAGGACTTAGAGATTGTGAGTATCTGGAGGCCTATATCTCCATGTATGATATTTTTTATGCAATTAAAGCAAAGATTTTTTAAGGGATGTCATGTTTTTTCCATTATGGTGAGAAACTAGAGAAAGAAGACCCCATAGGGAAGACTTTACACCATCCTATCTTATAGGAATATACAGATGTCTTTCCTAGTATGATTCTGAGTATGCCTTTGAAGAGGGATATTGATATTTGATCTTATTCTAGGAGAAAAGCCTATTTTGAGAGCTCCTTATTAGATGACCACTTAGGAATTGAGTGAGTTGTGACTACAGCTTGAGGAACTTTTGGCTAAGGGTAGTATTCAACCAAGTGTATCTCCATGGGGGGAGCACCACACTAGTACATTAGGCCCCCATTTTCAACCAAATTTTTTGACCAAAGGCCCATTTGGGTTGTTAAATTCATTTTTTTTGAAAAAATGGGCCTGATATGGTGAAAATTTTGACCAAATTTTGACTATGGTAAAATTGTTTAAGTTTTGACCTTCAAAACATAAGAAAAATGGTCACAACAGTGTTAATTTTGTTTTGGGGTACACCATGACTGCAATGGGTGGGAGTTTGGTGCAAGGTCAACAAGAGACGAGAAAGGAGGTAAGAATCTAGTCATTAGATATCATTCCAAGTTTTTTATCTATCATAAAGTTGCAGAGGCAGATTCTAAAGCTATTCAATGCTTTTACATTTTATCTTTCTCTTCTACTCATCACAATTTAAAAAATAGAGCCATTGTTAATTCTTTCAGGTCACAAAGTTGATTTATAGATGATGTTTAGGTTCAGGGTTAGCATATATTTAAGTGCAAGGATAAAGCTATGGAAAGTTTATATTTTTGATATAATGTACTATTCATTTTTTATATTTCTTTTGCATGCAGGGAATCTCTAGATGTCTTGGTGTCAAAAAAATCTAGATCAAAAACAAAGAATGTAATATGCCATAGTTGCCCCCATTTGCTTTTTCACTCAAACTAGCAGCATTACCTCTGACAGAATTTGATCTAGACCCATTCACACAGTTTGTGGCCATTTTGCAAGACATTAAACAAGAACTCAATCTTTGGGAGGATTGATATATTGTAGAACATCTATATCAGCATTTCTTTCCTCTTCATTCCAATAGTTTATTTTCATCTTTCTGTATGGCTTGCATCCACAACATGACCTTGTTGAGTCAGGAGTCTTTTTCACTACTTTATTTAAAGAAGAAAGGAAGCTTAGCTTGCAAGTTTTCAAAAGAACTTCATTGTAGAGTTTGGAGCCCCAACAATGTAAATACTATGAGGAAACTATACGAGATGCATTTTTATAAGTTATACGAGCTTTCCTAGTGCAATCTAGAAGTACCATTTTAAGGAATTGTTTTTCCAAAATAGAAAATGTAATGTAGTGATTCTAGCAGATGACGTGTAGATGGGTATGCTTGTGTGGGAGAAGAAAGAAGAAGAAAAGAAGCAATTTGCTTTATCATCTCTAGATAAAGACACAACTCATACTCTTAAAGTTGTGTTATATTATCTCATAGATAGTCCTACTATAAATAATTATTCATTTTTTCCCTCATGCTTGTGCTTTGAATGATTATGAATAGCGTGTATCTTGTTGGTGTTTCAAACTGCTGAAACTATCAAGAAACAAAATGCATAATATCACAGTGAAATGACTCACACAATCTAGGGATTAGCCAATTCCCAATATCAACTATATTAATGAATCACTATAACCCAACTTAAACAAAACCAAATGATGGTTTCCTACTCTTCTAGCTTTTCTAAACCAAGTCGGGTATACCAAGGGATAATTATAATGCAACTATGTATGAAATTATCTTAGTTTCATTCTGATTCTCATATGTTACCTTCACATACATACACAGCTCACTTCAATTCTTCAATGCTCTCAAAGTTACACACCTCCCTTATCAGTAGATCTGGTCATAATTCTCCTAAAATTTACAAATATTCCTAGAAATAGCAGCTACCTAAGACTTAAGAATTTGATATCAATGAGTTGAGACCAACATTTATAATTCTTGAATAGGATTGAAATAATTTTGATTTTATAAGATGACTTGATATGCAGCAGCATAATTCATCGTTGTTTACTTCTTATTTATAGGACTAGTGCCTTATCCATTGGGCAAGAAATTGACTATTGGCAGGAGATCTAATTCAAATAACTTGTATAAGAATTAATCAATTGCAATCACCCATCTCCATTCTTATGCAATATCCCTTTTATAAACTCATAAACCCTACTAATTTACTGAAGCATTTATATAATTGCTTGAATTAAAAGCAACAATAAAACCAGCATACAACCCATCTAGACTGCATTCAGCCAAATAAACCTTATTTAAATGACTTCAAAGTAAACAAACCCATAAACTGGAGATGAAAATTGATGAATTAGGTAGGCTTCAAGATTTAAGTTTCTAGGTATTTATTTGACACCATTTCACTATAGCCTACTCCCACTCTCCCAACTGCACCTAAAAACTACCAATTGCACCCTTTAGGACCCCAACTACACCGAGGATGTAATATTCCTTTTCTAAGCACATTTGTGGGAATCTTGAGTCATTTTCATCTTTTGGGGTGTAATCTGCTCTATCAGAGCTCATTTGGTTCATAGCAAGCACCTATCTTGATCAAAATTAACATCTAGGGTTTCAATTTCATGTTAGGACCTAGAGTAGATGACTTTTTGTTACTGATGGTCTATTTACAATATGTGGCAATCATTGGGAGAACACATTCATTGAAAAACTACTAATGCTTTTTTGCAGGATGTTGTTGAAGACTTGTGTTCTTGTTCAAACTCTACGCATGGTTTTTGTAGACTAGATAACACTTTATTTGGCTCACCAAAATTAACTTTCTATACTACTTTGTGTTTATGCATTGTTTAGAACCCTAGGAGTTGCATGGACATATCATCTCCCCTCATTATTCATAGATCTTGGGTGCAAGAGAAATTTGTGCAATTTCTATAGAGATTCCTATCTTGGACACAAGACTCATCACTTGGTGAGCCCCAGGGAGTGACCTTGAAGTGGTGATGGGCCAAAACTAGGTTTTAGCATTCCAACCACTATAATAGACTTGATACAGTTAATGTCATGTCAATGATATTATTGTGTGATCGCTCTCCTCCAGTATTTGTGTGGTGTATGAAATCCTAGTTCTTAGGGCTCAAAGACCTTCTGAGGAAGTTTATCATTCAATTTCCAAATGAAATGACCACACTAAATACCTTGTTTTAGAGACCAAAATCCTTTCTACACACTAGCTCAAAGGGTCACTAATGCCCATGAAGACATCTCATATTCTCACATTCTTAGTAGAGACAATAGTCCCTAGGGAAGTAATGCCCCTTGGGAACCAAATCTTGGTAGCTGCAAGAAGTGAGTTCACTATAAGGGAGAGCCTATGGTGCCAAGATTCTAAGTTGTCCACTCTAGATAAGCATGGATGAACTTTGCTTCAAGTAGGAATTCAATGGAATATACAATCTTAAATCCTAGGTTGTGATGTAAAAATATTCTTGTCTTATTGTGCCTTGTGTGTGTGTAAAACATTAATCAAGATAAAGAAAAACTTGCAAATTTACACCTTGGATACTATTCAAACACTTGTCAAAAAATTTCAACATTGTCAAGACATTGTAAACATTGGTCCAAAACACTTGAAACCTTGACAATATGGAGACTTGTAACCTTAGGACATCTTGGCATGACTTAGATTACACCTTTGCATAGCATCCACTCACATTTATCATTATTTGAGCTTCATGCTTGCATCCTATTAGTAAACAGATTTGTCCTTTGGATAGAAAAATAAAAGAGAACTCAACATGCGCAACTACGAAAGAAAAAATACACTAATAGTTGGATCAATTATCATTGATTGATAACTATCCTCTAAATTAAGAGGTATAGCTCCATCATTTATATATTTGAAATGAATTTAATGATAGGATATACCTGTAATCCAAAGGTACTAAGGTTTTCTAATATTTATCCATAGACATAGGATGAATACAATTGCTAGATTTATAAACTGAATAGGAAGGGAAAGCCAAATAAGTAGCCACAGGACTATCTAACTAATGTTTTGTATTATAGGATAGAGAGAGAGAGAGAGAGAGAGAGAGAGAGAGAGAGAGAGAGAGAGAGAAGGCAATTTTTGTAATTACTTTTATTTGTTTTTGTTATGTATGATATCATTTTGGGACTTAGAAAATTTTTCCCAAATGTTTCCATCAATGCCAAAGGAGGAGATTATTGGAAGTATTGGCTGCTATATGTCTTGATGGTTTTCATTTATGGAAACATACATTCAACATTTCATTTATGCATTTAAAGATAGAAATTGTTTAAGTACTAAATAGTTTGCAGAAATTTAGAGAATAGATCTTAAGAGTATGGATGATGCGTTGAGAGTTATCTTATGTGTAGTTGAGGAAACCTTCATGAAAATATTATGATGATGTGTTCCATTGGATCGATGTGTATGAATAGTATGGCACAAGTTATAGTAAGATTAAAAGTGTGGGTATTTAATAGTGCAAAACATAGAATAGAAGTAAACAAAGTTGTATGACTTAAGGAATTATTTTGGTTACAAAATAATTAATAAGTTATGTTGAGCTAACTATGTGGATATTATTCCATAAGTTATTTTAAATTATGTAAAGCATGTGAAGACATGAAGGTTGCCAGTGTAGAGTTTTGTTAATGTGAAAGGTATAAGCAAAGATCTAATCTTGCACAGAGAAGGAGGAACTTGTGTGATTAGATGTGACATGCAAACTATTATAAGAAATATTTGCAAGTTTTATGTGATGTGAAATATGATGTAAGATCAGAGCAATTTTGAGTTATATTAGCCAAGAAAGTATTGTATGTATACCTATTTTGTGAAGGAATTGAATTGTATAATTGCATGTTAGGGCAGTGAGATATTCTTGCATGTAATAGTTATACCAATTCCTAACAAGGTTGTACCAACTCCTAATAGGGTTGATGCTTCTACCAAGGCCTAGTCCTCTATCAAGGACTTGAAATAATATATGTACTTCATAGACTCCTAATAGGGTCAATACCCTTAATAGGATCCTATTGTTTAGTGAATCATCTAGTGGGTACCGTCCCCACCAGGGTTTTCCCTTGGCCAGGGTTTCCATAGTTAACAAATAATGGTGTTATGAGTTCTCTATGTGCATGTTTATATTTACTATTCAACAATTATGGTTTACTTCCATATGCAAGTTAGAAAAAAATTAACAATATCTCATTGTGCGCAAAATTTTGTAGAATATTGATTCACCACCCCCCCTCTCAGTATTATCTATTTCTAGCATAATAAAGATCTTTCCAAAAACATAAATAATAATATATACTTTGAATATATATGCATATATTCCATTTTCATTAATATATAGAATATATTAAACACAAGATATATATGTTAATATATATACTTCCACACATGACATTAGCAAAAAATTAAATAGAAATAAGGAATGGGAATGATCATTAGCAATAAATTATACATTTATACCTACCTACCTTTAATGTGTCTAACTTATTTCCTTCTCATGTATGGCCACACTACCTGGTTCAACACCTAATGTACTTTTCTACTAACATATATACACTTAGGTCACTTTTAGAATGGTCTACCTTTTTCTAATTTATATGCCCGAATGCTTATATTCTAGGTGATAAGGACTAGTCAAACATGGAAACTTGAATGATGTACATGATGTGAATATAACAAAAAACCCTTAAATGGGTCCAATCCAAGTGCCTTAATGTGCTTTGATTTTCACCATCAGTATCAATTATTATAGTTAGAAGGCCTCCCCTTGTCTTTACTAAAAAGATTAATGATGACACGTCACTTATTTTATAACTAGATAGAGAGTAAAGTGATTCATCCTTATCCGTCTCAGATAATATAGGAGGAACTAATACATCATCTAAATGAGTGATAGGAGTGCATCAAATAAAGATTTTCTGCATTGTATTCAATCAGCGAGAATGATAATCTTTATGTAGAGGCATCATCTTGGTTTATATAGAATAGAGAAAATTTGTAGAGTTTTTTAAGTGATTCTTATTGCTTTCCACTCTACATATTGTTAATCTACATCTACTACCAGTTTGTGTGATATATATATGTATGTATGTATGTATGTATGTATGTATGTATGTATATGTTAATCCCTTATTCATTTCACACCCCATCATGATCATTAGGTGAGAGTCTTTCATTGAAATCCATTTGGTGTCAATCTTCCATTGGGATTCATTTGGTATGAGTATTCATTTGTTTCTAACCCACATTATAATGCATAATGTCAAGTTGTGTGATATATATATATATATATATATATATATATATATATATATATATATATATATATATATATATATATATATATATATATATATATATATATATATATATATGTATGTATGTATGTATGTATGTATGTATGTATGTATGTATGTATATGTTAATCCCTTATTCATTTCACACCCCATCATGATCATTAGGTGAGATTCTTTCATTGAAATCCATTTGGTGTCAATCTTCCATTGGGATTCATTTGGTATGAGTATTCATTTGTTTCTAACCCACATTATAATGCATAATGTCAAGTTGCAACACACCAACGCTGCAACAATACTCTTTGTAAATGTTGGAGATAGACCTTTGTGGACCTCAATTGTATAGATCCAATATCATTCATTAAAAAATATATTAAAGGAACCCTCTTGTTAGAGGAACAAGAAAGTGGTTCATTGTGCATCCATTTACTAGACCTCTATATTGAAAAAAATGGGTTTGTTCTTCATATAGAATATTGCACTCAACATCCTTTAAGGTAGTTTGTAGTGAAGCACTCCTAAGCATCCTTGAGTTCACACACTTGTGAGTTGGATGGGAAGTCTAGAAAGGATGCTTAGAATATTCAAGGTATTATTTTATTTTCTTGCATTTATAGTTAGGCTTTGATACCATGTTGAGTAACATGGATCATTTTCTATAAATGTAGTAACATTGCCAATGTTATTAATGATTTCAAAATGTAGATTTGGATCTCATATAAATATGAGAGGAGGAGACATGTCTCTATACTTAATCATCATTATATTAATAATATAAATAACTATATGTATAATTCATCTTTAAGCATATATGTAATATGTTATTATATTATTATATAGTAATATATAATGTATATTATATAAAAAATATATTACATTACATATAAAATATATAGGATATTTATCTTAAAGATGTTTTACCATCAAATCAATCTGACAGAAGCTAGAACCTTAACAAAATGAATCATTACCTCATCACGAACTTCAAAAACATGATGTCTCTTAGACTTATCAACATTCACTGTATACTTTTGATTACTTTTTTCCAAGTTTGACTTCACTTCTTCATGAAAAGACTTCATAAAATTAGAAAATTCTTCCCCTTTTCTCTTCTATTCACTAGCAACATCCCTCAAATCTGATATACCTCTAGGTTACATTCTAATAACAATCTCAAAACATGTTTTTTTTTGTACTCCTATTCACAAACTTATTATATGCAAACTCATCTTGTGCCAATACAATATCCCAATCGCTTGTCTTATCTCCAAATAAACATCTCAAAAAATTGCCCAAGCTTCTATTTACAACCTTTGTCTTTCCATCTATCTGTAGATGGAATGTAGAACTAAATCTCAACTCAGTACCCATCTTCTTCCACAAAGTCCTCCAAAAGTAACCAACAAACTTACAGTCTCTATTAGAAATAACACTTTTTGGGAATCCATGCAATCTAACAATATCTTTGAAGAAAATCTTAGCAATATGCACCACATCTCATGTTTTCTTACATGGTATGAAATTTTCCATCTTACAAAATCTATCCAAAACAACAAATATGGAATCATACCCTCTTGCTATCTTAGGTAATATAAGAACAAAATTCATACTAGTGTCTCTCCAAGCTTTCTCAAGAAGAAAAATAGGTATATAAAAACTAGTATTCTAACTTACTCCTTTTGCAATTTGACAAATTCCACAAATCCTTACAAAATTCTAAACATCATTATACATATTTGTTGATATAACTTATCCTTAAGAAAAAGAAAACTCAATGTCTTATCAATTCCAAAATGTCCATCCAAACCACCACAATTATTTTTGTTAATCAAATTAACTCTCATAGGACTTCTTGGTATCCACAACTAATTATCTTTGAACAATATACTTTCTTGAATGAAATACTCATCATACTTACTTATTTGATCTGATAGATTTGGTGCTCCGCACTCTCTCCACACCTTAGAAAAATAGGGTTAGTATCAAAAAATTCCTTCATTTCATGAAAACCAATAAATTCAACCTTCATATCAATCATCAAAGAACATCTTATGCTCAATGCATTAGCAACTCGATTAGTAACTCCACTCTTATGCTTGATCACAAATGTAAAAATCTGCAAGTATTCAACCCACTTCAGATGTCTTTGATTCAACTTATATTGACTTCCCAAATACTATAAAGCTTTATGATCAATATACTGCATAAACTCCTTAGGAATCAAATAACGTCTCCACTTCTTTGAGGCTTTAACAATAGCATACAACTCTTCATCATACATATAATACTTCATTTTAGCACACAAATATATTGTAAATACCCTATTGTATTATCCTTTTCATATGACTAATACAATAACCAATAGAAAACCAATTGAATGCCCATAATAGATTTCCATTTCTGTCATTTCAATTTTCTTATCAGAAAGTACAATGGAAGCAAACTCAAAACCCTTGCATACTATCGGACTGACTATATATATACTCTTCTTGAAAGCAAACAAAAAATTACACAAGTCTCGGACCATCACAATGCCTTGAAAACTCATTTATATAGATATGAGTTGCAACAAGAAAAGGGAAAATGTGATTGAGAGGTGTCCAAGGAACAAAACATTACACAAAAGACAAAAAGGTCACAACAGAATGCCAGGTGTATCAAATATTCTTTTAGGTAGGCCCGTTCCTATTACTGTTGTACTTATCAACTTCTAATTTGTTTCTCATTGTTTTAGATCCTCATAATATGTGGTTGCCAAGCTAAATAATGAGGAGTGATCATTTGATGCCTTCAGATCAGTTTGTTCCTATGGGTTTTCACTATTTTCACCTTGAGCATGCACTATTTCCTTTCAACTTTCTTCTTCCTTCAATTCTAGTGTTGATGTGTCAATGACCTACTCCTCATCTTCCTATTCCCTATCATTATCTAAACTGCCTTCCTCCAACTGCTGGTCCAAAGGAATATCTGCCATCCATGTGTTAAACTTTATGTCATCCGGCCAGCTGAACCGCAAGATATCATCTTGTTTCTTTAATATATAATCAGCCTCCTTTTCAAAACCAACAAATTCTTGCCTGAAAGAATAAAAAACTAACTAGACTTTAACCAATTCCTTTGTTGTGGTGGCCCACCAGGCATGGCCCTTTTCATTAATAACTTTATTTATCCTTATGCAGAAAAGGTCATCCAATTCTTTACTCCATTCATCCTTATTTTTCAATTGCTTCTTTCTATCCAAAGCACAAGGAAATAGATCAATTTTTTGATTCTAGTATTTATTCAAATAAGAAACAATTTTCAGTTGCAAAGCAACTCTCCTGTTATCAAAATCTATCAAGTCATTAGCAGTATCACATAATTTTTCAATATGGTCATTTGAAGACCTTATAACTAAATAACATAAAAGGGTGATTTCTTTTTCCCTTTTTCCCCACTTGTTAACAATAGGCTTGAGGATTTTAGCATGGGTTTTTAGTTGCTCCCATATGCTTATTACTCTTGCCAACTGATCAAAAAACAAGGGCCATTCAATCTTATCTACCAAATACATTAGGGCCTTTCTAAGCTTATCCTCATATTGCATATTTAACTCTACATCTAAAGCCCATAGCTTATTTTTTTCTTCTTCAAAATCCTTAGGTGTATAATATTCTAGCCTTTGAGGTGTGTCTGGTACTTCTACAAGGGGGGTGGATTTAAAAGGTTCCACTGGAGAATGGGGGTATGTTATTCTTGGCCTTGTGGACTTCCCCATTACCTTGTTTTCAAGTTCAATTCTCCATTTTACCTCCCTATTATAGGCCTCAAGAAGTGTTTCATATTTACCCTATAACTCAGACATGGTCTATTCCTCCTTCTTTGCAGTATCCAAAAGAAACTTGGAAGATTCCACATTCCAAGATGCTGCCTGCACATGTGAGGTATCAGCAACTCTTCTCAAAATTAAGGTTCCCATCAAGCCAAACTCATCTGACTATGATGATGTGGCTCTAGATCCTCTTCTTAGTGACCAATTGACCAATGTAGCTTGCTCTTCAATGAATGTAGTGCCTTGAAAGTTCTCTTTATTCTAGTCTTGCAAAGTCAATTTACTTGAAACAAAACTAAAAACTAAACCATCAACAATATCCCAATTTGGCAACAATAAAATGTTAGATGCCTTAACCATTTTCCTCCCTTCCTCAAGGCTTATATTCTGCAATTCTTTTATCATTTCTTCTCTAGTTTGGTTCAGAATGGAAGTTTCTTCCATTTCTGGATGCTCTATTTTCATCTTTTTACATTTCTCCTCAAAAATATTCATGTTTTCCCTCCATGCAAACTACTGAAAAAGCCCTAGATTTAACAAAATTGTCATCAGTCAAAAATTTATGACTTTCCTGCTCTAACACAGGGTCCAATTCCCTGCCACTATAATCTTCTATAGTTAGATCCAAACTTGGGAGGGAAGGTTCTGGAGGGTTACCCTCATCTAATTTTGCTTGAGTAATAAAAATACCTCCCTATGATGCCATCTATTCGATCTGTTCACCAGTGAGATGTTCTTCTCCAATCCTCAGAGGGGACTAAATAGGAGAATATTTCTCAACTTGAGGCCTTTCTTCTGTTATTACCTTTTTCCTCTTAGGACTAGGCTCATCAGGTCTCTCGTCTTGGGCTATACTAGTGGATCCTTTTATTGCTTTGCCCTTATCTATAGGAACCCTTTTATTCTAATTTATAGTATACCCAGGCCTCTTTTGTACAATTATTTTACCAGCTCCCACATTTGGGGTGAAAGCCAATCTCCTTATGACCTCTCTAGCCTTATCGAGATAGGAATCAATAAAAAATTGTTTCCTTTCATTCATGAATTCCATTATTTCAGGGAAGGTATTCATGATTTTACTTATTTTGTCAGCCTCTGTAACAAAATTATCTAAAGGATCATATTTATTATCAAAACAATGAATAAATTCTAAGACCCAAGAATAAACTCTACACTTTTCCTTTTTAGTTTCCTGCTCCTACAATGAGAATTCATTCCTTATAATATCCTCTAGATAATAAGAATTGTGCTTGACTGGTCCCAACTTGATTCTATGCCTCAACATCTAATTCAAAAATCCCTCAGAATCATAAAAACGAGGATGAGAGAAAGCCATCATATACTGCTCAAAAATTTTATGCAAAAAGAGCCATCCCCCTTTTGTAGTCACAAACTGATGGGCCACTATGCAGATAGGGAAAATTGACCCTAATTTCCTTTTCAACAAAAACATTTCTTCAACTCCCCCTAACTACCACAAAACTTCAACTACTCCTACCTTCAAAGGTACTTAGTAAGGAAAAACATGAGGACTCCCTTTAAAACCATGTATTCTGAAAATAGTAGAAATAGATTAAGGGATGATATCTCCCCAATTATGTGAAACTTTCAAGTCATGGGGGTTATCCATAGGCCTAATGAGACTCATTAGTGCTTTAGGGATTCTAGGATTGTCACTCAATATAAGGCACCTCAGCTTAGAAGCAAAATATCTATCAAATCTAACAAAACTAGCATTACTTGCATCTTAGGTCATATCTACACTCCACAACTAGATTGGTAGTATTTCCCCATTCTCCTCTCTGTTTAGTTCCATCTCATTACCAAAATATGTCAATCCTTTTAACAAAAACATATGCATTAATAGAGAGTATTGACCAATTTTTTTTTGCACCTTTCCCTTTGCAATCCCAACTAAACCAATGTGAATTTCTTTAGCCAAAAAGGAAGCAAAATTGAAAATAACATCTACACCAAAGGAAGCAATCTGAACTATCATGTACATGAAACATATGGGCATAAGTTCTTTCTCATCTTCATCAAAAACTCGACATAAGGTCCTGTATATCTCTACAGCCTAGGAAGTAAAAGGACTCTTCTTAAAAGGCTCTCTAGAGGCTATAGTAATTACTAGAAAACTTCCTATTGTACCAATATGTGCCCTCAATGCACCTCCCCTGATTACAACCTTCTTTGCTTTATATTCATTCTCTAATTCTAGTAGATTGATTTGCACATGGTAATCTGATAATGGTTCCAGGTGAAAAACCTCTCTAATTTCTTTAGGAGTAATTGAGACCAGAGGCACACCATCCTTTCTTCTTACAATCCAAATGGCTTGGTCATAATTGTTAGGAATGGCTTCAAGCAAATCATAATCCATGAAAACACTTGGGACTACTGACTTTCACAAATCAAAATTCCAGACATTAGCATTTGGGGCAAATAACTTCCTTTCTAAAAACCACTTTTTAAATAGTATAAGACCAGTTTGAGTAGCTATTGCATCCCTTACCCAATTCCCCTTGTCATACAGGCCATTTGCAATTTTAAGCCTAAGGTTTAAGGAAATCAATTTTTTAACTTGTGCAGGCTCTCTAGTAGACTCTGGGAGTAATTCTAATAAATCATCATGGACATTCCTATCCATATAGTTAATTTGCCCATAAAATGGCTTCTTAGGGGGCATTTTGATAGTATTGAGAGAACTGGAATGCCACAGAGGTTATAGTATGAGTACTTACTTGACTTGCTGAACTTATTCTTCTCTGAACCTCTATAATTAATCTCGAACAACTGAGGAATAGTTTTCACATTCTTACCAAGCTTAACACGACAAAACCAATAGGTTCTTGTGCTTAGAAAATATACAATCTTTGTTTGCGTGGGACTAGAATGAATGCAAATCTCCTGTATTATACTCTATTTTTTTCACACGTGAAGCTTTCATTTATCATAAATATGTAGGACTTGAAAAATACAGTGGCATCACATTTCCTTTTCTAAACTTGCACCGTTGATCCATGAAAAATCCTATGACCTAGGAATGAAAACTAGGTTGACTCAGCTTTCTTCTTAACACATTGGTAGCCAAACCAATGAAATACCTCCATCTATACCTTTCCTTCAAGGCTGGCACTTCAAACTAGGCCCACAGATGACCATAGACATGTGCCATCAACTCGCTAACTCCTTATACATAACTCTCGAGCACCTTTCCATAATGAGCTAGTGATAACCACTGATCTTAGTTTAATTGTGTGGCAGATAATTGAAACAACCTTTAAGAACACAATGGTTGGTCCCTTGCTTGTTAACTTGCTATACTTATTTATTGCACATCTTTTTATAATGAGTTAACGAGTGTCATCGATCTAGATTTGATCTTGCGGTTAGCAATTTACTGCAGCAATGGTGGGCCACCACTCGCCAACTTGCTATATATAACTTCCAAGCACTTCTTCATAGTGAGCTAATGATGGCCTTTAATCCTGACTCGATCTCATGATCAAAAATCTTTGTACTTTATACATGGGAAGTGGGTCCATGATACCGCTGTCGCTGAGCTGGCTCAACATGATAGCACATATATATATATATATATATATATATATATATATATATATTTAAATCTCTTGATGACATCACATGGCTTGGGCTTCACCATGTTTATGACTTTCAGGTGGGTCTCTATGTCACTACCAACAAAAAAAACAACAATCCGGCTAGTGACATGGCGAGCTCCAATGAATCAAATTATTTTGGCTCAAAGATATTTCAACAAGATGGCACCATGTAATTTGATCTGCATAGCTCAGCCTTATCATGTCACTCATTCGGGGCCCACCTTTGAGGATTTTTCAATTACATTACCATTTTTTGAGTAATCACTACATTGCTATTGGCATAAAAACCACAAATTTGGCTAGCGATATGGCGAGTTTCGTTAAGCACTTTAAAAATAATGCCTGAAAAAAGAAACTACAAAAGATAATAACTTGCAGAGGGACAAAAGTGAAATGTGTAGCATATCTTCCCCAGGATCCTCAAAATTACTTCTGATCTTAGAAAGATGTCGTCTTTGGAAAATTTGCGCATTTACTATATGGCCACCGACAAGTTGCAAGTGTTTTCAGTTAGCGACTTGGTGAATTTCTAGATAAAATTAAACTCTGGTGACACCACTTGCAAATATTTCCACGTACCTTTCTTCTTGAAACTGATTGGTCTAGGACATAGTACATGGTCAATAGATCTTCCCACCAACACATTTCATGGAACCAGACTCCACTTTTTAGTATCACACATAATTCTTCAATGGTCGCTAACTCACTATGCGTAACATATGAGCATCTTGCCATAGTGAACATGCAAAAACTGTAGATTCAAATCAGATCAGACAAAAAGACTAAAACCCTTTTTTCAAAAGACTTAGCAATGACGATCAAGCGGGCGAGAAAATAATATTCACTCCTTGTTGTTTGTTTTTTCTTTAAAAAAAAAAAAATTCACGCTAGGAAAAACTTAAAAGGACAAACCTAAGGCTTTTCACAGATTTTTCAAAGGTTTCGAAATATACCATGCCAAAACCTAAAGCCCTATGACTTATCAGAAACTTCTCATCTAATTTTTTTAATGATCTTAAGAAAATTTGATTCGCAAAAAATCAAACCACCATATCTAATGTAGTCATTAAAAGATACTTTGTCCTCAATTGAGGGATCATTTTTGTACAATTTAATGTGAATAGCACACAAATTGTATTGCACATTTATCTGCTAGATGTTGCGTATGTTGATTTGACATAATAAATTTCTTAGAGGATATAGAAACTTACTGACTGTAAACAACAAATATGTTCTTATAAAAAAAACCCATACTCATTGTAAACAACAGGTATGGACTTAATGCATATTTCATGAGTTGTGGTTCATAAAAACCCATACTCATCAGCTTGAATTGTTTGTTTAATACCAAATGCATTGAGGTGATGCTTACAATTTGAATTCATAACAACTATTTCTCATCAACTTAAATTGTTTGTTTAGTACCCATTGCATTGACATGACACTTACAAGGTTGAAGTATTGCAACTTCCTAGAAGGTCTACCTACTCAATTCCATGATGATCCAACTTTCCTTGATCCTTTGGAGAACAATGCAGGAGCATCAAGGTCAAGGCTAAAGGCATGAGAAGATATTAAGGTCTCAAGATAACCAACATGACCATGTTAGAATAGTTGATGTAATAAGACCCTATGAAAGTCCTTTTTGATATGTTTGTAATCATTTTAGTTACATTTGAAAACATTAATTAACAAAAACCATATGTGCAAATATAAACATTAACCACAACATGTCCAATTTATTTGTAGGTATATTTTCCTATGAAGAAAAACCATTCCTAACAATATGAACCTAGAACAAATTAATGAAAAATGGCTGCATTGTGGGCTCAGTTTTGAAGAAAACTTGATAAATGTTATTGTCCTTGCAAAAAGTGTAACGGCTTATAGAATCGAAGAATCTAATCACAATAGCCCAGAGTCATTGTAGGCAATATGGTCATGTTGAAGGGGGCCACAATTTTTGTCCATTGCTGAATGTGGATTTCCTACTAGAGGAACATGGAGGTGTGAATATCCAAGCTGAGGATAACACTCCCATGGAAGAAGATGATAATGTGTCAGAGGACATGATTGAAGAAGATGGTATTGAGGCAAGTGATGAAGAGGCTCACAATGATGGTACTAGTGAATCTGATAATAATGATGAAGATGGTCTTGATATACCTTTACTTAAGAAGGCACACACACCCTTATACGAAGCCTCCCAAACAACTCTATTGTTGGCTATAGTGTTGTTGGTGAACTTAAAGGCTATGAATAGTATATCCAATGTAGCAATGTCACGTATGCTAAGGTATGCCATTTTTTTCATCTTCAATGTTAGCATACAATTACTATTCATTATATTAACAATGCATATATGTTTTTGTAGGTTGATTAGTGAGTTTTTGTTACCACCATCAAAAATTTTGCCTCGTTTGCATTGAGAATTATTTATTATTATGGATCATATTGGAATGAAGTATCAGACAATACATGCATGTCCCAATGATCACATTCTATATCATAAACAACATGAATTTGCAATAGAATGCCATAATTGTCATGTTAGAAGATATCGGTTAGATCAAATAACAAAAAAAGTGCCTCACAAGGTTCTTTGGTACATTCCCATTATTCCACATCTTGAACAGTTATTCAGGTGCATTAGCTTGGCACAATTTATGGATTACTATGTACACAATAGAACTCAAGAGTAAATTATGCGAATGCTTGTTGATGGTTCTGTATTTAAAGAGATAGAAGAAACATGGTCATACTTTAAAGAAGAACCTCATAATTGGAAACTTTTATTGGTAGCAAACGGTGTCAATCCATATGGAGATATGAGATCTGTTTACACAGTATGGCCTATTTTTGTTATAAACAATAACATTCCTCCTTGGATGTCCATAAAGAGGGAGAACGTAATGTCGTCAATGATCGTGCCAAGTATTTTTTTATTTTATAGTTATCTAAATTAATTTATAAATAGTGCATGAAAATGGTTATAATAATTACATAATGTTTATGTTCATTGAATTGCTAGGTAAATATCAAGTTAAAGATATGAATGTGTATATTGAGCCCCTAATTGACGAGTTGTTGAAGTTATGGAATGGCATCACTATGTATGACATCTCTAGACTGATAGGACATCGACAATTTCAATTCCATGCAATGCTTGTATAGACAATACATGATGCCCCTAGGCTAACTCATTTTTGCAGTATGTTATATTGTTAAGATTACATATTTTTTGTATGTTATAGTGGTTACATATTACTATCGAATGCTTAAGTTGCACGTGATCATTGTACATGATCCAATTATACATGATCTTTTAGGTCTTCAGACAAAAGGAAAATTTGCATGTCCAGTTTGTGGTCCAAAGATGAAATGTCATCATTCGAGAAGTTTAGGAAAGTAGGTGTTTGATGAGTTTAGACACTTTCTCTACCATAATCATAAGTATCAAATTGCTGAAAAACATCTTTTCAGTGGAAAAGAAGAGACATCATCAAGGGCACGAAGAATGATACCTCATTTATGAAAGTTAGAATACAATCAACTAAATCGTCGAGGTAATGTCCAATTGGTCATCCGAAGTTTACAATTTGTATTTTGATATTGTCTTATATTTACTAATACTGCAATTGATGCTCATGAAGGTCGTCAAGGAATCAATGACCAACTTCCTAGAGAAATGAAAAGTTATCCTACTCAATTTAGTAGGTTACCATACTACAAAGGTCTCCCAATCGCACATTTGTTTGATGCTATGCATATTGGAAAGAATGTAATAGAGACACTATGGAAAATGTTGGATGGAAGGCATGATAGAGAACAATTTGCTAAAATTTGTACTAACAGACATGAATCTAATCATACACTAAAAGTTTTCATTGAATCAAGTAGGAATGGAGACCACATAAATACAAGTGCCCTTCCTTGGTTATTAATGGAGCAACAAAGTGATGCATTAAAAGAAGTCATTAAGAAAACAAAATTTCTAATAGGATTTGCTACAAATATAAGCACTCTTCTATCAAAGAAAGGTGATTTTGGGCCAGGGTTGAAGACACATAATTGGCATACCTTCCTCAAGGTAAGTCATGTTTTCTATTTACATTATATTTGTAAGATTGAATGTAGTACCAATTGAATTATTCAATAATATATTAAAATAATCAATTTTTAATGATTACAGTTCTTCCTACCTCTATCCCTTCCACAATAGTTTGACAATAGTATTAAACAAGTTATATATGATCTCGGAAAATACATGAGGTTAGAATAGTGTTTTTTCTTAGATTTGTAGCTTTTTATTTGAAATCTATTGTATAATTTTATTTGAAATCTCCTCTATGTGTTTTTGCATGTTGAATCTCTTTTAGGTGGTTATCATCTAAAGAAATTGATAAAAAAAAGATATAAAATATTGGAAGAGAAAAATTCCACAGCTTATGTGTGAGATGGAAAAGTGTTTATCTCCAACATTTTTCAATGCTCAAGAACACTACCTCATACATCAAGTTGAGAAGATTGAATTGTGTGGACCTATACAAACTAGATCAATGTGGATGGTTGAGAGACACTTGAAATTTATGAAGGGCTTGGTTTGACAAAGAGCACATCCTGAGGGTTCTATGATAGAGGGATATATGATATACCAGACCATGGTGTATATCAGTGAATATCTTTCAAAGTTTGCAACGAGTATCCATGTAGATCGTATTTGGGATCCCAACTGTAATGAAAAATTCAAAGGGGTGTACCTGACAGGAAAAGGTAGATTAAGGAGGGTGACAGGTAATTATAAGTTTTTTTTTTGTAATTTAACAATTCTTATCCATCATCAATATATATAAGTTGTTTCTAACTGGTGTAATTGTCTTCTTTATAGTTGGTTGTGAGTGGGATGCACTACACTTGTACATTGCAAACTATCTTGATTGGATGATAGTGTGGATTGAAAAGTCTCAAGAAAATGGTTGCTCATTAAGATGGGATGGTGTTGCATCGTTGGTTAAAGAAGCTCATCATAATGGAGATCCCAATGTTATGGCAATGGTACTTGATCTAATATATGGCTTAAGAGATACAAAGGTATGCATAAGATTACTAATCATGAGACATAAGTTTAATATCAACTCATAGATCAATGAGAAGATTCTTGACATGTTTGAATAATTTTAGGTCAAACACCACAAAGCTATGTACTACCATGGCTATAAATTCCACACAAAAAAGTTAGATGAAATGAAGAAAATGTGTGATTCTGGGATAAGTGTTGTCTTCACGATCACCAATATTTCATCTAGAACTGACATGTACATCCTCAACAATCTAAAAATTGATACTATGGCATTTTGGATGATATACTTGAGTGTGACTTTGATTCATTCAAAATAGTTCTATTTGTCATCAAATGGTTTAGGCTATGAATAAATTGAAATGATCCCAATAGGATTATTATTGAATACAATAGTGGAATTAATATGATTAATACAAGGTCATTTGAGCCAGTCGGAGATGAGCCCTATGTTCTTCCAAGTCAATGTGAGCAAGTGTTTTACTTTGGTGTTTCAGAAAAACCAGGTTGGTCATTTGTTGTTAGACATGACCCAAGAGGAAGGCCAACAAAGTATAATATGATCGAAGAAGAAGATATTGAAGAAGCACAAGAGGAAGTAAATGATTATCAAGAATGATAGTTACCCAGTGATGAAGAAGAAGAAGATGGTGATGATTTTAGTCATGCTAATGATAATTGCGATAATGATGATGATGATGCTAATGATGATCATGATCATGGTGATGAAGATGGTGATGATCATGGCGATGATGGTCATGATGATGATAGTGATCAAGAGGATGATGATGGTGATGAAGATGGTGGTGGTGATGATGATGATCAAAGTGAAAAGTTCGATGATGATGATGATGATGATGATGACATGGATGAAGATCATGATGATCAATGAAATCTTTAGATATGATCAATGTCAACTATGATAGGGTCTTGTATGACCAAATATTTCTTTCCAAACCATATGAGCACATATAAACATTAAGTAGAACATGTCAAATATTTTTTTAGATATAAACATTAGTTACTCTAAATTTTTAACTGAAGAAAAATTATTTACATATACAATCTACTTTATTATTAATATTTCTTTTGGTAAGTGTATTACTTTAATTTCGCTGTCGATTTCTAAGACTTACTAATTTTTTTCACAGGGCAATATGGATGCACCATCTCAGACACCTTCAATAGAGGTAAATATTAATTATTGTAAATTTTAATGTTAATAGAGAAACACATTTCCTATTATTATGTTCTTTTCTTTATGGCTTTGAAGTTATTTTGATGAAAGTATATGAATATTTGATGTCACAAATGATAGGAAAAAGCTACAATGATCGCTAATCAAATGCAATCTAAAATACGTCCATCATATCTACATGACATTGGCCTTAGTACTAACCCTATATTCATCATCCAACAAATTATGCAAAGATACACTAATGAACTTGTTAGAATTATCATCAAGGGTGACAGAAGTGAGGAGAAAGAGGCACTAAGAATAGAATTGGACCGCAAAATCCAATCTCTGAAAGTAAGCAGTAATAGAAGTTCATTAGATATTAATCTTTTATAGTATCTTATGGATCATGATACCTAATTTTATGTGTTCTTGTATAGACATATGTGCCAATTGCAAGGTCACATGGTGAACATGGTCAGGATGGTTGCGCAGTACCTTCGTGTAAGTAACACTTTGTTTGTTTTGATCAACATTATAACACTTAACCTTTTTTTTTTGGATGTTTCTCACTAGTATCCCATTTGATATTTATCCATTGCAAATTTTTTTGCTAACAATATTCTATTCTTCAGCTCATGATGAAGTGTGGACTCCTCGTTTAGTTGGCAGTCCACTATTGTCTACTACATTGTGGGCAACAAGGACCATGCAAACATCATTGTCTATGCCTAGTAGAACTAGTAAAACCTTTTTTTGCTATATTTTTTAATGTGTTATATTTTGTAATGTCTTTCTACAAGTTGATGAAAAAAAAAGTAGCATATTAGTGCTTAAATGATGCCTATAGAAGCTTGCATACAAACAAACACATGCATATACACACCACCCATACATACACACATACATATATATATATATATAGCCACACATAAAGAGACATGGACATAGGTAGGGAGGTAGACAAATAGAGAGAAGTACTAAAATTGTCATTTAATTGTATGATGTTTCAGCTGATAGAGCAACAAAGAGTAGTACTACTGAAGCTAATCTGTTTCCTGGAGCAGTTCGTGTGATTAGTATTGGTTCGTATGGAGGGACATTGTTCCTGAATAAGAAAACTATGTTTCTATTAAGAGAACGAAAGCTTCCAAGTGCTTTAAAATTGATATTATTTAAGTGTAAATTTATTTTACTTTTACATTACTCATTTCAGACTGATAAATCCTTTATGTTTTTGTAGGTAATAATGCTTTCTATGAACATCTTTTTCATATGACATTGAGACTATTTGGACCCACCATACGTAAAAGGTACATAGTTTCATATCATTGCTACATAATTTTTGTTTTCTTCTATTTATTGTAATATATTAAAGTTATTAATCTAACAATCTATTTGTTTTTAAAAAGGTGGAATTTACAAGCTGTGGAATTAAAAAATCAGCTAATTACATCCATTGAAGAGAAATTTGGGAAAAATATTTTTGACACTGGCCTACTTCTGAAAAGAGAAGCAAAGCACAAAATGACTGTGAGGGATCAATATAGAAGGGCTCTTAAGGATAACCCAAAGTATGAACATCCTCCTATGATTCCACCGATGAAGTGGAATGAAATAATAGAAGATGCAAAGGAGAAAAGGCTATGTGAAGATAGACATAATGAAGCAGCACAAGGCAAAAAGAGGTATGTCATTATAGTATTAAGTACATTGTAATCATGCACTAATTATTGATATTTGTAAATATATAATTTAAGATGTTTGGAATTGTTCATAGATTGCAAGACACGTCTGTGGCTACAAAAGCGAGAATAGAAAAGGTTGGCCAACACAAACTTGGCTCTGGTGGCTATATGAATTTGCAGTCTTGAGTTGTAAGTAGAGAAATGAATTTTGTTTTTTTTCTTATATAATGTTGTAAATAGTTTTTTTTAATGAAACCAAACATGGAAAACTAATGTTATCAAGCAAAAAATAGTAGTACTACTGAAGCTAATCCGTTTCCTAGAGCAGTTCGTGTGATTAGTATTGGTTCGTATGGAGGGACATTGTTTCTGAATAAGAAAACTATGTTTCTATTAAGAGAACGAAAGCTTCCAAGTGCTTTAAAATTGATATTATTTAAGTGTAAATTTAGTTTACTTTTACATTACTCATTTCAAACTGATAAATCCTTTACGTTTTTGTAGGTAATAATGCTTTCTATGAACATCTTTTTCATATGACATTGAGACTATTTGGACCCACCATACGTAAAAGGTACATAGTTTCATATCATTGCTACATAATTTTTGTTTTCTTCTATTTATTGTAATATATTAAAGTTATTAATCTAAAAATATATTTGTTTATAAAAAGGTGGAATTTACAAGCTGTGGAATTAAAAAATCAGCTAATTACATCCATTGAAGAGAAATTTGGGAAAAATATTTTTGACACTGGCCTACTTCTGAAAAGAGCAGCAAAGCATATAATGACTGTGAGGGATCAATATAGAAGGGCTCTTAAGGATAACCCAAAGTATGACCATCCTCCTATGATTCCACCAATGGAGTGGAATGAAATAATAGAAGATGCAAAGGAGAAAAGGCTATGTGAAGATAGACATAATGAAGCAACACAAGGCAAAAAGAGGTATGTCATTATAGTATTAAGTACATTGTAATCATGCACTAATTATTGATATTTGTAAATATATAATCTAAGATGTTTGGAATTGTTCATAGATTGCAAGACACATCTGTGGCTACAAAAGCGAGAATAGAAAAGGTTGGCCAACACAAACTTGGCTTTGGTGGCTATATGAATCTGTAGTCTTGAGTTGTAAGTAGAGCAATGAATTTTTTATTTTTTTTTAATATAATGTTGTAAATAGTTTTGTTTAATGAAACCAAACATGGAAAAATAATGTTATCAAGAAAAAAAGAGTAGTACTACTAAAGTTAATCCATTTCCTGGAGCAGTTCGTGTGATTAGTATTGGTTCATATGGAGGGACATTGTTGCTGAATAAGAAAACTATGTTTCTATTAAGAGAACGAAAGCTTCCAAGTGCTTTAAAATTGATATTATTTAAGTGTAAATTTAGTTTACTTTTACATTACTCATTTCAGACTGATAAATCCTTTATGTTTTTGTAGGTAATAATGCTTTCTATGAACATCTTTTTCATATGACATTGAGACTATTTGGACCCACCATACGTAAAAGGTACATAGTTTCATATCATTGCTACATAATTTTTGTTTTCTTCTATTTATTGTAATATATTACAGTTATTAATCTAACAATCTATTTGTTTTTAAAAAGGTGGAATTTACAAGCTGTGGAATTAAAAAATCAGCTAATTACATCCATTGAAGAGAAATTTGGGAAAAATATTTTTGACACTGGCCTACTTCTAAAAAGAGCAGCAAAGCATATAATGACTGCGAGGGATCAGTATAGAAGGGCTCTTAAGGATAACCCAAAGTATGACCATCCTCCTATGATTCCACTGATGGAGTGGAATGAAATAATAGAAGATGCAAAGGAGAAAAGGCTATGTGAAGATAGACATAATGAAGTAGCACAAGGCAAAAAGAGGTATGTCATTATAGTATTAAGTAAATTGTAATCATGCACTAATTATTGATATTTGTAAATATATAATCTAAGATGTTTGGAATTGTTCATAGATTGCAAGACACATCTGTGGCTACAAAAGCGAGAATAGAAAAGGTTGGCCAACACAAACTTGGCTCTGGTGGCTATATGAATCTGCAGTCTTGAGTTGTAAGTAGAGCAATGAATTTTGTTTTTTTTTTAATATAATGTTGTAAATAGTTTTGTTTAATGAAACCAAACATGGAAAACTAATGTTATCAAGAAAAAAACATAGGACATAGATTTCAATGTGGAGGTCGCAGATGAAGATAGAAAAATTGCCTTGAAGGAAGGCTATAAAGTTGTGGTTGCACGCCTACGTGAAGAATCTATAAGCCTTGCCCAACAATCTAGTGCACCAAATGATATCTTATAGGTAAATTGGTTAGATCAAAAGAAAATGAAATTAAATAGTTGAGAAGATTCTTTTTTGGTATTAGTTTTAAACGTAAATTGACTACATAACAATGTGCATAACATTTTACTGCAGCCTTCATATCCTACCACAGAAATTGCTCTTGACGAAGGCCATGATGTGCATTATAGTGGTGGAGGTATTAATTTTCTATTGGAAATTAATTATTCAATTATGAATACAATTTAACATCTTCAATTGGAATTTGACATGTATCCTTTTTTTGAATATTTCAGAGCATGTTGAACATCATGCTGAACCAGTGGACCATGTTGCAAGAGTTCAACATGTTGACGCGGTGGCAGATCAAAATGTTAATGTAGATGATGTGGAATTATCACATAAGAAAAATGCATTTTATGGTGTACTCATACTTAATTACAAACTTGTAATAGTTAGAAAAAGAAAAAGAGTATGCCAATTTATCGCATTCACTTGTTCTTGCAATAGAGCCACCTTTAGTGCAGCAACCTCTTGCTCCTCCAAAAAGAAGGAGCCATCATAATTTGGAATTACATGTGCCAGAAGAGGAGGAGAATGAAGCAGATATGGATGCTCCTGTGAGCACTTTTCTTAAGAGAGCTCAGAAAAACAAAAAAAAGAAATGATGTTTTAAAAATCTTCTTTGATAAACCTTGTTGGATAATGAAAGAACTTTGTTTTAAGTAATTTTGTATGAATGATGCGTATTAATAGAAATTTTTAGTTTATGTTAATGAATATTGTTATGTGTTAATGAATTTTTTATTAGTATTATGTATTAATGAATTTTATATCATATTAATGAATGTTATGTGATTGTATTGATTGAATGTTATAGTTCATAAATGGATGAATGAATGAATGAAGTATGTAATTAAATGATAATGGGTACTTTAGATTAGTGTTAGGGGGAGGGGGGTGAGGCAAAATGAGCTTCCACCTTCATGTGGTTGGCCTTGTTAAGTAGAGAATATTATAGTATTCTTGAAACCAAGTGAAGCTCAAATTTGTTAAGTCTTCAAACACACATCCCAATTCTCTTTAACGAGATTGAAGTATTTTCGCTTGTAATAGTCTCATTGCAGTCATCTTTTGGTTCCTTGAACATATAGTTCTTGTTTAGTTCAAATCCCAATTATTAGATATTTGTCCGCATTGGAGTTAGTTTGGCATAGAAACCTGCATATTTTATTATATATATTTAGTCAACTGAAAGCAATGTACAAAGAATTCACATAGTTGATGTCTAACAAAAGAAGAGAAGATGCATATACTATTTAGCATGGAAATCCTTGTAGGTGAATTGTGTGTGTATGTACACACACACACACATATATGTATGTATGTATATAACTTCAAACAAATGTGTAGACTCAATTAGCAAGAGACACCAACCTCAAATCCTGCAATGTAGAAGGAACTGACCTTTGAAATGCAAAGTGTTTATAATGTAGGTAGATTTGCCTTAGATCTCCTTCGAGGTATTCAAAAAATCTTCCTTGTACTTATGAATAATCCACCAAGATTTGAAATAGTGTTTTTCAATAAATACTCTAAACTTGGAATATATCTCCATAAAAATTCAGCCTTAGATCTACTCATCATATTCAAAAAAAGCCTTCACATGTCTGTTCACTTAGGTATGATTTAGGTCTTCCACAAATTTGGCTTATAATTATGCTCTTGAATCTCTTAAAATCTTCTTTTTATTAAAATGATATTTAATGAATTGATTGATACAAATTTCCTCATACTTGAATCCAAATATCATTATCATTGTCAAACATAACACATACATAAAATTATTTTGGTTATTCACTTGTTACACAAGTTAGTCTTATCTTTTTGGTTTTCACAAGTCATGCACTTATGCATCTTTGGGATATCCAAAAGCTATTAGAGATGTTTGGATGGTTCATGTCCTTATTTTTTTTGTGTTGTTTGTAGGGTTTTTGCCATGGAGTCTAAGGATAGACATGTTGGATGTTTGTGATAGACATGTCCACCTATAAGAAAAGTATCAAATGTAGAAAAAATGCAAAGAAAAGCTTGTAAGGGTTTTAGGTGTCTTTGGAAGGGTTAGTGAAGTTATAAAACCTTTGAAAAGGTTAGTGAAATATATTAAAGGCATATATGATTGTAAGTTGTCGAAGTTGACACTTTGTGTCAACTTAGACAACAAATTTTAGTTTATAACTAACTTGTAATAGTCAGATAGTTAGACAACAGTGGTTGTTTACTATTGTTTGGTTATTCAGAAGGGATTTGTCGAGTGTTTGGGGGAGAAGCAGAGTTGGTGTGGTGAGACAAGGCATTCTGAAAAAAATTTGATCAATAAAATAATCTTGTTCTCTGCAATTTAGCATCTGTCCCATGGAACAATGAGTTCCTATGATGTATCAAATGCATTTTGACTAATATTTAAGGTGAGAACATTTTATTATTATTTTTATCTTGTCCAGACATTCTTTTAATTTTCATTGCGGGTTGAGTAAGGAATAATAGACTATTGCATTCAAACCAGTGACTGGTTAGGCATAGTCAACTATACTTATTCTAAAGTTTTCAATGTAGATTCTCTCCACCACCTGTAGTCACTGTTATTAGTGGGAGACAATGAGGTTGTGATAATTTATTTGTACTATATTAACCAAATGTGGGAGAGTGGGAAAACTTTGTGTTAATGCAGTGTTGGATGGTAATTGTTGATGGAGGTTTAGCCTAGATTAGACACTAGTCTAATAGATAGTGGATCATTTCATGTTTGAAGATGTTTGGTGGAAAAATTCTTCATGTTTGGGGGGTGTCTCTATTACCAAAAATGAGATAGTAGAGCACTACTAGTGTTATGATGGGAAAAATATGTCTTTCATTGTGATAGACTATTTCTAAGTCATTTGTGTTGTTTCTTGCTATTGTCAAGCAGTCTTTGTTTTCCTTGAGACCATGATAAAAATTATCTACCATTTTTTCTAATGATAAACTTTTGACTTGAGCAATGATAAAGTTTATTATTAATCATTATAGTGGAAAAACTTTTGACTTGTTCAAAAATTTTAGTCGAAGGTGTTGCAATTGATAGTGAACCCCAAGCTCCTAGAAATCACTTGCAACCAAAATGCATGTTACATCTGTGTCTGAGAGAGAATATGATCCAAAAAGCCTGCCTACTTTGGTGATTTGGCTATTATTGCAGCACTACAAAGTGTCTTATAGTGTTTCTCATTTTCTTAAATAATAGGAAATTAGTTCATGATTTCATCATATCTTATAGTGGAACAACTCCAAGAATCTTGGGTAAATTGCTTGCTATAAGACTTTCTTGTACAGGACACTCAATAATGTGGGCTAAGTGGTCGGCACAAAGAGGAACAAGAAAGGATCTCTACAAGTGCATGGTGCATTAGAATTCAAAAAATGAAATTGAAGTGCTCTCATATATTCATTATAAGAATCTAGTCAGGCAAATTGGCTTTCATCTCCATTCATGATGGAACTTACAATGATCCATATCCACAATAATCTTTAACTTCCAGAAAACAACTTAAATCTAAAGATAAGATGTTTGAAGACCTGGTTGACTTTGCGAAGGCAAAAAGTAAAACTTCACCCAGTAAAAGCAAAAGTTTTTAAAAATTAGAGGTTGTTCTCTAGGATGGTTTGTACTACATATCTTCAAGTAGCTTGCTACAAGTGATGGTTTAGGTGTAGCATTAGTTTTATTGAAGCCATTGTATAGTCTTTTGTTCAATTGAGGTTTAGTATTCATTATGTGTTATATTATTCCTAGTGCACTACAATTTAATTTATTTCTTCTTACTTCTTTTTTCTGATATGAAATTCCTTTTGAAGATTTGTATATTGAAACAAACTTATGTTCTTACCTAGAAGGTAAACGATTTTAGTAACAGTGCCAAAAGATCCATATATATATATATATTGCAATGTATCTCTGAAGCTTGTTCTATTTCAGATCTCAAGTAGTGTGTGAGTTGTTGGTGTTTCAAACTGCTGAAATTATCAAGCAACAAAATGCTTAATATCACAGTGAAATGACTCACACAATCTAGGGATTAGCCAATTCCCAATATCAACTATATGAATGAATCACTATAACCCAACTTCAACAAAACCAAAGGATGGTTACCTACTCTTCTGGCTCTGCTAAACAAGGGTGGGTATGCCTAGGGATAATTCTAATGCGACTATGTATGAAATTATCTTAGTTTCATTATGATTCTCATCGATTACCCTCACATACATAAACAACTCACTTCAATTCTTCAATGCTCTCAAACTTATACACATTCCTTATCAGTAGATCTGGTCATAATTCTTCTAAAATTTACAAATATTCTTGGAAATAGCAGCTACCTAAAACTTAGGAATTAGATATAAATGAGTTGAGACCAGCATTTATAAGCCTTGAATAGGATTGAAAATAATTTTAATTTTGTAAGATGATTTGATATGTAGCAACATAATTCATCCTTGTTTACTTCTAATTTATAGCACTAGTGCCTTATCCATTGGGCAAGAAACTGACTATTGGTAGGAGATCTAATTCAAATAACTTGTATAAGAATTAATCAACTACAATCACCCATCTCCATTCTTATGCAATATCCCTTTTATGAACTCATAAACCCTACTTATTTACTGAAGCATTTATATAATTGCTTGAATTAAAAGCAACAATAAAACCAACATACAACCCATCCAGACTGCATTCAGCCAAATAAATCTTATTTAAATGACTTCAAAGTAAACAAACCCATAAACTGTAGACAAAAATTGATGACACAAATATAGTGTAAATACCCCTTTGTATTATCCTTTTCAAATGACTAATACAATAACCAATAGAAAACTAATTGAATGCCTAGAATAGATTGCCATTTCTGCCATTTCAATTTCCTTATCAGATAGTACAATGGAAGCAAACTCAAAACCTCTGCATACTATTCGACCAAATGAATATGTACTCTTCTTGAAAGAAACAAAAAAATTTACAAGTCTCAAACCATCACAATGCCTTGAAAAAAAATTTATATAGCATGAGTTACAACAAGGAAAGGGCAATTATGATCTGACAAGTGTTCAAGGAATAAAGAATCATAGAAAAGACAAAAAAATCACAAAAGAATGCCAGGTGTATCAAATATTCCTTCAAGTAGGCCCATTCTAGTTTCTGTTATGAATCATCAACTTCTGATTTGTCTTTCATTATTTTGGCTCCTCAGAATACGTGGCTACCAAGCTAGCCAAAGAAGGATGATCTTGTGATACCTCCAAATCAGTTTTCTCCTATGGGTTCTCACCGCTTTCAACCTGAGCAGGCATTATTACCTTTTCCCCTTCTTCTTTTTTTAGTTTTGGTGGAGAGGTGTCAATAACCTGCACCTCGCCTTCTTGTTTCTCATCATCATCTGAACTTTCCTCCTCTAACTACTTCTCGAACAGAAGATCTACCATCCAAGTGTCAAATTGTATATCATCTGACCAGCTGAACTGTAGGATATCATTTTTCTTTTTAAAATATAACCAACCTCCTTTTCAAAATCAACAAATTCTTGCTTCAAAGAATCAAAAAATAATTGGAATTTAATGAATTTCTCTATTGTGGTGGCCTACCAAGCATGCCTCTTTTCATTAATAACTTTATTTATCCTTGTGCAGAAAAGGTCATCCAATTCTTTACTCCACTCTTCCTTATTTTTCAATTTCTTTTTTCTATCCAAGGCACAAGGAAATAGATCAAATTTTTTATTCTTTTACTTATTCAAATAAGAAACAATTTGCAGTTGTAGAGCAACTCTCCTATTATCAAAATTTGATAGGTCATTAGCAATATCATACAATTTTTCAACATGGTCATTGGAAGACTTTATAACTGAATAACATAGAAGGGTGATTTCCTTTTCCCTTCTTCCCCATTTATTAACAATAGGCTTCAGGGTATCATCATGAGTTTTCAATTCCTCCCATATATCTATTACTTTTACTAACTGATCAAAGAATAAGGGCCACTCAATTTTGTCCACTAAATACATTACAACCTTTCTAAGCTTATCCTCATACTGTGTATTTAACTCTACATGTAAGGCACATAGTTTTCTCTTCTCTTCTTCAAATTCCTTAGCTGTATAATATTCAAACCTTTGTGGTGTGTTTGGTATCTCTACAAGGGGGGTGGATTTAAAAGGTTCCACTAGAGGATGGGGGTATGTTATTCTTGAGCTTGTGGATTTCCCCATTGCCTTATTTTCAAGTTCAATTCTCCTTTTTACCTCCCTATTATAGGCCTCAAGAAGTGTTTCATATTTATTCTGCAACTCAGACATAACCTATTCCTCCTTCTTAGCAGTGGCCAACACAAACTTAGAAGAATCAACATTCCAATATGTTGCCTGTACATGTGAAGTGTCAGCAACGCTTCTTACAAGTATATTTACCATGAACCTAGACTCATCTGATTGTGATGCTATGGCTCTAGATCCCTTTCTCAATGACCAACTAACCAATGCAGCTTGATCTTTAACGAATGAAGTGCCTTGGAAGTCTCTTCTATTTGGGTCTTGCAACTCCAATCTACTTGAAACAAAATTGAAAATTAATGCATCTGCAATATCCCAATTGGGCAATAATAAAATGTTAGATGCCTTTATCATTTTCCTCCCCTTCTTAGAGCTTATATTTTGCAATTCCTTCATCATTTCTTCTTTAATTTGGTTTTGCATCAAAGTTTGATCTATTTTCTGGATGCTTTATTTTCATCTTTTTACATTTCTCCTTGAATACATTCATCTTTGTCCTCCATGCAAACTGCTGAAAAGCCCTTGATTTCACAAAACTGTCATCAGTCAAAAATTGATGACTTGCCTACTCTAATACAGGGTCCAACTCCCTGCCTCTATAATAAGCTATTGTTAGATCCAAACTTGGGAGAGGAAGTTCTGGAAGGTTACCCTCATCTAATTCTGCTTGAGTAATAAAAATATCTCCCTGTGATCCCATTTGTTCAACCTATTCACCAGTGAGTTGCTCTTCTCCAATCCTCAAAGGGGACTGGGTGGGTCAATATTCCTCATCTTGAGGCCTTTCTTCTGTTATTACCTTTTGCCTTTTAGGACTAGGCTCTTCAGGTCTCTCCTCTTGGGCTATACTAGTAGATCCTATTATTTGTTTGCCCTTGTCTATAGGAACCCTTTTATTCTAAATTATAGTATATCCAAGCCTCTTTTGTACAATTATTTTATCAGTTCTCACAATTGGGGTCAATGCCAACCTCCTCATGACCTCTCTGGCCTTATCAGGATATGAATCAATAAATTTTTTTTTCTTTTCATTCATGACCTCCATTATTTCAAGGAAGGTATTCATGAGCTTACTTATTTTGTTAGCCTCTGTAATAGCATTATCCAAAGGATCATATTTATTATCAAAACAATTAATGATATCTAAGACCTGAGAATAAACTCTCCATTTTTCCTTTTTAGTTTCCTACTCCTGCAATGAGAATTCATTCCTTATAATATCCTCTGGATAATAAGAATCATGCTTGACTGGTCCCAACTTGATTCTATGCCTCAAAATCTGATTGAAAAATCCCTTAAAATCACAAAAATGGGGATGAGAGACAACCATCATATATTGCTCCAAAATTTTATGCAAAAAGATCCATCCCCCTTTTCTAATCACAAACTGATGGGCCACTATGCAGGTAGGGAAAATTTACCCTAATTGCCTTTTCAACAAAACCATTTCTTCCACTCCCCCTAACTAACATAAAAATTCAACCATTCCGACCTTCAAAGGAACTTAATAAGGCAAAACATGAGGGTTCCTCTTGAAACCATAGATTCTAAAAATAGTAGAAATAGGGTAGGGGATGATATCTCCCCAATTATGTGAAACTTTCAAGTCATGGGGGTTATCCATAGGCCTAATTAGACTCATTAGTACCCTAGCGATTTTGGGATTGTCACTCAATATGAGGCATCTCAATTTAGCAGCAAAATATCTATCAAATCTGACAAAACTAGCATTACTTGCATCCCAGGTCATATCTGCACTCTACAATTGGATTGGCAATATTTCTCCATTCTCCTCTCTATTTAGTTCCATATCATTACCAAAATATGTCAATCCTTTGAACAAAAACATATACATTAATAGAGAGTAGTGACCAAAAGTTTTTTCCACCTTGCCCTTCACAATCCCAACTAAACCAATGTGAATTTCTTCAGCCAAAAACGAAGCAAAATAAAAAATGACATCTACACCAAAGGAAGTGATCTAAACCATCATGTACATGAAACCAATGGGCATAAATTCTTGCTCATCTTCACCAAAAACTTGGCATAAGGTCCTATATATCTCTACAGCTCGGGAAGTGAAAAGACTCTTCTTAAAAGGCTCTCTAGAGGCTGCAGTAATTACTGGAAAAATTCCTATTTTACCAATATGTGCCCTTAGTGCACCTCTGCTAGTTACATCCTTCTTTTCTTTATATTCATTCTTAATTCTAACAGATTGATTGGCACATGGTAGTCTGATAATGGTTCTGGGTGAAAAACCTCTCTAATTTCTTTAGGAGTAATCAAGACCAGAGGCACACCATCCTTTCTTCTTACAACCCTAATGCTTGGTCATAATTCTTAGCAATGGCTTCAAGCAAATCATAATCCAATAAAACACTTGGGACTACTAACTTTCCCAAATCAAATTTCTAGACATTAGCATGCGGGGCAAACAACTTTCTTTCTGAATACCACTTTTTAAACAAGATAAGGCTAGTTTGAGTAGTTATTGCATCGCTAACCCAGTTCCCCTTGTCATATAGGCCATCACCAATTTTAACCCTAGGGTTTAAGGAAATCAACTTTTTAACTTGTGCAGGTTGTATAGTAGATTCTAGGAGTAATTTTAATAAACCATCGTGGACATTCCTATCCATATAATTAATTTTCCCAGAGAATGGTTTCTTAGGAGGCATTTTGAAAATATTGAGAGAATTGGAATGCTACAAAGGTTATAATATGAGTACTTACTTGACTTGCTAAGCTTGTTCTTCTCTGAACTTTTAAAATTTCTCTCAAATGATAGAAGAATAGTTTCACATCTTTACTAGGCTTAACATGACACAATCAATCAGGCTCTTGTGCCCAAAAAATTTGCAATATCTATTCATGTGGGATTGGAATTAATGAAAATATCTTTGTTATACTCTATTTCTCCCACACGTGAAGCTTTCACTTATCTTAAATGTGCCAAATAGAAAAATAGAGTGGCATCACACTTTCTTTTTTAAACTTGTGTCGTTGATCCTTGAAAAATCCTATGATCTGGGAATGACAACTAAGCTAACTCAGCTTTCTTCTTAACACATTGGCAATCAAGCCAATAAAACACCTCTACCTACACCTTTCCTTCAAGATTGGCACTTCAAACCGGACCCATGGATGACTACGAACATGTGTAATCAACTCGCTAACTCGTTATACATAATTCTCGAGTACCTTTCCATAACAAGCTAGCGATGATCACTGATCTTACTTTAATTGTGCGGTAGACAATTGAAGCAACCTTTAAGAATATGATGGTGGGTCCATTTCTCCTTAACTCACTATACCTAATTTTTGCACATCTCTTTATAGCAAGTCAACGAGCATCGTCAATCCAGACTTGATCTTGTGGACAACAATTTTACTTCAACAGTGGTGGGCCACACTCACTAACTTTCTATACTTAACTTTTGAGCACTTCTTCATAGCGAGTCAATGCCACCCTTTCATCCCAGCTTGATCTCATGATCAGAAATCTCCGTACCTAGTACATGGGATGGGTCCATGATATTGCTATCGTTGAGTTGGCTCAACACGCTGGCACATATATGTATTTTCTAATCTCTACAGGACATCACATGTCTTGGGCCTCATCATGTCTGTGACTTTCAGGTGGGTCGCTATATTGCTATTGGCATAAAAACCAACAATCCAGCTAGCGATATGGCGAGTTCCAATGAATCAAAATAAGTGTGCAAATTTGTGTATTAATTTAGTCCATTCTCTTTGTAATGTTGCATGTTTTAGTTTCAATTTTTTTATAAATTATAATAAATATTTAGCATCTAAGATAAAATTAATTTAATTAAATAATGAGAATATGCAATAATTAGTATTGTAATGATAAAAATGATTTTTAAGTTATCTTTATATTAATTTGAGCTACTCATTTTTTTATTATGTGAATAGTTATAAATGCTATAATTTGTGTGTTTTATTTTTTTTGTAAATTGATTAATTATATATATTTATTATATATATATATATATATATATATAAACATGTATATTATCTTAGTTTAATTTATTTTCTTATAGTATTTGAATATTAAATCAAATAAAATAATCTCTATTAGTAATCAGATATACAGTTCCTTACTCCTAACATTTTCTACTAACCATTCCTAAACTATACTATAACTATCCCTTACATCTTGCTTTACTTCCTACCACCCCTTATCTAATTTTACCACTAATTCCCTATCCACTAGCCATTAACCCTTATATCCTTTAAAAAATAACAATATTTAAGCCAAATCTTTTATTTACTACATTTTACTTTACTTATACATCTCCCCAAACAAATAACATTAATCCACTTAATGTCCCTATAATCCCAACCTGATGCCAACCTTCCTAGAATTCATGTGACATGGGGTCAAGTGAATCATTACTTTTTTTTGTTTTTTGTTTGATGAAATTAACTTACTACAGGGAGGTTTGTCAATAAATATATAATAATACTAAGTCGCATAAAATACTTGAAACCTTCATCCTTAAAATCATTCACTATACATCCATCTCACAATCTATGCATGTAAACTAAAATACCAAATTAAGCATAACTATTCATAGATTGAAAGTAAATAAACATTCACACATATGACACAAGATATGATTACCCAAAAATCCTCTAATCAGAAAGTAAAACTGGGGTGGGGATGACACCCATACATCTTCAATACTACATTTATAAAGTATATCCAATGAATGTTACAATGTTTGATCATGAAATATGATCTACCCTATTAAAGGTATGCCCTGTTAAAGGCTTACAAAGCCTATTACATCTTACCCTATTAATGGATTTCAATACCCTGTTAGAAGTGTGCCTAGTAAGAGGACTTCAACTTACAATGAAGTAAGCACCCTATTGAAGGATTTATCTCAGCATGTTAGGACTACTCTGTTAAGAGATTTAAATGATTCACCTATTAAAATGTCTTAACAATGATCCTTTGTTAGCACTCTACTACTTGATGTTAGATCACCTCTTTGGATGTATTCTTGATCCTTCTTTGATTAGATGTAACTCTTCTATCCTCTAACTCCTTTACTATGTTCTCCTCTAACATATTCTATAATTCATGTCTCTAGATCACAATTCCTTAGTCACACCTTGATTATATTTTTGCATGCAAAAAATTCTCTCTCTACTCATCTCCTTACTTACATTCTATATTAGGGTTTACCCTCCTTATGAAGATCTTGGTGACTTAAGGTTAGGTATCAATCAATTATTGTGATTCACCTATTTCTTAATCCTTCTCTTTTTTTTGATTGGTTGCGTGTGTTACATTGGGATAATCAATCAAGATCCCTTGTTATCATCTAGGATCTCAAAATATATCCTTAAATTGGTTCCAAAATAATTTACATAGTATTTTGTGCCATTACAAACAACTATGTCAAAACTATATAACTCGACACTAGAAGTCCCTAATGCTCAACATCAACTACAACTTCAATGCTAGAACTCACCATCTGAATAACTCAACATCCTTTGATTACTCAGCTCTTGAATCACTCGACATCATCTATCTACTCAACACTTGAGTGGATTGGTATCAACTATTTACTCAACATACACTAAGAATCTCACTTGATATGCACTATCTGACATGTTATGCTCCAAATGTATTACTTGTTCGCCATCAACTAATCTTGTAAATGACTTAAGTGTATAAAAACTCATATTTCAAAAAAAATTTGAGATTAACAATCTCCCCCTTTGACATGAGTGGAAAAAACAATTCGTCATGCATGAATATCTTTAACTTATAAGCATAACTTAGATAATCACCATCTTTACTTGGTATAATACAAAATTTCAAAATTTCAAAATTTTGCAAAACTTGACTTTACTATCATACCTCAAAATCTTATAAATCCCCTTGAGTTGATTATTATATCTTGAATCAATACTATTTCTAAGTAAATATGCATATGCTATACTTTGTTTATGTCTTTGACTCCCCCTTTATTTTGTCTCCCCTAAAACTATATCTATTCATCACTTGGAGTCAATGTCACTAAAAAACTTATTATGCTCCCCCTTTTTGACACTTATGTCAAAGGGTTATACCTAAACAGTGTGTTTATCCAAAAAAGATTAATGGATCTCAATTATTAGCTTCAAAGCTACATCCCATTTATCACAACCTACCTCCAATGATTTGATTTGGATGGCCAAATTGGCAACAAGATAAACTAAGCTTTCTAGTATAGAAACATGGGGATCTTTTTGCATTAGTGTATCTACAAAGGCTAGCTCCTTGTTAAGTATTTCCATGTGTGGGGTCAACATGGATTGGATGCTAATCAGTGTGGCCCAAATATTTTATTCTTTAGCATGCAGGTCAACCGATTGACCTTGGGAATTCATCAAATTCTTGAAGTGCTTCAAACTCTGAGCTAGAGAATTGGGTAGAGTAATAACTGTTAGCTTCATTTTTGCCTCACAATTGTCAATATGGCACTGTACTTCTTGTGTGAACAAATTTGTATCACACAAATTGGTGTAAAGTAAGAAAATATTCTCTAAGATTTTATTTACACTTTTAGTCTTGGTTTCTAACTCAACCAAGACTAAAAGTATAATAGAACTTGATACCTTGTCATTTACCTTTCCTTGAAATTTTCTCTCAGACCATTCAAGTAGTTTGACATTTGAATCTAGGTCTGCATCATTGGTGTGTTCTATAATGAATACCAACTGTTCCATGATAGGCTTGTCTTCTTCAGGTGCTGGCAAGCTGAATGCATCAATAAATACATTCTTGATGTCTTGAAATGCTTGCTTCTACCTTTTCTCCCTTTTGAGTAGCTCTTGATGCTTTTTCCTTGCAAGTGCATCTTGTAGTATGCCCATTTGTTCAATTGTGATTGTTTTAAGATCAAAATTTGGTAGGACAATCACTTCATCCAAGTTGACATCAATAAATGATGTAACCTCACCTACCTTGGATGTACTAGGCCTTGGTGATTATAATGGTGTCACTTCTATACTTGACCTTTGAAGTGCTTGACTTGGAAGAGTAGTAGTTGCTGGTAAGGTAACCAGTGTTTTTATTGACAATTTCTCCTCAAGCTTATTAGAAACAATAGTCCACCAAGATAACTTGGGGGGTGGGGTGGGGGGTGTGAATTAGTTATCCAATAATTAAAACACTTATCTTCTTTAAACAAACTTAACCATTCAACCAAAGTAAATAACAACAATAGAAAGATTCACATAAACAATACACTAGATATGTTGACTAGGGAAACCTTTGATTAGAGGGAAAACCCCAGTGGGAATGATGCCTGGAAGATGATGTACTAATATAAATATTCCTTGTTAAAGTATAGACCCTATTAGGAGTTGTACTAACCCTATTAGGAGTTGTGGTACAATATATGCAAGAAGATCCCATTGCCAAAACATGTAATTTCAACTACGAGAAGAGCTCATTGCTCAAAAAAGTAACTTACTGTTATTTATCTTCCCTACTTGTTCTTTCCTCTATCCTATCAACAAGAACAATTAATATTAGACCTTGTAGACTAGGTCATGAACCTCAAATCCAAATACCAAACCTTGGATCACTCAAAAAAACCTTGGCAATGAAGTTTCTTTTACTTTAGCACTACTTTGGTCAACTCCACATTCCATACTCTCTGCTACTTTCCAAACATTCATAATTCACATATATCCATGCCATGATAAAGGAAAGTATCCTTCCTTTATGCCAAGTCCATTAAAAAATTCCTTGAGTTGGTTGTTAATCCTTCTCAATTAATTATTATAGGACCACATTAATAGCATTTTACACTTAGTGATAACACAAATCTTCCACCTTGCAACTTGAATAACTTTTTGTACACATAATATTATTACAAGTGACCTTAGCCATGCCATCCTTAACATTTCTTCTCCAAGTCCTCAACATTGATCCTCAATATATCAAATTTGCTAAGAGATATAACAAGTTTACCCAAACATGCCTCTATAAACTCTATCTTAGAAAAAACATTACCAAAACTTACATAACTTCTTCTAGACTTAGCCTTTCTACTTTTGATGTTAACTGAATATGCTAGATACTCAAATGTATCTCTCATAACCATGAGTGGTTGTTATGTTCAACTATTCAAGCATATCAAATTGATATTTCCATTGTTCTTCTGTCAGATACCACATAAGACATCAAACATGCTATATTGACATCAATGACAAACTCAGTCATGAGTGTTACATATTATCATCAAACCAATATTCCAAAAATCTCTCCAATATTCCAACAAGGCTATGTAATCAAGTTTGAATCTTCCATCTTTCCTCTTCTTTCTTTTCAATTTCAATTGCATCTTGAACTTGTGTTGTAGGTAGATGAGTATCTACCTATTTTGTTTGAACTTGTGTTCCATCCTATGCTTGAGTAGAATCTTTTGGTACTAACAAATTTTGCACCAATTTGTTGATGTTAGCCATGGTGCTTGTTTCTTTCCTTTGATACACTATGATGGGTAATGTAGGTTGCATCATAGTAAATTAAGGGGTTTTTGATGTCTCGAGTTTCCACCTCTATAAATGTCTTCTTTGACTCCTTAAGTTCATCTACACTCACCAATATAGGGTGACTACATAAGTTTTCCTTGGTTGTGGTGTCTTGTAGTATCTTCTTCATGTCCTCCTCTATTAGTGAATTAATATCTTGAGTCATAGTGTCAGAAAAATCCTTGATCTATATGATTTTAGTGTCTACTTTTCTCACATGTAGTGGATTGGCAATCAACATTTGTATATCTGGTATACTCTATTCTAGTTGCTACTCATCTTTAGTTATTGCCAATTTTTGTTCCCATTCTTCAATTCCTTCCATATGTTCATTCTTCTCAGTATCAACTTTAGCAACCTCAATTAATTCTTGCTCATCTTTATCTTCACCTACCTTAATAGGTTTCTCCTCAATTACCTTAGATGTTGTCAGCCCATTAATTACCTTCTAGATTTGGGTACTTTTATGAACAACATCTTCAATTTTATTTTGGAGAATATTAAATGCATGATACTTAGGAGAAAATATCCCTACATACTTCTTTATGGCTTTAGTCATCTTCGCTTTACCTAAATCTGGCATCACTCTTACAAGTGTAGTCTCTCTAATATTCCTTTCTATTGTAAGACTATATTTCCATCTTTTCTCAACTCTATCATATAAAGTATTTGGTAGAGAGTTTGAAATCTCAATTAGAGTCATCTTAAATGTTACCATGATGGTATATACTGACTCTTCTACTTTATCCATTTCTAGCTTTCCAAGTCTATCAAATCCAATATGTGAAAATCCACTCAAATTTACATTATTCTTTATATTTTCACATAGATAATCTAAATTAGAAGGACTATGACTTACCACTTTAAATTGGCTATTATCATCAAATTCTATCCTCTCTTCATATGATTTAGTTGGAGCAATGTACTTTCTCCTTTGTCTCTTCTCAGACACATCAACTTGTACAGCTTTCCTAGCTTTGTTTTGTTTTTTCTTGGCTACTTCTTGAGATTTCTTAGTAGTAGGTCTTGTGCTAGCTTGTGTAGCTAGAACTATAGGCTTAGGTTTTACAACCTTCTTTAATTTTTGATTACTAAGGCTTTATATTTTCTTTTCTTCTCTATGGCTATATGTTCTTTACTAACTTCTTCTCCTTTGACACCTTCTTCAAGCTTGACTTCCTCTTCTCCTTGATCTTCTCCCTGACCTTGTGTTAGGGCCAATGGTGCTTGGGCTAGTACATCTTCTTCTTCATCATCATTATCATCTTCATCATCTTCCTTTGCCCCTTCACCATATTTTTCTTTCAATTTCTTGACAATCTTGTTCTTCTTCCTTATCACTAATGTTGTCTTTAGATCCATAGTTATCTTTTATTTGGCAACATCACAATTTACAAAGTTAGTAGCCTTATTATCTACTTCTTCTTCTGCAAGAAAGGATGCAATTACTATAGATGCCTCATCCACATTGACTTCATATCCTAGTGATCTCAACCATTAACCCTTGGAGCTACAACTTGTACATTTGTGAAATCAGTATCAACTCGAAAGAAAACCTCATTGAAATGTTTCTCAACTAGTGACACTGGTATCTTGTGTCTTTGTTTCATTGACTACTTAAAGTCCTTAAAATAGATATTAATAATAGAATCAAAGATCTCTCTCATTTTCTCAATGAATTCTCCTATTTTTACTACAATGGATTTGTTTGTCTTCCATGAAACTTTTCCAAAGGAAGGAAATGTGTTCTACACATAGAAAAATATACATACAAGTATTGATCCAAACTTGCATTGTGCACTCTTGGTTTTCATCATAGCTCAGTATCAACTAGATTTCACTCGACAACTTAAGTGAAAATTTTCATGCTTGACAGTAACATGAAAATTGAAAAACTAAAAAATTTCTTCAAGATTCTAAACAAAACTTTGCATCTTTCTTCATGAAAATATAATCTTTTCAAAACTAATTCCTTGGAAAAAATTATCATATATTATTTAAATATCAGTCCCACACATACCTCTTGATTTCTTAGTTGGAGATGGTGTCATCAACTGACTCATTGGGTGAAGAGATCCCATCAGAACTTGATGTGCTACAATCTTCCTTTCTCTTCCATGTATTTTTCATTTCATCTTTGACATTCTCAACATTTGCTTTTTCTTTGCCTTTGTTGAATCACTGCTTAGCACTTTTGACGTTGTTGGGCAATTCTTACTTATGTGACCAATTTTCAACCAACTAAAACATGTAGTTGACTCAACCATTTTTTTGTAGTCACTTCTAAAGTGTGTTCTTATACAATTCTTAGGAACATGTCCATACTCTTGATAGTAGTGACAACTATACCTAGTATTGTAATGCTAATTATAAGATTTTCCATTGTGATTTACCTTTTTCTATTTGTTTGATGACCACTTAGGCTTGGATCTACACTCGTATGCTCTATCTCCATACTTCTGATAGTTATAGGAGTATCCTTCAAATCTTTGCGTGCTCAAGGTCTTGGTTTTGCATTCATGTGCTTGATGTCCTTGTTTGTTGCATTTGTGGCAGTGATCCATGAACTTCTGCTTAGGATTCTAATTTGCAGTCTTGCTCTTGCAAACATTAGTAGTAAACTTGTAATAAATTAAATTTTAAGTAGGAAATTAGGATATTTGGCAATAATTTTAGTATTATGAGTTGTTAATGAGTAGTATTAGATTTAAATAGGGAAGTTTATTATATAAATTTATTTTAAAAATAATTAAAAATAATTAAATTTAGTAATTAGAGTATAAAATAAGTTTATTAAAGTTTTAGCTAAATATTGTATCATTTTTATTAAAAAAACTATTCACATAGATTTAGCATAGTAGTTCTCCAAGAGTTTATATCAATTAAATTTTAGAAAATTTATTTCAAAAATTTCTTATTTAAAATTTAATTTATTACAAGTTTACAACTTCACTATATTAGTTATTAGTTTTTTTTGATAAAATTTAATTGAAAATAAGAATTAATAATATTTATATAATTGTCAAAATATATTACAAAGGTATATAGATAAGTAAATTTATTATTGTGTAAGAAGAGATAATTATATGTTGAATTTGGTCTATAACATACAATCCTTAAAAATAAATTAACAATGATACTATTTAATAATACTAACACAACTATGCTTTTAAAGCAATTATATTTGATTCCACTAAAAAAAATATACTAATTCACATAATTTAAACTAACACTTTATTTAATACAAAACAAACAACTCTATTTCCAAATTCCTAATTTAAAAACATACTAAAAACCTAAATTTTTTAAAAACTATCTAAAATCTGATACTACTCATTAACAACTCATAATACTAAAATTAATAAAAAGTAAAAATAGAAATAAAGACATTAAAACTACTAACTTAACTTTCAAACAATAAATTTTCAATGTTTTAAAACATTTAAATTAAACTAACTAACAATTAAAATCTAAATTTTAAACTTATTTTAAATAACTAATCTATCTTTAAACTAAAACTAAATTAATTATCACAAACAATAAATTTAATTTAAAACTAAAAACTAAATTGAATTTATACTAACTTAAAATTAAACTAATCTAATACTAATTTAAATTTAAAACTAATCTTAATTTAATATTAATTTAAATAATTTTAAATAAAAAGAAACTAACTTAATTCTAAACTAATTTTTAAAAGACACATATTAATTAAATTATATATATAAATAAAAACATAATCAAAACTAACAAATATATATATATATATAAACTAACTTATACTAAAACTAGAACTTACACTATAACCCCAAACCTCTAACACTAACCGCCCACGACCACAAACTTCCAACTTCCAACCACGTGGGCTCAAGGCCCCATAAATATTTTTCCCCACCCTCACGCTGCCCCAGCCTATTTAAAAGGACACAGCCCATAATCGTTCAAGGGAGTACATTTTGTAGGAGCTGGCGGAAGTAAGGGAGGTAGCGACATAGGCTATTTAGCCGGTGCATTTTCATGGCTATTTAGCTAGTATCCAGGCATTCGCTATATCGCCACCTACAAATTGCAAGTATATCCCATTAGCGACTTGGCGAATTGCTGTATAATTTTGAACTCCAGTGACACCACTTGCAAGTTTTTTCCCACATGCATTCCTTCTTGAAACTGATAGGTTTGATACGTATCACGTGGTCATATGATCATCCCGTGAACATACTTTGTAGCATCAGATTCCACTTTTCAGTATCATAGGTAATTTTTCGTCGATCACTATCTCGCTATGCATAACATATGAGCATCTTGCCATTGCAAGTATGCAACAACCATGGATTCAAATCGGATCCAATGGTAGGACTAAAACCCTTTTTCAAAAGACTCAACCATGACATCCAAACAGGCAGGAGAAGAATATCCATTCTTCGTCCCTTTTTTTAAAAGGAATTTGTGCTAGGGTAAATTTTAAAAGCCAAACCTAGGGTTTTTCACAGACTTTCAAAGGTATCAAAATACACTAGACAAAAACCTAAAACCCTATGACTTACCAAAGGATTCTTATTTGATTTTTTTTTATGATTCAAAGAAAATTTGATACACAAAAAATTAGACCAACATGAGCATTATCTTTTCTTATCATAGTATTTGTGGGAAGTAATTGCCTGTGTGGCCTTTCAGTATTCTCTAGTTCACAATTTGATTGTGGCATTTTGTTCGAAGAAAAGCTTTATAATTACAAATCTAGGATATTTTAATAGATCATTTACTTGTTTGATGGGATAAAACCCATTTTGGTGCCCTAAAATAAGATAACTATATATAGAAACTCAATCATTGAGACATTTCTTATGGACTTGAGCTATCTTGATCTAGGCTTAGATCTGTTTCTATGCATTTGCTATAACTATTTCTGGGCTTTAATCTGCAATGTGAGACGCTTATTTTGTTAGCAAGTAATTTAAATAGGAAGCATTTTCTACCACTAATGTCTGAGAGTTTTTTTTATAAATGATATCTAAGTTTATTATTATCAATATGCATGAAATCTAATAATAGGAGAATATTATCAATACGCATGAAATCTTTAAGATCATACAAGATTTTCTTTCATCTAGAGTTGCATAGGTGTTGGAACTCCTTTATTATATACAAGTTGTTGCTGGAACTAGCTGTTTGAAAACATCATAATGTGGGTTAATTTCATATTGCAACACTGTTAGCCAATCAGAAAAGATGTAGATTTGAAATCTGTTTCACTTTTTTTTCATCCTAAATTAAAATACATCTACATTATTAATAGCCATTTTTTATGTTTTAGGTGCAATTTATTAGATAACCCCCTTTTTGATATGTCTTTTGAGTTAGTCCTTTGCTCAAACAATAAATTAAAAGATAATTTCATTGTAGGGCCCTGAAGTTAGAAGTGGAGATCTATGACAACCTATCATGCTCACAAAGGGCCAAGAGTTTACTTTCACAATCAAAAGAGGAGTGGGCTCTGAAGACTATGTAAGCGTGAATTATGATGATTTTGTGAATGCTGTGGAGAAAGGAGATACACTACTTGTTGATGGTACATTCTCTTGTGCTGGCTTGAAAATTCATTTATTAGCTGAAAAGAATAGAGTTACTAATGTTATTCGCAACATTTTCATAGCTTTCTATTTCTTATCATTATTTGAATTTCTCTAGGGGGGATGATGTCACTACAAGTGAAGTAAAAAACATCAGATTCTATAATTTGTGAAGTAATCAATGGAGGGGAGCTTAAATCACGATGAAACTTAAATGTGCATGGAAAAAGTGCTACCCTGCCTTCCATTATAGGTTAAGACCATTTTATCAACTCTCAAGCATGCATAGCAAATTAGATTTTTGTTGCTTATTGACATGTACATCTCAATTTGCTTCTTTCTTAGGGACTTTGATTTCATTGTGATTTCCCTTTTTTGTACCTAATATTGATTGATTTAAGTTACCTAGAATATAATTGAATGATATGTTTATTTATCTTGAAATATGTGTAATATTTGTATTTTGTTGTTACTTTTATATGTGATGAGTTTTTTTGATCAACACAGCATTTGAGATAGCTTTATTTGGTATTTGATAAAATCTATTTCTTGTCTTTATTTTTTCGCAGATAAAGATTGGGATGATATTAAATTTGGAGTTGAGAATGGCATAGACTATTATGTTGTTTCCTTTGTTAAAGATGCTAAGATGGTGCATGAGTTGAAAGATTACCTTAAAAGTAAACCTTTGAAGCAAAATTTAAACTTTCCAGTGTAATATAATCCTTTGCATATAGTATTGGCCTTGATATAGCATGTTCCCTTATTTTATATTTTAAATCAGAATTTAAAATGTGGTAAAATATCAATGCATTTGTATTTGTAATTATGTGAAGGTTGTGGTGCTGATATCCATGTGACTGTGAAGATTGAAAGTGCTGATTCAATACCAAATCTTCATTCAATTCTTTATGCATCAAATCAGGTAAGTACAATCTCCCTAGATCAGAGGTTTTATTTGGATAAGTTGTTACTTTATGATTGGTGATATTGCTTTGAATGGGGTTAATATAGAAAGTTAAATGAACATGCTACTTTGTTTACTATTTAGTCATGCATGTATTTGTTTGGATTTTGGTGCTTTTCCGTTGTTGGTTTTTGATGGTTTTTGTACGGCTTTGATGTAAAATACAAAATATAAAAGCTTTACTCGTGAATATGTTATAATCTTATTTAAATTGTTGGCAAGGACTATGAGCTTCAGTAAAGATGCTTTTAAATCAATTTTGTTGATTGTCTATCATTCAGTGAAGTTAACTAGAATGAGACCATCATTTAGTTGCTTGACCGATTCCTAGCTATTGAGTTTTCAGATTGTAGTTTTCTCATAGAGCTCAAGATGGTTCTGTCAAGAAACGAGAGAGAAAAACTTAAACGTGGACAGTAATATCTAAATTCACACTTTGAAAAGAGGGATAGATATATTCTTTATGCTACAATTTTCACATGAAATAAATTAATGTGATTTTTTTTCTGTGTGAGTAAAATCTGTGAGGCCATATAGCCTTTGGAGATTTTTCTAAATGCGACATAAGTTGGTTAAAATGGCATAACTCTCAACTGTGAAAATCTTGACATCTTCCTCATTCTGAGACTGTTTGCTTCTAATGGGCATTTTTATGTCATCACACCTTCTCATAATTGATTGTACTAGGTACATTCCCATGCAAGACTTGTTGGTATCTTATTCTTATGAAATTTTAGTGTATCTATTTAAAGATGGCATTCTCTTCAGATTCTATTGTTATAATTCATAAATTTGACATTAGTTCAATCTCATAAATTATGCCTTTTTTATCTTTTCCCTCTCCATCTTTTAGCTTCACAACAAAGGTATTAGAAGTTGTGAACTATCAAGAAACATTTTTTTGCGAGAGGAAATGTGCTTTTCCAATTCCTAACAGAGATGTTGTGGCATGAAAGGGCTATGGGTATTTTTGTGCAGCTGGCATACCATTCATGGGAAAAGATCTTCTATTTGCCATAATTTTTGTCAATGCTACCTCGAGAAGAATTTAGGGTTAGCTTTAGGTTCATTCTAGCTCTGATTCCATCTTGTCACCTTTTGTTTGGGTATGAGATGCTAGATTTTGAATACATAGGATACAAGCTGGGTTTTAAAAGCTAAGAAACATTGTCTTACAAGTTAGATTTCAATAGCTAAGAAACAATGATCTTATTGTTTTGTTAATTTTTACCTTCTTTTGAACTTGGTATCAAAGATTTTTTGTTTTGTCTCTCGTAAAAACCACTTAACAGTATTTGGCTAGTCTCTAGCATATCTCACACACCCAAATATTCAATCGGCTCAGTTGAGGCTGAAAGATACCACCTCGAGGACTGACCAAGACAGTCTCCCAAACAACAACACCCTTGCCTTTTGTCCCTATTTAGGTAAATATTTAGCTTTCCAGATGTCCAAAGTCCATATATCAGTTTATATGTGAATCTAATTAAACTATGAATGATCATGCATCTCTTAGTATTCAGGGCTCCACTATTTGTCTAGACACCAGTGTTAGAGTGTAGAATTTTTGTGGAGTAGTGTTTCTACAAAATAGTTTGTGTTCTCAATCTGTAGGATCTCCATTCTTTAGTACATGTGTCCAGTTTTGTGATTTGTAGAGGGAAGGGCACCATTCTTTAATGCAAGTGTCCATTTTTGATGGCCATACAAGGTTGGAGCACCTAGATATTGTGCAAGTGACCTATAGTGGTGAATATAAGTTTTGTGTCTTTGTCCTAGTCTCTATCCTATAGAAGCATCCATCTTGAATGCTAGTGCTCCATTTGATTCTCCAGAATAAAAAATTTCTTGGATCCTTGTTCCTATGTTTCTATTCCCTTTTCTTCTATCTACTGCTACCTACAATATACAGTTGTATAAGCTTATAGTTTTATAAAAGTACTTGCTTGGAGGTTTTTTGATATTTATATGCTAGTGGTCCCTTGGACATTATTGAATGTTTTCTTTCATTTAGTTTATTTATGACAAGCATTTACACATTGCTTGCATGGGAATGGTCATAGCCACCTTCATTTTTAGCCACACTCATTCAAGTTATGCAAGTATTGATTTTTTTATTGTATTTGTATGTTGTTTAGGATTCTAACAGTTGTCTCTTCCTTCCTCTTCTTTAGGCTATGGTAGCTCAAGGGGATCTTGGAGTAGAGCTTCTTATCAAGGAAGTTCCTTTAATCCTAGTAATTTTATAGAGTTTTTTATCATCAGTTAAAATGTTACACATATCAATGAAATTCATTTCTTCAATTTTGTGTTTGCAACCATTGTTATTGAATTCCCTGTTTACTACCCAAGATTAGGCTAATATTTCAAATCACACTGGGAGTTGCTACAGTCTTCCATGTTGACACAAGTAGTGTTAACTTGGAAGGGCTTTCTATGCTTCCCTTATCACAAGGTGCACCTTCTTCTACCATGGAAGTCCAACTAGATGCTCTTGGGCTTGGAATTCAATTAAGCTTCTTGACATTATTCATTTTACTTTTTAATTATTTGCAAGCCAAAAAAGAAAAGATGGAGGCCAGTTTCAAAATGCCCTCTAATTTGTCATCTTGCTTGGTTTTTTAAGAACTTTTTTATCCTTCATTATACTCATAATGCAATTTCCTAAATAGAATTTAGTTTTCACTTGCTTGATTCAATAGAAGAGCAGAATCGGGTCTAGAAGAATAGAATTTAGTGTTAAATTGTTATTTTAGCTAGCTAAAGAGAACTACAGATTACTTAGCAATCAGGTTTGGAAGCCTATCATTGGATCCATGATGTAACTTGCAAGAGTGAATGGCGGATTTAGCATTTAGACTTTGATCTATATTTTAATTTATTTTTTATAATTTCTAAAATGAAAACTAATTTTATCTGTTTAGTATGTAAAGTTTTGATATTTTTTCACAGCAAGTTAAATTATGATACTTCTAGAACTAGAATTTAATTGTGTAGTTTTTTCAGTTAAATTTGTTGGTCTATTTTTCAGAACTAATCAGTGATAAGAACCCATTTAACTGATCCATAATCTTGTCCATTTATTGCCTTCCTCTTTATTTGTTTTTTTTATTGCATCCATCTACTACCATCATTCTCATGAGAGAGATTCTTGTATACAGCTACTCATGAGAAATGTGTTCATAAATTCAACTAAAAAGGCATAGATTTTTATATATAGTTGATCATTTATTCATGCAAATGAATCAATAGATTGGATTCAAAAATTATATAATTGAATCCTAATAATTGTCTTATAGTTGGAATATATTTATACATAAGCAGAAAACATTAGTCCATAGTAAATTGGTACCTATGAAACTGAGTTTAACTATGGAAAGCTTTGTGATGCACAATTTGTTTGTTAAATTAATATGTACTGAGAATTGTTCTTTTTATTTCTTACCAGGCCAGTCTTTGCTTGAGAGCAGTAGGGGAGGTGGAGGAAAAGCTCATGGAGAACATCAATAAGCTAAAGGCAGAAATGGTGAAATTGGAGGAAGTGGGACACATGGTAAGACTAAGAGATTATAGAAATAGATGTGTGAGGATGAAGATTGTATACTATGATGCCTTCAAAAAAGTGATTTTCAAGGAAGAAAAAGAGAAGCTAGATTTTCATGCCAACCTTAGCAGGCTTAACCTTGTTGCCTTTTATGATAAGTTAGAAGATATGGTGGAAACTCATGATCAAATGAGGATTATGAGTCAGACTAATGGGGATAAATATGATGGCCAATGGCTTGATGGGTTGAAGCATGGTCATGAAGTCCACAGATGGGCAGATGGGATTTGTTATATGGGGACCTAGAGTAAGGGGCTCAAAGATGGGAAAGGTACATTTTATCCTACATGTGGCAATCAAACTAGGCTATGCCACCTTTTGGAATCCTCGCCTTCTAATATGGATCAGCATGACAATCTCTCCATTGATGAGAAATCTTGTTGGAAGGAGAGAATCTCTTCTATTTCTAATTTTGAGGTTTATCTGAATACTTCTTATGCCCCTAGCTCCAAAACAACAACCTCAAAAATCCTTGAATCAAGAATAGTAAGAACCTTTTCCTTTGATGGGATAAGAAGCTCAAGTAGTTAGGAATTTGATGATAATGACGAGGGTGTCAGAATTTGTGATCCCAAAATTTTTCCTGTGCAATCTGCTGTCAAGAGAGAATATATTCAAGGAGTTTTGATTAATGAGGTATCCAGAATAAATGTGTCTTCCAAGGTTGTGAAAAGAGGCCATAAATGGAAGCCAAATGAAAGTAAGAGATCAATTGAAATTATCTATAAAGGGCACATAAATTATGACTTAATGCTCAATCTATAATTGGGAATCATTTTAACATATTTATTTGCATATTCACGCATATGACTAGCAACTTGCTCAATATTTTACATTTATATGGATATGCCTTGTAATGTTTATTGATTTTGCTAACAAGAAATTTAGAGTCAGAGTAACAAGAGAATGAAAAATGTATATGTGTAATATTTGAATGATGAAAACAATATGATTTTAAAATGTGTATTTATTTTTAGTCAATTTCTTGTTATTGAAGAAGACTTTATTGAAATATATTGTTGAGTTTGTGTGTTTGTCCCTAAACATATTGGATTCACAAAATTTTGAATTTTCCACACTTAGTTTTGGGTGTACAAGAGATTTACATTTTAAACACCATGCATACTAATTTAGTCTCATCTATGCAATTTTTGCAATTAGTCAAAAAAAGTGGGAGTTATTGTTCTTAGTTTATTTGGCAATTTTTGTCAGCATCCTTGGAAATTGATGCATCTTTGTATCTTAAGATGCTAGTTGTAACTAAATGAGTCATTTAAGCTATACATTTAGGTGTGGTAGCCAACTAATGCTAGTTGTAAGGTACACAAATTTTATATTGTGGGATTCCTCAATTTGTCTTAATGTTCCACAGGGTTTCAGCATCCTATTTTTTTTCTTTTCTTCATTGTTTACTAGTGTGACCATTTTACAGGTACTTCTTCGTATGCTGCCAAATTACTATACTCATGTTCATACTTATGAAAGCACATTGATCACTAAATTTTTTGGTCTGCATAGTATCAAAGCAGTAGGAGGACAAAAGGTATTTTCTACACCTTCTTACTCTATTTTCCATTTAATGGATGACATAATATGTCAATTTTTGGTAACTAGACGTTATTTTCAAAATTAAACATTGTGAGTGGGCTTAAAGTGGCAACTTGGTGGGGCAAGTTGGTGAGCCGACTTAGTGAGGCCACTTCGAGATGCGACATGGCAAGCTGACTTGGTGAGAAAGCTCGATGAGCGGACCTCAAGACTGACCTTAATGAGGCACTTTGGTGGGGTGACTTGATGACTGAACTCAAAGAGTTAACTTGGTGAGCATACTTATATACACCCCATAGGAAGTACATCTGTGTTTCATAGTAGACCGATAGTGCAAGGAAAATGTGGGCTACTTTTTGAGGTGCAAATCTTCAGTTATTTAGCCAATTAAAGTCATTTATCTCAACATATGGCTATTGAAGTTGTTCATCTGGACAACATGATGAAGATGAGTGGTTAGTATGTTCTTCAAGTTCCTTTCTAAATTTTTTACTATGAATTTGTTCCAGTTGCAATATAGTAGTTTTACAAACATATTTCCATGGATACTACATGGATCCTCAAACTTGAGTTTATAGAAGTCTTAGAAAGTGCATCTTTTAAGCTAAATTTCTCTCATGGATCATATGTTATAGCTATCAAATTATATATCAGATTTGTGTGATCTCCATTAGGCAATTTATGGTAGGTCTTGCTTGGATTAATCACAACTGCATGCATTTGTTGGAACTATTAGAAAAAAGATAATGGGAAAGGACTAACGCCATGCTATAGAAAAACTATATATGTTGGGTTGTTTATTATTTGTTTCTTTTTGTTCATAAGTAAAAATGGATCTATCATGTAACTGTACACCTCTAGCACAGTTATTTTATTATTGCTTTTTACTACATAGTATTTCGTGGAGTTTGATATATTTATAAATATTGTATGTTGTCAACATATTTATTCAATGGCTATAAATAGTAACACTACCTATGATTATGAGATTCATGCTTGCCTTATAGGTTTTATTAGATTGGTGTTGCAGTTTCTCTATATGCAAATGTTGGATATTCTTAGTCTAATATATGTATTGCTTTGGCTCACTCAGGATGCAGTTCAGCAGGCCTTTTTAATCCTTGTATATTTCAGTGGAAATGATTCTTTGGATCCTCACCCCTCAGGATTAGGTCCTCATGTACCACTTCCTGAATACATTGAGAACATTAAGAGAATGACAACCTATATCTAGGTAGAATTTTAATAAGTATTATGTGTTTAGATTTCTTCAATTTCATTTGAAAGATACAAATATTTCAATTTTTATGATGACAATTATCTAATTTGAGTTTGGGGTAAACAAATCAGGACCTCTCAGAGTTGACATGCTTGATTTTTTAAAGTTGCCCACCTATTAATGAAGATTTGATTAGTAGTGCTTCAAGGTACTATTCTTCTTGTGTGTGTGTAATGGTTCACAATTTCATGATTCTGTAATCTACCTATTTGGCCTAAGTTTTTTGGATTCTACAGTAGTATTTTTTCTCCAATAGTATGGACAAATGAATTGTATCATTAGTATTCTGAAACCTATGTGCAAGTCTGCAAAGAGATGGGTGTCAAGGTTATAGATTCATTACTACACTCAGGAATGGGCTCACCTTCAATCTTCAAAAGATTGAATATGAGGCCATTCCAGACTATAGTAATGAACCTCAAAGCTCCTTCAGCATGAGCATATCATGTCCTTCAGATGATCTTTTTGAAGCTACTCTAACATTGTATCCTTCAGCTTTAGTTTATATATGCCAACAACAAGACTACTTTGTGTCATTAGAATCATAAATAAGGAATGCAGAGCTAAGATTTTTTGGGTTTTTGCTGAGAAAATGTTGATATTAAAGCAGTGGGGTTTCTTGGCATTTTATGCAAATTTTTTATGCACAAATAGGAATAAATTGAGTTTGAAATGATATATATCAATTGTTATCTCATTTCAAAATGCGGTTAGCTTTAGGAATTCTTTTATAAGATGTTAAATGAAATGATTGCTAGCTAACACCGGCCAAGGAAACATAACTTGCTTCTTCCCATAGTGAGTTCTACTCAAGGTTTTGGCATTGTGAAGTGTAGCCCAGTTCTTAATGTGCCAATGGCAATACTGAGAATGCTAAGAGATGGCATGGTTACTCTCATTGATGTCATTTCTTTGCTACATTATATGAGATTCATTACTACACTCAGGAATGGGCTCATCTTCAATCTTTAGAAGATTGAAGATGAGCCCATTCTGAGTGTAGTAATGAATCTCAAAGCTCCTTCAGCCTAAAAATATGATGTCTTTCGAACGATCTTTCTAAAGCTGCATCAATATTGTATCCTTCAAGTGTTTGATTCTTCATCTTTCTTCTTTATTATTCTATAGAACAGTTCTTATGGTTTAAGTTTTTTAGCATCAATTTGTAATTTCAATAAAAAATCTCTATATATCTTTTCTTGCCAAACATGGTTGCTTAGTTTTTATGTAAATGTCTTTGCTTTTGCATCTTGGACTTGAATTCACCACCAATGTTCTTTATACTCAACCAACAATATATTTGTACCAAGTATAGTGCATTGTAATGGTATTGTTCATACAATGTTGATGCTTACTCAAGAATACTATTTTTATTTAGCTTTATTTGCCAAGTTTCCTTTTTAGTTTGATTTTGAGCTGGTATGCTTGATACTCAAATGCCTACAAATACTTCATGTAGTGTCCAGTCTCAAGCCTTGATCACTAGGCAAGCTCCTAGCTCTTATTACAGTTTTCTTACTACAATGTCACATCTAGTTTGCATGTGATTCTACTGACCTAAAGGATCCTTAACCACAAACAACAGTAGTCTCCTCTGTCCAAGATAATACAACTTTGTTTGGATTTAAATAAGAAAATTGCAACAACATTATTAGTGAGGACTTGTGTTTTCTTAGAAACTTCTTATCTAAGAAAGCCTTCCTAAGGGTTATGAGCTTGTGTACTTCTCCTTTACATCAAAGGTTCAATGTGAGCATGGTGTTAAGACCCTGCCAAAGGTTACAAATGCAAAGTGAACTAGTTTTTAATGCTTCTCACTAGTAATAAAACATGTTTTATTAGCCCATTATCTATTTGGTTCACCTTTATTTCAAATTTAATGCAAGGACGAGGATCTTCTTGGTTAGGGTCTTGCATTGAATGATGAATTAGATCATGTGCTAGGGAAACACAACTCCATTACTACAGAGTCTCCTGTTACATGAAAAAGAACAAAAGAGAGTAAACTAGAATAAATTTGGTAACTTTCCACATTTCAAATGTGGATTATACCTTTGAACTATTGCATAGAGAGAGAGAGGGGGGTAGGGTGTTGCAGAACTATTGCATAGCCAAGGAGACAACAAAGGAGCCTCCTTGTCTCCTCTACCCCCACATGTGAGAGAGAACACTATTGCATTGAAAGGTACATAAGAAACAGAGCAATAACATGCACTAGAGTTTTCCCTAAACTAGGTGTTCCCAAAGGTAAATAACTGAGGCTATTCCACTTGTTTATTTTCATATTTTCCATTTGAATGTATGCATTAGAATCTATTGTAAATAACTCGGCATAATATTTTTGTTGGTGACTTTGTCCATTGGAATTGGAATGTGGAAGATAGGTATGTGCCAATATTTTTTTCTATTTGAGAGCACATGCTTTTCCCTCTTGTTTTATGGTCTATGGCAATCCAAATGACTATTACAAAAACTAATCTCAAAGTTCAAAATGGTAGAATGATAATATCTTCATGAGTTGATTTATAATCTTGTGTCATTTACATTAAAATATAAGTATAATAGGTTAAATTGTAGGTTCATTTTGGGGAGGGGTTAGGGCACATCTTGTTTGTGAATTCTTGTAAATTTTAAACGTAAAGAATTAGTTTCGGGGTAGATTGTTATTCATGATCTTTGCCTTTCCACTAGTCTATTGGCAGTTGCTTTGCAAATGTGGTGTTCAGTGCCTGATATACACAAAACCTCTTGTAGCCTATCTACTCCATGGATTTCATTTTCAAAAATGTATGTTATCATTTCTCAGTAGATTTATCCTTAAACACATTCATTGCAATATTAGTTGCAGCTTGTAAAAATATGAACCTATACTATTTTTTGGGTCTACTCAGGTCAAAAGAAAGACTGGTGCTTCATGTGTGAGCTTGAGTTTCTTGCCTTGAAGGTGAGAGGAGGAGATGGTGCCTTATCACCAATTAGAATACTTTCTAGCATTAAAAACATTGGCAATCACCTTGGATATGGAAAACAGGAAGATGCTCATGAGTTTTTGAGGTAACATGAATTGCAAAGTGCTTAGAGTCTTTCAATTTTTAAATCATACTGACATATATCAAGATAGAAATGCTCATAAAAAGGAGTATTTAAGGATATGCTACAAACTATGTGCACACAAAAATTAATCTCCATTGATGTGCTTAAACATACTTACATGGCATACGCATGCATGCTCGCATGTGTGTGCACACACACAAATTGATATCTTGTTTTTCTTTTTCCTTTTAGATTTGTAGTTGATATTATACAGTTGATATGCCTTGATGAAGCTGGTGGAGAGGAAGCTATTCATCCAATAGCACATGTGACTATGTTCATTCAATAAACATTTGGTGGTTATCTTTAGTCAAAGATGGTGCTAGTATTAACTTTAAAATGGAAAAATGTCAATGAACAAATACACGTGAATTGTAGATTTTGATTATAAAATTTATTTCTCTATAAGGAGTTCAGATTAGGGGAGTTGACCTAGTGAGCTAACATGGCGAGTTGGTGGGGCAAGTGGGGGTGACTTGGTGAGCTGACTTGGAGAGTTGACTTAGGGGGTGGACTTGGTGAGTGAACTTCGAGAGTCGACTTGATGAGCATACTTCAATTGTTAGCTTAGCAAGCTTACTTGGGGAGCTGGTCTAGTGATCTAACATGGTGAGTGGGCTTAAAGTGGCAACTTGGTGGGGCAAGTTGGTGAGCCGACTTAGCGAGGCCACTTAGAGATGTGACATGGTGAGCTAACTTGGTGAGCAAGCTCGATGAGTGGACCTAACAACTAACCTTGATGAGGCACTTTGGTGGAGTGACTTGATGACTAAACTCAAAGAGTCAGCTTGGCGAGCATACTTGCACTAGTACATTTGGGTTCATTTTTTGACCTTTATTGGTTGAATTTTTGACCCAATTTTTGACCAAATTTGACCAACCCATTGGTCAAAAATTTTTTGGTTGAAATTTTGAGCAACTCACTGGTACATGATTTGTTTCAATCATATAACTAATTATATATTCTTCATATTAGTTACTATCAGTGTTTCTCATGCATTCTATAAAACAGTTCACATGCCATGCATATGATATGACATTTTGCATGCATCTTGCACTCTCTTTCATCTAGCTAATGATGGATTAAGTAGAGTCCTATGAGACCATGATGCTAAAAAACACACAATCAAATCCAAAATAAAATTTCACTACAAATGGATTGTGGAAATTTGATATTGGTAAAATTGCATGCATGTCTACTAGGACAATCACAACTTAAACATACATTTGTCCTAGTAAACATGCATGCAAAATTAACAATATTAGGTTTCCACAATCCATTTGTAGTGAAAGTCCATTTTGGATTTGATTGTCTGTTTTTTAGAATCGTGGTTTCAGATCACTTTTCATAATCTATCATTAGCTGGATGAGAGAGTGTAGGATGCATGTAAAATGTCATATCATAAGCAAGACATGTGAACTATTTTATAGAATGCCTGAAAAAAAATTTACACCTAGCTATTGGTGGAAATTTCCACCTTCATTGGTCAAAATTTCCACCAACTCCTGGGCTTTTTCTACCTTTGTTGGTGGAAATTTCCACCAATGCTTAAACTTTTTCCCACCTTTGTTGGTCAAAATTTCCACCTTCATTGGTCAAAATTTCCACCAACGTCTAAATTTTTTTTCCACCTTTGCTGGTCAAAATTTCCACCTTCATTGGTCAAAATTTCCACCAACACGCAATTTTTTTTTCTAACTTTGTTGGTCAAAATTTCCACGTTCATTGGTCAAAATTTCCACCAACGTCTAATTTTTTTTCCACCTTTCTTGGTTGAAATTTCCACCTTCATTGGTCAAAATTTCCACCAACACCTAATTTTTTTTTCCACCTTTGGTGGTCAAAATTTCCACCAACATGCAAATTTTTTTCTACCTTTGTTGGTAAAAAATTTGACCAATTCTTGTTTGAACCCATACAATGGCTTTGGTAGTTTTTTGACCAATAGATTGGTTGAAATTTTGACTAACTAGTGAGTTGGTAAAAATTTTGACTAGAAAAATATTGACCAACGGGTTGGTCAAAGTTGGTCAAAAGTTGGTCAAAAATTGGGTCAAAAATTTGACCAATAAAGGTCAAAAAATGAACCCAAATGTACTAGTGTCAGTTCTCTTTGTAGAGAAGAAGGATGGTTTGTTGTAGTTGTGTATTGACTATAGACATTGAACAAGGTGATGATAAAGAAAAAGCATCCTTTACCAAGGATTGATGATTTATTTGATCAAATTAAGGGAGCCATAGTGTTCTCCAAGATTGATCTAAAGTCAAAATACCATCAGCTTCACATTTTAGATGATGAGATTCACAAGATCACCTTCCACACTCAGTTATGGGCACTATGAATACATAGTAGTCCTATTTGTGTTGATGAATGTTCCATCAATTTTCATTTGTCTAATAAATGTCGTGTTCTATTCCTATCTTGATTGATTTATTCTTATGTTCCTAGATGATAATTTTGATATATTCTAGATCCTAGAAGGAAAATGAGGAGCATATATGATTTTTTTTGTAGTACTTGAGATATAATTAACTTTATGCCAACTTGGTGAAGTGTGATTTCTTCCAATAATCGATATAGTATTTAGGCCATATAATATCATGTGTTGGTATCTTATTAGACCCTATAAAGATTTAGGCAATGGTAGATTGGCTTGCACCTAATACTATGCAAGAAATTCATAGCTTCATGGGTCTAGCTAGTTATTATCGTAGAATCATCCAGAAGTTTTCTAGAGTATCATATCCTATCACTTCTCTTTAGACAAAAAGAAATAAGTTTATGTAGATGGAGAAATGAGAGGAAGAATTTCAAAAGCTCAAGGATCTTTCAACTAGTGCACCAAAATTAGCAATTCCATATCCAATAGTGATCTTATGGTGTGTACAAATGCTTCCCTAGAAGGGATTGGGGTAGTATTGATGTAGGATGGACTAGTGATTGCTTATGAATCTTGAAAACTCAAGGATCATGAATTCAATCTGTTGATAATTGGTTAATGGAGATATGTAATTGTTGTCATTTATGGAAACACATTATGTACATGCTTATAGGAAAGCTTCGAAATAAAAATACTTAGCTTTTGGTAATCAAAAAATTATCAAAGTATGGAATTTGATATACAATGATGCATTGTTTTTTTTATAACTTGTTGCTCATGTCATATTATGACTAGAAAAGTTAGATGGAGATAGTATACATATGGTTGATGATGTGTATAACCTTAGAAGTCATCAAAAACTATACGAAAAAGAGATATTCATGTTTTAAGAAAAAATAAATAGTAGAATTGAAGGAAAGGATTATTTTATTTAAAAAATAGTTACTCATGCAGTTAGGGCTGACATCCTAGATGTTTACTCTATATTGGAAAAATGTGTTATGGTCTTAGCTGACCTAGCAAAAATTTGTGTAACGGCATGGTATTTATGCAAAAGACATTTTGCAACAAGAAGTGTGCTATTATGTTGAGTAATTGTATGACAAGTTTTGTGAAAGTGATATATTCAAAGTTTTGTGAAAGCTATTTTGTGATCCAAGATCAAGATGAAGATCAAAGATCAATCAAGAAAGAAGTTATAGTACCCATATTTTAGAAGTCTAATTACAATATCTACAAATTACCCAATCATCTCATTAGGCATCCTTAGAGAAGCCATCTTACAAGAAGATAGAGTCTATTATAAAGTGTTGGTGTAAATAAGTATTTACTTATTACACTTACTTAAGTTTACTTAGGTTAATGCATTATTTATTATTTTGCATTATTTTATTATTTATTTGTGAGACACTTAGGAGTTTGCACACCTCTTTGAGTTGTCATGTAGACAACACAGGAGTACAAAACTCTATTTTAGCACATGGTGTCTACAACACTGATTTGTGTGTCACACCCTTGTAGGCTTATCCTCTCATCACCGCACTTACTTCCGTGCATAATGGATGATAACCCATATCTGGTGGATATGTGCTTGGTTGTATGACACATCATGGTGTTTATTATGAGGCATTCTAGATGTATCTCAAAGGCCTTTATATAAAGGCATTCCTGGTGTACTTTTACATTGCATTGCATGAATTATGGCATATTGAATACATTGTCATTCTAATCATACCCTCTCTCTCTCTCTTTGGTCTACTGTGTGCTTGTGTTTGAGTTCTTAGTTCCTAGGTGAATTTTTCCCTCAAGAAAATTCTTATGTAAATAAATTTTTATTAGAAGCTAATATGACTGAGAGTGACTGTAGTGCCTACCCTTGTTCACATCTTTTCTGGACATTGTTGTTGTTATTATCAGACTATGATAGACTAGTTTTATGTTGATGGATTAGTGGTATTGTTTTGAGACTATCAGACATTATGTTATGGATTCAGTGGTTACATGATGAGATCATTTAAACTTTACATTTCATGTATGCATGATGATTATTATATTGCTTTCAGTTATTGTTGATGATTAGTTAGATTGTTTATTATCTCATGTGTTTTATTATGGATACTTACCCCATACTTGCATGTGTATGGTGTGCGTGTTTTCATATTGTATGATGTTTCTGATATGGTTAAGGAAGGGATTCGTAGTCACCTACTTAGTCAGGATCTACACGATGCTTCACTTCTTGCCATTGCCTGTTTAGCTTAGCATTATATATATTGTATGTAAATGCATGGTTTTTCTGTAGGTTGCAGGTACCGAGTATCGACTTCCCCGAATTGCTAGGATGAGCATACCCTATTATACTATCTCAATGATAAGAGAAGGGAGATAAATTCTCAAGTCCAAATCCCAAACCCTTAAACCAATTGTCCTAGTGAGGTAGGACAAGTATCTAGATATTTTACCCACCGAATGTGTCAGATGACATATTTCATGATTTTTTAACCCTTTAGACTGATTTTGTGTGAATTTCTCTATGATGGGTTTTTATATTTTATCTTGGAGGTCTATGGTGAATTTTCTATTAATTAAGTCTTAATAAATGGATTTAATTAATAAATTAATTATTTGAGAAGATTAATATAAAATATCATGGTCTTTGATATTTTGATTATAAATAATTAAATGTGAATTAATTGAGGAAAAAGGATTAAATAAAAAAAATTAGAAATTAAAATTAATAATAATTATAAATAATAATAAAAGTAATAAATAAATAATAATAATAAAAGTTATAAAAAACTAAATAGAAATTATATAAAAAGAAAATTGGAGTTATAAGCTTGCCTTGGAGTTAACGTACCTTTCTATTTCTCTTATGTCAACAACACGGAGGTTAGTGCATCAATTAAGCACATGGTGTCTACAACCTTATGATTCATCTAGAAGGTTGGGAAAGATACATGCTTAGTTAGTGACACCTTCTAGCTATTTCTAGAAGTATTCTAGGTATTTCTTGAGAGCTCTTTATATTCAGGCATTCCTAGAAGCTTAGAGATAGTGTTTGGAGAGCATTTGGAACATTGGAGGACTCGGGAATTCTGAAGAAGGGAGGAGCTTGCTCCGCGGGTTTTTTGAGGAAGAGCAAATTAGCATCAGAATCTGAGAAGATTCTTGTGATTTTACTTATGCTATTTTCGCATCTTGCATTCCCTGTCTTCTTCATGTCTTCCATATGTCTTCTGAGGATTTTTCTATTTTAATTGTATGCATTCTCAATATGGGTAGTTAAAATTTATTTGAGAATCTTTTATGCATAAATCAGCAAAGAACATGGGGCTAGGGTTTAAATTCATAGCCAAATCCATTAGATTAATATTTGGATAAATTTGAGATTTAAGTTTATAGAAAAATTTTGAAAATTAGAATTTTTAAATAAACTGTTTATATTTTCGAATTTGCATACACATATACATATATACATACATACATACATACATACATACATACATACATACATACATATATATATATATATATAGATATATATATATATATATATGTATACATGTTTATGTATTGTGATATTGATTATCTCTGTGTGTATATATATACATATATATATATACATATATATACCTTTATATATATATATATATACATACATATGTATATATACGTATATATATATATATTTACTCATTTAAAAATTGAATATCATACCATTGATTGATTACGTTTTAAAAATGTTAAACTTTGTTAAAATTGAAATTGCATATAATAACTGGCGAGTTGAAATCACTTATGCGATTTTAAAAAAAAGTAATATGCATAAAATGGGGGAGACAAGACTTGTGCCCCCGTGCCCACTGCAGTTGCAGTGTACTGGCTGTTGCAGGTACTGCGATGGCAGGGGTACATAGTACCTACTGACGTTGCAAGCCTTGCGACCGCAGGGTCCTGCGTACCGCTGGCGACATATAATTATATATGTGTGTTATAACAGTCGTTTCATATGAAATCAATTTTCATTGTTATTAAATTTTCATATGTTATATTGTATCAACCAAAATTATTAATTCAATTTTATAAAATGTAATAATAATAATTATTTATATATTTATATATGTATGTGTATATATATACATACATACATATATATATATATATATATATATATATATATATATGTATATATGTAATATGTAAATATGTTATTAATAAATTTGAATTATTAATTGATAAATGATTTATATCAAAGGTTCATTTTTATGGTGAACTCTTGTATAATTTTTAACTATTAAGATTTAATTTAATTGTTTTAAATTATTAAATAAAGTATATGAAATTTAATTGATAGTTTGGTGGGGGACATTTTCAAACAAATCTTATAATTTCAAAATGGATTTTAGACCTATTATGGAAAACTTTTATTCATCCAAAACAGTACATGGAAAAATATACAAAATGTTCCTCCATTCATTCTCCAAACTTGGAAACATAAACTAAGACCTCTACATTTAAATTCATGTGTTTGCATTGTGTATTCTTTATGCTATTGTTTTGGGTTTTGGGTTGACTAGTGTTGACCAGTTATAGGACATCTACTAGAGGCTTGGGGGATTATGTGATTGTGATGTCATGATGATGTTTTAAATTTGATCTTTATAAACCCAACCATGGTTATGCGATGGAATGCTCTATGTAATGTTTTTAAATTATTGATTGTTATAGTTGAGATTCTTATGTATGAGAAACTTGACTTAACCATTTTTGGTTCTTTAATCAGTTAGCCTTACTTATTTTTCTAGTTGCCACAATGGGACTGAAATGTGGATTTATTCTTGATGATGTCATGTTGTGACATGTTTTGACTCAACCATTTTGGAGTCTTTGATCAGTATGGTTGAGATATAAATTGGTTATTGAGAACCAATGGATACTTTTGATTATCAGTGATACTTCAGTTGCCAATAGAGAGCTGTTGTGATCATGATTTTCTATGGATGCTTGCTCATGGAGATTTGATGCTTTTATGCATATTTGATGATTTTTATTATGAATTATCTTTTGTGATTTTGAGATTTATGATTCCATGAGCTTAGGGTAGGATATCTGCATGTAGTGTTAGGAAGTGGTTTGCAATGGGGGCCGAGGCCCTAAGAGGCTGCCAAGGTAACTCATTGTAAGTTGGATTAATAATTGAAAACATTCACACCAAAACTAACTGAATGAACCTAAAAAGATAAGTGTTTTGGTTCTCACCCATGCCTTGAGTGCTTGTATAGACTAGGATGGGAATAGAGAGAACGCATGGTTGCAACCTTGCATTCCAAAGTATGCCTCTTTAGTATGAGAGGATACTAGTGGCCTCATGAGATTAGTATGGACCCGTGGAGTTTAGCTAACTGCTAGGGTAACTTGTACGTGATAAATGTGATGACAGTTTCCCGCTTGCATAGTAGGTTCTTACATGTCTTTGTGTGCCTCTGGGATTAGATGTCAATTTTGTGTTTGAAACCTTTGAGTTAGTATACTTTTAGGATTCCTGGACTTATAGAGATTTATTGATAGGGACACAACCTAAGCACAAAATGGACACAACAGAAAAAGGGAAATTGTATTAACTGTGAAAATAAGCTAGTACCTTCAGTACAAAGAAAATAGACTTCAAAACATGCCCTAAGGGCTTACAATAGCAAAAAAATGGAGATAATTTCTCCTTTTGGTACCTCCTCTAAATTTCCACTCCGAACTGCCTTTTATAATGCCAAAAATGTCCTTAAATAGACCCCGAAGGGTTAAGGACTAGGAGTACATTCTAGAAATTTCTAGTAGGCATCCATCAACCAAGTAGAAGGCTCTAGAAGCTACGTTAGAAGTTGGTGCAAATCTAGAAGAATCCAAAAATGGTAACTGAACTTCTGGGAGGCATAACTTTTGAACCGTAGCTCCGATTGACGAACTGTTTACATTTTTGGAAAGTTCTCGAAGCGCTCTATAGCCTTATGGAAGAGATTTGCTCCTCCCCCATTTTGGCCCTTTTCAAGGTCATTTAATGACCCTAACTTGACTTTGAAACATTCTTAGGAGGTCTCCAAAAATCAAAAAACTGTGATAACTTTCAAACTATGGGGCCTTTTGACCTGATTATTTTTCTGGAATGTTCTAAATTGCAATTACATTCATCTGGCCAATTTACACCTCCTAGTTCACCAAAATGATGGCTCAATTACATACTCCTATTTTTTTTAGCATTTACACGTATCCCAAGGTGTTCAAATACTCTATCCTAGAACACTAATAGTGAAACTATGAGAGTTGGAACCTTTATTTGACCCAAATGGGTATCTAGAAATGAAAACACATGAAACAAAAACTAAGTCTAAGTATATTTTTTTTTTGGGTGACACAAGATTGCCCTTATACCTCTGGATGCTCCTGCATCAGAAACCTAGGGTAGATTGAAAAGTGAACCTGTCATTTTATGAATGGTAGTGAAAATCTCAAATGGGAAACCTCAGCTACTAAAATCCAGGTTGAGTCCTCTATCGGCCATCCTTTCCACTTGACCAAATACTCTTCATACTACCTATTTCTAGTGCTCCTACCCACATGATGATCTAGAATGTCTTTTATCTCCTCCTTTTTAGAAGTAGGAATTGGAAATGGCTCTAACATTAGTTCCTCATCTGCACCATCATCATAATACTCTATTAAGTCTACAATGTTGAAAATAGGAGAAATGTGAATACCATCTGGCAACTCCACCTCATATGCATTTCTTGAGTCATGTTTCTTCAAAATTTTGCAAGGGCCAAATTTCTTCATTTTCAGCTTCTTGTAAGTACTAGCTATAAATCTTTCTTTTCATAAGTGTAGCATGACTAGATCCCCTACTTGGAATTCCTTATGTATTCTCCTTTGATCAGCCCTAGCTTTATACTCTTGATTCATCTTGGTAATGTGTGCTTGGACCTTCTCATGCAGACGCTTGATATGTTTAGCAAATTCTTCAACTTCAACACTTGTCCTTTCCCCTTACTCTATCTTCCTTAATTCTGGTGTAGTCCTTGGGCTACTTGCATATACAATGTGGAATGGTGATCTACCAATACTCCTATTTACAGAGTTATTGTAAGAAAACTTGGCTTGTGGTAGAATCAAATCCCACCCCTTGTGCTTATCCCCAACTAAACATCTCAACAAATTGCCTAGACTTTTGTTTACCACTTTTGTTTGGCCGTCAGTTTTTGGGTGATGTGTGGGACTAAATTTCAAGTCTGTTCTCAACATTTTCCACAATGTTCTCCAGAAATACCCCACAAATTTAGTGTCTCTCTCAAAAACTATACTCCTTGGAAGACCATGTAGTCTTACCACTTCTCTAAAAAACAAATCTACAATATGGACAACATCATGAGTTTTGTGGAATGGAATGAAATGTGCCATTTTGGAGAACTTATCAACCACCACAAATACTTAGTCGTTACCCCTTAGTGTCCTTGGCAATCCAAGAATAAAATCCATACTTATGTCCTCCCATCACTTTGATAGAATGGGAAATGGTTGATATAGTCCAGTATTGTGGCTAAATCCCTTGTCAACTTGACAAACTTGACAACTCTGTACAAACTTCTTCACATCTTGTGAAATCTGAGGCCAAAAATAATGTTCTCTAAGAATGGCAATGGTCTTACCTCGACCAAAATGTCCTGCCATCCCTCCACTATGTTTCTATTTAATCAGATTTTCCCTCATGGAACTCCTTGGAATGCATAATTGGCTGCCCTTGAATAACATACCATCCTGAATCAGATAGTCTGACCACCTAGTTCTATCTACAGCAACATGCTCTTTACAAGCTTTCCATGCCTCAGTAAAGTCAAGATCTTCAAGGTACAGATTCTTGAGTTCATCAAATCCAATTACTTCAACCTACATTACTTCTTGGCTCAATACAGCCCCAATAGTGCTGGCACTAGCATCACAATCCACTTGAAACACCTTTCTAAAATTTGGAAGTGCCAACATAGGTTGTTCTATCACCTTCTTCTTCAGCAATTCAAAACTTCTCACAGCTGCTGTAGTCCATTTGAACTCTTTTCTATCCCCTCTTATTGTGTCAGTTAGGGGTACACATATGCCACTAAAATTCTTAATAAACTTCTTGTAAAAACTAACTAGACCATGAAATGATCTTACCTCAGTAGCAGACCTTGGAGTAGGCCATTCCAAGATGGCTTTTACCTTCTCTGTATCCATTTTGAGACCTTCAGGTTATATAACAAACCCCAAATAGACTAACTCCCTTTTTGCAAAGATACACTTGTTCAAATTTATTAATAGTTTCTCTTCTCTTAACCTTTCAAGGACACTATGAATATGCAATAAATGTTCTTCCAAAGTCTTGCTGAAAATTAAAATATCATCCAAATAGACAATAACAAATTTTCCCAAGAACTTCTTAAGTAGCTCATTCATAATCTGCATGAAGGTGCTTGGCACGTTCATCAATCCAAAGGGCATGACTAACCACTCATAAAGACCCTCCTTGGTCTTGAAGGATATTTTCCACTCATCTCCTTCTTGAATCCATATCTAGTGATAACCACTCTTGAGATCTATCTTTGTGAAGTACTGAGCTCCACTCAAGCAGTCCATAAGATCATCCATTCTTGGAAAAGAAAACTAATATTTAATGGTTATCCTATTTATAGCTTGAGAGTCTATACACATCCTCCACTCTCTATCCTTCTTTGGTGCCAATACTGTAGGAACTACACATGGACTCAAGCTCTCCCGAATCAAGCCATTCCTCAATAGCTCTTGAACCTATCTATTTAGCTCCTCTGTTTTAGTAGGAGTCCTCCTGTGAGAAGCCTTGTTAGGAAAACTAGCTCTTGGGATTAGATCTATCTGATGACTGATTTGCCTTACTTGTGGCAATTCTTCTTGAACATTATCAGAGATAATATCTCCAAAGTCATCTAGTAAATCTGAAACTTCAAGTGGTATTTTACTACTACCTTCTTTATCTTTTCTAGGAATCAAAGCATAGCACATATGCTGATGTTTCATTCCATCTAAAAACTTTCTTCCATCAACAAGACAAATCCTAGCACTACTACATACCTTTTCACCTTCCTTTTTCATGGGCTTCAGTTTGTGGTGAACTCCATCCTTTGTTAGAGAGTATGTGTTTGCATGACCATCATGTACTGCATGTCTATCAAACTGCCATGGTCTACCCAACAATAGATGGAAAACATCCATTGGAATAACATCACAAAGAACTTCATCATGGTAACTCCCAATTTTGAATTTCACGAGACATTGTTCACTTACCAGGACCTTATGATCATCTTTCACCCAAGCAATCTGATAGGGTTGGGGATGTTTCTCCCTCTTGAGCTTCAGCTTAGACACCATCTCCTCTAACACCAAGTTGTCAGTGCTACCACCATCAATGATTACATCACAATATTTTTCCTCACATTTGCAGCTGGTACAAAACAAACTCCTTTGTCCTAGTTCAATCTCACCACTTAATAGGACCCTTTCATTTACCAAGGTCTCTCCTTTTTTTGCATCCTCTAAATGTGATGACTGTGCATCCTCATCCACATGAGCAACCCTAGCTTGACCCTTAACTCTCCTATCTATCCTTCCTTGTCGTTGAGGGCATTCAAAGGCATGATGACCTTCTTTATTGCAATGGAAACAGGTACCATGAAAGCCTCCTCTTCCTTGTCCACATTCTCTACCTCTTCATCTCTGATTTCCAAAGTCTTGATCATGAGAGCAGTTGAAACCCTCATTCCTCTGATTCCTGCTAGTACCCACATCTTCATTTTTCTTTTGGGTTTCATTTTGACCTCCAGATGACCTACCACTTCCCCTTCCTCCTTGACCATGCCCTCTTTATCTCCCTTCAAACTTCTTATTCAGCTTCTCTTCAACTCTTAGGGAAAATTCGTATGCCTCTTCAATGCTGATCATTCTTACTAGACTTAATTCCTCCTAGATGCTAGGTCGCAACCCACTGATATAATGAGAAACCTTCTCCTTATTTGCTTCTACATGCCCTACTCTAATCCAAAGTTGATAAAACTCCTCTGTATATTCTTGGACTGATCTTCCTGATTGCTTTAGCCCATGCATCTTCTTAAACAAATCAAGCTCATAGTCCACATGAATTAACTGCTTCTTTAATTTGTCCACCATACGATCCCACCTTATGATCTTCTCCTTTCCTCTTCTGTTTCTTTCCAATTGAACCTCTTGCCACCAGATTTTGGCATGGCCTTTCAGTTTTTCCTTTGCAAACTTAACCCTATCTGGGTCCCTGATATCCTCATACTCAAAGTATTCTTCTAGTTCATTGATCTAGTCGATCAACTCATCTGGTTTCAGATTTCTTGAAAATACACCCACATCAATTGTAGATCTTTTCCCAAATTTAGTAATGGCCCTAAAAAGCCTTTCCTTTGCCTGATTTAGAACTTTCCTATCAAATTCCCCTTCTAGTCCAATTTCTTCTTCTTTATTGTCATCCTCACTTTCGCCACCTGCGGCAACATTTGTTCCTCTATGAAGCTCCTCCTGTAATGCTTGTACCTGCCTTTGGAGGGCTCTAACCTCATCAAGATTAATAGCTTCAACCCTTCCACCATGCTCTCTTCATGGAGGCATCTTCTTAATTCATTCCCACAACCACATTCTACACACTCAAGAAAACGAGCTTTGATACCACTTGATGGGGACACAACCCAAGTACAGAATGGAGACAACAAAAAAAGGGAAATTGTATTAACTATGAAAATAAGCTAGTACATTTAGTACAGAGAAAATAGACTTCAAAACATGCCCTAAGGGCTTATAATAGCACAAAATTGGAGATAATTTCTCCTTTTGGTACCTCCTCTCAATTTTCACTCCGAACAACCTTTTACAATGCCAAAAATGTCTTTAAACAAACCTCAAAGGGTTAAGGACTAGGATTACATTCTAGAAAGTGATAGTAGGCATCCACCAACCAAGTAGAAGGCTCCAGAAGCCATGTTATAAGTTGGTGCAAATCTAGAAGAATCCAAAAACGGTAACTGAACTTTCAGGAGGCATAACTTTTGAACTGTAGCTCCGATTGATGAACCGTTTACATTTTTTGAAAGTTTTCAAAGTGCTCTATAGCCCTATAGATGATCTTTGCTTGTTCCCCATTTTTCAACCCTTTTCAAGGTCATTTAATGCCCCTAACTTGACTTTGAAGCATTCTTAGGAGGTCTCCAAAAATTGAAAAACTATGATAACTTTCAAACCATGGGGCCTTTTGACCTGATTCTTTTTCTGGAATGCTCTAAATTGCAATTACATTCATCTAGCCAATTTACACCTCCTAGTTCACCAAAATATTGGCTCAATTACATACTCCTATTTTTTTGACATTTACATGTATCCCAAAGTGTTCAAATACTCTATCCTAGAACACTAATAGTGGAACTGTGAGAGTTGGAACCTTTATTTGACCCAAATGGGTATCTAGAAATGAAAATACATGAAACAAAAACTATGTCTAAGTACATTTTTTTTTTGGGTGACATAGGATTGCCCTTATACCTCTAGATGTTCCTACATCAGACACCTAGGGTAGATTGAAAAGTGACACTGTCACTTTATGAATGGTAGAGGAAATCCCAAATGGGAAACTTCAACTACTGAAATCTAGGTTGAGTCCTCTATCGGCCGTCCTTTCCACTTGACCAAATACTCTTCATACTACCTATTTCTGGTGCTCCTACCCACACAATGATCTAGAATGTCTTCTATCTCCTCCTTCTTAGAAGCAGGAATTGGACATGGCTCTAACATTAGTTCCTCTTCTGCACCATCATCATGATACTCTGTTAACTTTGCAATGTTGAAAATAGGAGAAATGTGAATACCATCTAGCAACTACACCTCATATGCATTTCATGAGTCATGTTTTTTCAAAATTTTGCAGGGGCCAAATTTTTTCATTTTTAGCTTGTTGTAAGTACTTGCTAGAATCTTTCTTTTCGTAAGTGTACCATGACTAGATACCCTACTTGGAATTCCTTATGTCTTCTCCTTTGATCAACCATATCTTTATACTCTTGATTCATCTTGGTAATGTGTGCTTGAACCTCCTCATGTAGACGCTTGATATGTTCAGTGAATTCTTCAGCTCCAGCACTTGTCCTTTCCCCTTGCTCTATCTTCCTCAATTCTGGTGCAGTCCTTGGGCTACTTCCATATACAATGTGGAATGGTGATATACTAGTACTCCTATTTATAGAGTTATTGTAAGAAAACTCAGCTTGTGGTAGAATCAAATCCCATGCCTTGGGCTTATCCCCAACTAAACATCTCAGCAAATTGCCCAAACTTCTGGTTTGCCATAAGTCTGTGGGTGATGTGTGGAACTGAATTTCAAGTTTGTTGTCAACTTTTTTCACAATGTTCTCCAGAAATACCTCACAAATTTAGTGTCTCTGTCAGAAACTATACTCCTTGGAAGACCATGTAGTCTTACCACTTCTCTAAAAAACAAATCTGCAATATGGACAACATCATGAGTTTTGTGGCATGGAATGAAATGTGCCATTTTGGAGAACCTATCAACCACCACAAATATTGAGTCATTAACCCTTGGTTTCCTCAAAAATCGAAGAATAAAATCCATACTTATGGCCTCCCATGGCTTTGATGGAACAGGCACTAGCTGATATAGTCTAGTATTGTGGCTAAATCCCTTGGCAACTTGACAAACCTCAAAACTCTGTACAAACTTCTTCACATCTTGTGAAATCTGAGGCCCAAAATAATGTTCTCTAAGAATGGAAATGATCTTATCTCGACCAAAATTTCCTACCATCTCTCTTCATGGAGGCATGTTCTTAACTCAAACCCACAACCACATAGTCCTGGTGCAAATTGCCTCATAGTCGGCGCTTTGTTTAAACACTCAGGAAAACCAGCTCTAATACCACTTGATGGGGACACAACCCATGCATAGAATGGACACAACAAAAAAAGGGAAACTGTATTAACTATGAAAATAAGCTAGTACATTCAGTACAGAGAAAATAGTCTTGAAAACATGCCCTAAGGGCTTACAATAGCACAAAACTGGAGATAATTTCTCCTTTTGGTACCTCCTCTCAATTTCCACTGTAAACTACCTTTTACAATGCCAAAAATGTCCTTAAATAGACCCTGAAGGGTTAAGGACTAGGAGTACATTCTAGAAAGTGCTAGTAGGCATCCACTGACCAAGGAGCAGGCTCCAGAAGCCGCGTTAAAAGTTTGTGCAAATCTAGAAGAATCCAAAAACAGTAACTGAACTTACGGGAGGCATAACTTTTGAACCATAGCTCTGATTGACAAACCATTTACATTTTTGGAAAGTTCTTGAAGCGCTCTATAGCTATAGGGATGAGCTTTGCTCCTCCCCCATTTTTTGACCCTTTTTGCGATCATTTAATGCTCCTAACCTGACTTTGAAGCAATCTTAGGAGGTCTCCAAAAACTGAAAAACTGAGATAACTTTCAAACCGTGGGGCCTTTTGACCTAATTCTTTTTTTGGAATGCTCTAAATTGCAATTACATTCATCTAGCCAATTTACACCTCCTAGTTCACCAAAATGATGGCTCAATTACATACTCCTATTTTTTTTTACATTTACATGTATCCCAAGGTGTTCAAATACTCTATCCTAGAACACTGATAGTGGAACTGTGAGAGTTGGAACCTTTATTTGACCCAAATGGGTATCCAAAAATGAAAACACATGAAACAAAAACTAAGTCTAAGTATATTTTTTTTTGGGTGACACAGGATTGCCCTTATACCTCTGGATGCTCCTGCATCATTTATGCTATGTGTTATTGGATAGCCTATTTGGGACTTGAGATTATCTCCTTAGCATGGTGGGAGTGGACCAGTTAGGTACCATGCAGTTGGGTGGTAGTGTTTTTCCACTCTTATCATTTGAGATTTATTGAGACATCGTGGCTGATGCGTCCTTCATGATGATGGATATGTATCCTTTCATTGATGATTAGCATATGTTAGATGATGTTATCTTATGCTTTTATTTGCATGTTGGATTACTTTCTGCATATGATATAGTATATGTTAGGAGTGACATTCCTATATGTTAATATCGATGATCTCTTCGATGATTTTGGAATATTACACACAGAGGGATGGCTAGGGCTCATGATGGTGTAATGATGCTATTAATGGTTGGGAGGAACCGTGCACTTAGTTTATTATGTTTGATCTTTATGATGGATGTATATCTTCTATGATCATGTATCATGTGTATCATGTGATTATCTTTACTTTGATGTATCATGGATTAGAATAGGATGATGTATCTTATTTCACATATGTATATTCTTTTAAGCTTTTCATACCCTGTAAAATGTACAGTGGATGATTGAGAATTTGGAAATGTAATGTATAAACATTGGACTTATCATTATTATTTTATGTGGTTGTTGTATTAGATGGATTCAATAATGTTAGTTGACTTAGATGTAATTCAACATTAAGGGATCCTTGAAGAATGTAATCTGTGATCAATGTTATGTTTACTTTTTGATGGACATTGCTATTGCTTCCATTATGGTGTATAAGTTATGTGTGGTATTTGCTTTCATGTTTTAAAAAAAAAATGTTACTAAACTTAGTATAATTCTAGGTTAATTCTTTCGATCCCTTGGTGGGGCATTATAGTGAGTATAAGGTCATCATGCAAACCATGAAACAAGGCATACTAAATATATAACATTTGTCAATATCTATTGCAGAGACATCTTTGGAATAAAGCATTCAGTATGCAATAGTGTCAGATGTACAACCTAGTGAACCTAAGCAGAAATCTAAGAGATTAGTGGAAGTGGTGACCATTAAGTGAAAAAGGGTCAAGCAATAAGCCACTGGACCAAGAAAGAGGCAAAAGACATTGTTGACGATTGTCAAATCTAGTGATGAAGAAGAAGAAGAAGAAGTCAAACAAGTAGAGAAAGTAACAAAGCGATCAAAGAGAAAAAAATTGACAATCCTAGAAGCCAAAGATAGAAAATATTAACTCATCTATTTATATTGAGGGTAAATTTTTTTAGATGACCAAATTTTTTTACTTGTACAACAATTTTGAAAAAGATCAGATTGATGTCTCTACTGTTAGATACATTATAGAAAATAATGTGAAACATAAGGATATTGAGGGCATAGTAAACCATAAAGTCTATGATAGACTTATTAAGAAGAAGGCACTAACAAGAAAAGAAGATTTAGAACTTTGAAAGTCTATGCTAAGAACTATTTGCAAGACTGATGATAAAGAAGAGATTATTGAATAATCATACACCTTATTTGAGAAATAAAGTAAAACCATTTTCTTTTATGGTGGGTGAGAAAGATAAATTAAGAAGTGAGACTACAATAGCAATAAGTTATATGTTGATAGAATCTAAGGCAACATCCTCACTAGATCCCAAAACCTCAAAAGTGTTAGTAAGCGGTGACATTATGGAGATAGATCATACAATGTCACTTTTAATGTTGATGATACTAATCCATTTGGAGGTTACAAATAGAATGAACCTAATATAAGGGATATTGAAGACAAACTAAGACAAATTAAAGAGGAAAAGAGGTTACTTGAACCAGAAAAGAAGAAAGCAGTAGAGGCCAAGTAGAAATTGCTTGAGAATGAGAAGAAAAGAAAGGAAGAGGAGGAAAAGGAAGGAATAAAAAAAGAAGAAATCAAAAGGAAAATAGAGGAATACAAGAAGAAGAGACTAAAAGAGGAAGAGAAGAGAGAAAATGAAAGAAAGGAAAAAGAAAAGAAAGAAGAAGAAGAAAGAAGAGTAAAAAAGGCAGTCAAGAAGAAAATGGAGGATGAAACTAAACCTTCTAGTTCACCTAATCCACTTTCACTTTCCATCTAAAAAATTGATGATGATGATCAAAATGATTTTATCTTATCCTTATCAAAGCTTATTCAAAAGAATAGAACAATGAAGAGCCTACAGAAAACCTTAATGGAGGTTATTGACAGACTACACAGTACTCTAGCAATGTAGCACATAGAAGCATATCCAAAATATGGGGAACAAGCAATGCTAAAGTCATTTGGTGAAAAAATTACTAATTTTTTAAGTGTTGTAGAAGAAAAGGCATATATTTTACATGATGGTAACTTGTTTAGTATCATTTGCCAAAATATTAAGAATGATTTGATAAGTTTTGATATTTGTATCAAGGAACTTTACAATTGTCAATAGGATGGTAAGATATTTTACATTAAGTGTACTCTATCATATAAACTAACTAAGGACATTGATAGTTAGATAGGAGGAAATATGAGTGATGATTTTGAAGGACAAGTGGCTAGTATTCACAATGATACCATGAAACCGGAACATTGGAAGGAATGTATTTTTAATAGGATATTTCATTTTAGAGAGTATATTTCTCTAAAAATATACTTTGTTGAGAAAGTTGGAGGAATGTGTCAAGGCCAAGGACACCTATTCTAAATTTTTGTATTGAAACTTTAATGCAGTTGAGATTGCATCATATACTTTATGTGCAATTCTCATCTCTTCTAGATCGACCAAGGAGACATGGACTAAAGTTATGGATAGTCTAAAAGCAAAATTTGATGCTTCTATGAAGATTCTAATAACTTAAGGTAGAAGGAAAACATTTTTTCATAGTAGATGGATAATTTCTAGATAGATCTTAACATTTTGACCCTTTTCATTGATGTCAAAGGGGGCAATATACAATGTGAAAATTGTAAATCAGGTAAAAGGAAGATAAAATTGTAAGGTATATTTTAAGGGGGGGCATATGTAAAGATATACAAATGTAATAGATGTAATGTTTTTGATAAGCAAAATAGCTTTGAAGAGAATCTGAAACCCTTTACAAATCAAGAAATTTTCAAAAAAGCCCAAACCAAATAAAACTATAGTTCAAAACTGAAATAGGTCACCCAACAAGACACAGTGATTAGAGTGGCATCGTAGATAACACACTACTCATTAGCCACACAAACAAGTTTTGAATGGGCACCTAAATCCCCAAATAGGTTTTGAAAGGTGCCTAAAACCCTATACAAATCAATAACTCAAGTTGAAACATGTCATCAAAGAAAAGGTGACCAAGGTGGCAACACATATAAAATAGAACAATACAACCACAAAAATAGGTTTTAATTAGGCTCCTAAAACTCCATGGTGAGACACACTACAAAGAACTATAGGCCAAAAGAGCCAAGGGACACTACAAAGGACAACACACCAAAAGCCAAGATAGCAAAGAAAGGACAACCACATCAAACTTTCCCTTTTGAACCCTTCTTATTAGACCATAATGCCATATCAAAAGAGGGAATGAATGGCTTGACCTTTTTTCCTTTTACTATAGTCCATCCATCCTCCACCGAACCAGCCTCCTTCTACCACTAAAAATCATCACCACTATTTCCAGATCCTAAACCCCCCCCAAGCCAAGGAAAAGGCCATAGATGAGGAAGTGACAAAAGAAGCCTAAGATTGAATAGAAGCACCCTGAAAGGGAACCATAGGAGGACCTACCTTGGAAACACCAGAAAAAGGGATAGAAGAATCTAGAGATGGACCAATAACCACCATAGAAGGGGTCAATGATAGATCAACCATCAAGAAGCTAGGAGTGGATGGAAAAACAAAGACATCAATAGAGTCTATTCCAAAAATCAAGACAAAAAAATCCAAAGATAGACCAACTGCCACCATAGAAGGAGCCAAAGGACGGGATAGACTAACAAAGATAGTAGGAGAATCCACACTATAAACTTTTGTGGTATTCACAACACATGCCCCATTCCTCACCAGAAATGGGGACCCACTAAATTTTTTAAGACTCCCGAACTCACGATTCAAGAGTGGGGAGAAGAAAAATTTTCTTTGAAAGTTGGTCTTAGAATAAATAAATTCAAATTTTTTTTTAAAAAAATAAATAGAATAAAAATAAAAATAAAAATAAAAAATCAATATCAATCCTGACCTCCCCTCATTCGCTTGCACACCCACTGAGGCACGGCGTGACTTATGTTTTTTTATGCAAGGAGAGGGAGGGCTATAAAACCCTTGCCCTCCCTCTCTCTCCTCAGTTTTGTTCAAGTTTTGAAGAGGAGGAGCAAGGTAAGTAGACCCCCCCTCTCTTGTGCCATGTGCACTACATTCCTGCGGCACGCTCATGAGCAATGCTCTTTCTGGGCAACCATGCACGGTGCCTGCACAACTCATAGTGTGGTCCAAAGCTCAAAACCTATGTTGGAACCATCGTAGTGCTAGGTGTAGTGTCCGCGACCATTCCCTTGTGGCACTATGTGTGGCACCTACGCCTACACCCTTGTGGTACTCGCATGTCATTGGGCACGATGCCCATGCTTGCACCTATGCCCTTGCAGCACCTGTGTGGTGCTAGGAATGGCTCCTACAACACTCTTAAGGATGCCAATGTAGCACTCATGCCTATGCCCCAGCAGTGCCAATAGTAGCACCCACATGGTGGTGCCCGTAGCCATGCGTCGGCTCTTGTGCCTACCCGCACCCACACCCTTCATATTTTTTTTGTTTGCTCTTTTTTTTTTTTTAATGTAAAAAGATTTAATGTTCTAAAAAAATTTAAAATTAAAATTTTAAAAAAAAAAATTATAAAAAAAAAAAAAATTCTAATAAAATGAATAGGTCCCCAAGAGGGGGGGCGGGACATTTTTTTTTCTCGCTTACATTTTTCACTATCTGTTGACTAATCATTTTTTTTTCTTGTAATACACAAGTAACATAATCAGATGACATCTACATCTAGATTATCAATGAAACTAGTTGTTTACAAATTTCAAGGTGTGACCCCAAAATCACAGTTGCATGATGACTATGCTGAGATCAAAGATATAGAATTTGGACACACATATTTGGGAAAATTCTTGAGAGTTTGCAACAATCCAATAGAAAGGTCATCCTTGGGGTCCATGTTAATCTGATCTAGATTAGTGAATGTAATGTCACATCCAGGGATAGTGCAATCGGTTAAGTTGATCATGACCCTTTCTCGACACTTCATTCCTGATGAAAGTGTAGACAAGATTGTTACCAAGGAAGTGGTTTTGGATCTATGACTTGATAACATTGAGTGAGTTTTCCATCTTCCTAGAGCCAATTAGTTCATCTAACTCTCCTACAAAGCAACTAAGAGATGGTATAAAGATCACCACTAGGAGGCCATCGACATCATACATTCCTTATACTTCATTGAGAAGCCACCTCAAGGAAAGACAATTAGCAAAGTGGATATGACATAGGGATACATGAAGGATGACATCGGATACTCAATCATTCTCCTGAGAAGAGTCATGGGCTTACCTACAGTAGGCCATCTCACTCCATTTATGGTCAACTTTATTGAGACTATTAGGCATGTGAAGATACCACTGGATTGGGCCACCATGCTAAGTGAGAACTTGTGTGATCAGTTGAAGATAGTAAAGAATAATAAGAAGTTCTATATAACTTCTTACATAATGTATCTACTTGCAGCAAGGGCAACCAACTATCCTAGGTTGTACAAGAAGGGCAGTGTGTAGGATTCCAATACATAGCCATATATAGTTTATCCTTAGTTGGTGAAGAAGAAGCTCTCACCACAAAGCAGAGAGTACAAGATTGTAAATGATGCCATCATCTTTGCCATCATTTGATTCATAGAGAGGGATTATGGGAAGTGGTTTCCTAAGGAAGCCAAGGCACAAATCATAGCTCTTGGAGCATATTTCATCCAGTTCAAGACATTTACATACATTTGGGTAGGTGGCACATCTATCAATCTAAAGAAACTACCAAGGTACCCAAGTGAAAAGTTGGTGCTAATGGAAATATCTCAGTAGATTGAGTGAGCTTATGAGAGGATCAAAAGATAATGGAGACCTTGTTAGGATTGGCTTTTTGTAATAGGAGCATATCAGGTGAAGAGAAAGTAGGATATCTTGACTTTCAAGTGGGAATGGGAGAACTACCCTCGTGAAGAGTATAACTCTCCTCAACAATTCTTTGACAATGTTGGTAAAGTGGAAACCTTGGTAGGAAAGGAGCTCTATCATGAGGATGCCATTGAAGATCATTAGATGAACACCAAAAATGACTACAATGTCCATATCAGAGACTATTGTAGGATGACTTTGTATCTAGCAAAAAGGGTTCTTTGTTTGACCATCCCTAATGAGATAAGGCTATAAGACTCCAAGGAACTACTAGATCCCCTATTCAATGTAGATAAAGTGGGTGAGAGACCCATTCTCAATGGAGAAATTAATACAAAGGAAGAAGATGATATTAATCATCGAGTGAGACATGTCATTCAAATGACAAAGATTTGGTTCAAGAAACCCTTTCCACTTGATCCAATTCCTGATACTGTAATTTTCCATGCACATGGTCACCTAGAAAGGGGTAAGGGAAGGAAAGTCATAGTTCCTATTTTTGTGCTTCAATCTCCTATTAGGCCAGAGACAGTCTACTATCTTGATCACCCAGTGGGATATTATCCCCCTCCTAAAAGGAAGGGAAAGAGGAAAAGAGCCTCTCTTGAGAAGATTTAGATGAAGCATGTTGAAGAACAAGTTCCTTCCTAGCAATAGGAATCAAGTCCCCAAGATCCCCACGATGGTGGAGCTTCTCATATCAAAGTTGAATTTCCATTGCCTCCTATTTTGTCAAGTCAATGAGAAGAAGGAGAAATTCTAGAGACCTCCATTCCTCTGGTGCACAAAGAGCCCACTTCTCCTATGGTTCCATACAAACAAAAGAGGATCAAGGTTAGAATGAAAAAGAGGCAAAGAGTCCATAAAATATTAGTGCCTAATCCATCTATTCCTAAGACCATTTTAGAGGAAGAATCAAATGATGAGGAAAAGGACTTAGATGAGGATGAAGAACAAGTACCCTAACAAAGGAGAACTCGATTGGAAAAAGCCATAGAATTGGAAAAAAGGAAGAGTTCCACGAGTAACCTACCACCTACCCAAGTAGAACCTGTAGAACTCTCTTCTTTAGAAGATGAAGTGCAGAAATAGGTGAATGAGCTTAGTTGTAGATAAGATCAAAGACACTCGTAGATGTGAACTTTCACAACAAGACTAGATGCAGATGCCACCAAAACCACAAGATCCTCATCTTACCCCTCCATCTCTACCACAGGTCATGATGGTAGATAAGGGTTTAGTCACTCCTCCACCTCCAAGTTTCAAAGAGGAACATGTTAAAAAGGAATCATCATTACAAGAGCAACCAGAACCAAGGATTAATGATGAGCCATCAAAAGAGGTACAAATAGTAGAATGTGTACAATAACCTTCTCAAGAAGTTGAGGATTAAACTACAAGATCTATAGAAACTAAGACTATAGAAGAAGAGTCCTCGCAATCGGAGACTCTGAGCAAGATCAATTAAGGGAAGGAGGTGGTTGAACACATTGCTTCATCATCTAGAGCCAAAGTTGTAGAGAGACATATCCCAAGATGGTTTCAAAAAGAAATAATGAGAAGTGTCCAGCATCAATTTCATGCTTCAAAGGATTAAATTTGTGACATTGTAGAGATTTTGAACAAGCACGAGTCTCCATTACATGATGCAATATCATTTGTGTTCATCACTTCCATACAAAACCAAGACTTATTTGCACAAGTGGCTCACCCTCCTGAAGGCACATATACAAAAGTTGTTAGTCTTCAGGACTATAAAGTGAAAGATATTATGTTAGGAAAGCCTACATGGGATACATCCCAAAAAATAATGACTATGGGAGTCAAGGAGGTTCTTAGCCACATAGAATAGGATGAGATTGAAATCGAAGTACTTTGTAGGCAAGTTGAGATCCTAAAAGGATATCTAGCCAAAGTTATTGGTCCTCTTGATCTTGAATGCCCAGAGGAGACTTTGAATACCATCCTTAGTGAAGGAGAAGGTGTATGGCTCAATCCATTTTTGAAAGCTTGTTAGGAATGGTAGGATAGCCTTGTGGATAAAGGTGTCACTATAATCAAATCAAGTTTGAAGTTTTTTCATGCTATGCCAGAGAATGTTGATAAGATCATGGAAATTTTGATGTAGGACTTCGGTATCATGGATGAGGTACATGCATGGAGAAAAGATTTGTTAACTCTACAAGCCATAAAAGGGAAAAGGTGCCACATTTTGATTGATGTATATACCAATGAAGAGTTAGACATCATAGATGACTAGATAGAGAAGATTGTAGATGGAAATAAAGTGATGGAAACATTGTGTGATGAGATACATAGGCTCAAGGACCAAGCACGAGAGTGAATTTTGGAAGTAAAAAAGTTGTACAGTTATGTATGCTTGGACATCTTTGAGGATGAAGAATGATAGAAGTTATTACTAGTTGAGGTAGTCATGGAGAATTTCAAGAAGACTTTAGAGGAATCATCAAGTGATGAAGACATTAGACAAGCCTTCAAGATAGAGGAAGCATGAATAGAGTTGGACACCAAACTTGAAGATTGCAAAGACTCAAATTGAGATGGACAACTATAGGCAAAAGGTTAAGGATAATTAGGAGGCTTTGGATCTTCTAGATGCTGCTAAGATTACTAAGATGATAGAGAAATTCAAGGGAAAGTATCCAAACATAGCTTTGGGGTGAAGATGAAAAAAATCTAGATGCCAGAATTTTAGTTTTGACACTTTGTAAAAATTTTAGATTTTGACCCAGTCAAAGTCTACAGCTCCATAGGTTCATATCTTTGTAGCTCTGCAAGTCCATAGATCCATAATTCAAAGGTGCACTGATAGTTGATTGCCAATGCCAAAAATAGTGCTTTCCATGTATTGAGAACTCATTTTAATGGCAAGTTAACTCCAACACACACTGAGTGAAGGGCTAGCTTCTATTTTTGGCACCTCCATGTACTTCCACTTCAAATGATGGCTTCCTCCTACTTTCTCTCTCATTCTTTCATTGTTTTTGACATGTAAAGGGCTCATGCATCCAATTAATGAATAAGATATGGATGGAGTCCCTCTAAGCACCAGTTAGATTGTTAGTTTATATATATTTAGTTTGTTTTAATGTTTTAAAAGAATTTTATTGAATGAACATATCTTTCATTCTCAACACAAATTGAGGAGATGATTTCTTATAAATATCCCATTGTAAAATGTAACAAGGCCACTATTATTATGCAATAAAATTATGCTTTTAGTGGTAGGATTCAAAGTGTAGTCATTCTTTCCTAAATGTGTCATATTTTTGTGAATTTTATTCATGAGATTTTAATTGAGCCAATGGTTTATTGCATTATTTTTGGTTTTGCAATCTTTTAGTTTTGGTGTTCGCTATAGATATACGAATTCCACTAACATAATGAGCTTGAGAAGAGATCACCCAATTGTGTCTACATAGCTTTTTGTCTTGCATGAGTGCACTTTTTGTGGCCTTGTGATTTGATGAAGAGTGAAATATCATTCAATTTGTTAAAGATTCTCACCAATGATTGCATTAGTGGATTCTAGGAAGCGATGCTCCTATTTTATTGGTTTCCTATCGATTTCCTTGAAGGTTCAACTTGCAGCATGTTGCGTTCTATAGCTTATATCTATTTAGGAATTTCAATTTCATGTGATTTGCTTTTAGTTTCATTATTTTCTTTACTAACCCACTATTAGAATAGGACCTCATAGTAGATGCATTGTTAGAATTGCATTCATTGAAAAATAGAAAATACAAAAATATTGTTCTTTTGGTGTGATATTTTGAGATAGCAAATAGATTTACTTTGATTCCAAGACAAAAGAGTATTTGGTACCAGGAAAGGCCTCCTTGTGAACACTCACATTTATCTTCTACTAAGTGGATTTTGGTATGTTGCAATACAAATACTAAACCTTCGAGTGGATCCTTAAAAAGATTCTCTTTCAAGAGAGGAATTACGCAATTGATTCCTGTCATTGACCTCATACAAAATTAATGCCCAACAGAAACTAGGACAAAAAAATCTAGAGATGGACCAGCTACCACCATAGAAGGAGCCATAGGAGGGTCCTTCATCAAGATGCCAGGAGAAGATGGTCTATCAAAGACAACAGTAGAATCCACCACCAAAGTATCTTGCAGAGAGTCACCACTCCCCACAAAAGGGACCTTTTGAGATGTGTAGTGGTCATCTGAGACCCCCTTCCACCAAGAAGGGGACATTTTCTATCTATATTTATTGGAAAAGCAACTAGAGTCTAGGTTACTAGTCAAGTGACATTTTCTATAGTAGAAGGGGATACCATCATAGTCAAGGAGAATATTCCAAGAACCAAGAGGAGAATCCAATGATATCATTTTCAATATTCCCTTAGTGATGTCAAAATCAACCATAATGTGAGCATACATCATCCCAAACACTTTGGATGCAATAGTATCAATCATGATGAATACACATAGGCCACTCTCCACCTCCTCCAGGATAGAATCTTCCCAAAGATGAAGGGGTAGACTCAATAGCCTAACCCATAGAGCGAACAAAATCAACAATATTTCTAGAAATCTTATCAACTAGAGAAGATTTCAAATTAAACCTAAACAGGTTACATACTACAACCGTCATAGTATCCCAATGCCTTGAACACACTCAGAACACTTGACATAGTCTAACCACCAATGCTGGCCTCATAGGAAGCCACATAAGCATAGGAAATGGTCAAACTACCCATAGCACTAGGAAAATGAGCATGCCCTCTAGGATCAAGTGAAGGCCTAACCCGAAAAGAAGAAGCCAAACTAGCCACCATAAAGCTGGTCACAGGAGCAGAAGCCAACTGTACCACCATAAAGTTAGTTGGTAGAGAAAAATCTAGACTCTAGAGCTAGGTCTAGGCTCAAGAGCTGAAGCCAAAGACAAAGCCAAATATAGGAGCCAAAACCAAAGCTAGACATAGGAGCCCAAATCTTTTTTAATTAAATAATGTTAAATTTTATTAACCCTTGGTTTAAGAACTAGAAGCAAGAAGCCCCACTATTTCACCAAGGGTCAATGGAAAAACATTCTCAATTAAGATCCATAGTAGAGAATGGTCCTATGGGAAGTTTAACCTTAGTTTTAGGCTCTATAAGCAAGAAACCCCACTGTTTCACCAAAGGGACAAGCCTTTAAAAAAATTAACCCTTAGTTGTAAGCACTAGAGGCAAGAAGCCCCACTATTTCACCAAGGGTCAATGGAGAAACATTATTAGTTAAGATCCACAATAGAGAATGGCCATGTAGGGACTTGAACCTTGGTTGTAGGCCCTACAAGAAAAGAGCCCCACCATTTCACCAAAGGCACAAGCTCATAATAGATGCAATGTTACTATATTGTTTATGTTAAGTTTTTATTACTTAGCCAATTTTCCCTCTTTTTTTCCATTAATGCCAAAGGGGGAGATTTTTGACAATTAGATAATGGAGATATGTAATTTTTTTCATTTGTGGTAATACATGATTTACATGCTTATAAGAAACCTCAGAAATAAAGATACTTAGCTTTTGCTTATCAAAAAATTATCAAAGTATGGAATTTGATAAACAACAATGTATTTTTTTTTATAACTTGTTGTTGACATCATATTATGACTAGTGAAGTTAGATGGAGATAGTATACATGTTGGTGTTTATGTGTATTACTTTAGAAGTCAGTATAGACTATACAAGAAAAAGATAGTCTTGTTTTAAGCAAAACATAACAATGGAATTGAAGGAAAGGATTAGTTTGTTTATAAAATAATTACTTGTCCAATTAGGGACAACATCCTAGATGTTTACTCTAAGTTGGAAAAGTGTTTTATAGTCTTAGCTGACCTAGAAAATTTTTTTGTAAAGGAATAGTATTTATGCAAAGGACATTTTGCGATAAGAAGTGCACTATTGTGTTGAGCAATTGTATGTGAAGTTGTGTGGAAGTGATATATGCAAAGATTTTTGAAAGTTATTTTGTGATCCAAGATTGAGCCAAAGATTATAGATCAATTAAGAAAGAAGTTATATTACATATATTTTAGAAGTTTTATTACTTGTTTGGGCAATGATCTCTTCTTGTAATTGGAAGTGCATGTTTGGGTAGTGGGCTTATCTTACATCTACTATACTAAAACTCCTAAAGGGTTGGCACAATTGTTAACAGGGTTGGAATCTCCTAACAGGGAATCCTTATACTAAATTTTCTCATTGACTCCTAATAGGGTTCATCCTCTAACAAGGAACTTATATTAGTATATTGTCTAGTGGGTATCATCCCCACTAGGATTTTCCCTTGGCTAGGGTTTCCCTAGTTAAAAAAATTATCGTGTTATGAGCTATCTTTGTGCATGGTTACTATTACTATTTAGCATTACTTTATTAATTTGTTATGTATGGTTTAAAGTAAGAAATAATATCTAGTTAATGACTTAAGTTTGTAGATTATTGATTCACCCCCCTAGTATTCCCTATTTCTAACAAAATTACACTATGCATGATCTTTGGTTAACTACAGTAGTTCATGCCCTAGTGAGATGGAAAAAATTCATGTTAGGAAACTATTTTGAGCTTCATAGTGATCATAATAGCCTACAATATATATTCATGTAGCCTAATCTAAATGCTATCTAGAGGCATTAGAATGAGCTTCTTTGTGAGTATGACTTTGAGGTGAAGTACATTTAGGGAAAGGAGAATGTGGTAGTTGACACTTTTTGTTGGAGAAGAAATGAGACACTATATATGACTTGTATGGTGGATTTGAGGATTTATATACTTTAGGCACTTCCTTTAGATACTTGGTAGTAAGAGGTGAGCATGGAGATAGATTCAGACAGACCATTAAAGGGTGGCTTTTTAGGTTTTGTTTTCAATTTAGATGGCCCTTTGTGTTATTCAGGAAGGATCTATGTAACACTAATAGATGATCTTCATACATTCATCCTATTAGAGCCTCATCATGTACCTTACTCAATACATCTAGGTGTCAACAAGATGCATGCAAATTTGTAACATCTATACTTTTGCATAGGGATGAAGCACAATAACACTGATTTGATGTTTATTTGTCTTAAGTTTTAGAGAGTCAAAGCAGAACACTAGAACCCAATAGGGCCTTTATAGCCTAATCATGTTCTTTCTTGAAAGTGGGATATCATCTCTATGGATTTCATTATAGGATTACCTTTGACTACTCTTTTTCATGATGATACTATGGTCACCATTGATAAGTTGACTACGGTGACACATTTTTCACAAATGAGATCATCCTATACAATAGTTTTAGAAACTAATGTCTTCATGCATGATATAATGATATTTCATGGTATTTTCCAAAAGATCATTTTAGATAGGGATCCTATATTCACACTTGCATTTTGGACATTATTGCAACATGATCTTGGAGCATAGTTGAACTTTAGGTAAGCTCATCACCAAGAGATAGAGGGTCAAACTAAGAGATTGAATTGGGTTCTAAAGGATATTTTGAGGATGTATGTGATGGATAGACATACCCTTTGGGAGGATAATCTTTACCTAGTAGAGTTTTCTTATGCAATGCAAGGTAGTAATGGGTATTACAATTTTATGCAATGCAAGGTAGTAGAATCCCCAAAGGAGATGTCCTAGCCCCCAACAATAACCGCATAGCAGAAACACATTAACAATGAAACACAAACACAATATCTAATAACAAATCACATCTCTTTATTTATAAAATATCTATTTACATTTAGTATGCCCAGTTGTAAGGCCTTTTAGGTTAGGGCCAAGTACACCAATTACAATAACAACTCTACAAGATCCCTCAAGATCCAATCCAAACACTAGCTAGTCAAGATCTGTAACACAAAAAAAAAAATTCTAGAAACCTCCAAGATCTCAACTTGTGCTCACAAGCCACCAAGAAACCTCCTTGTTTCTAAACCACAACCACTAGCTCTTCTCCAAAATCACAACTCCACCACAATCCTATTGTAAACTACCTCACATTTGGTACTCTATCCACAGACTCAAGAATACTCAATCTTTATCTACTCTTTAGACTCACTCCCCCTAAATGAATAAATCATTCCATGAATAAATTCATAAAAGAGTCCAAAAGACCCCATAATTATACCCAGCTAAGCCACAAGTCCACTTAGAAATTAAAAATTAACTAAACCCATTGCATTAAATTCTTATGTAACCCACAAGTCATCTCACAACAAACATTAAATACAAAAATATTTAACCCTCACATTAACCTAAAGTTAACATGAAATTATCACACAAAAATACTTAGGACAAGCCCCAAGACTAAAACCAAGATTAAAGGCACATAGGAAAGATAATCAAGACTACACATAGGTCCATACAAAATTTTAGATCGATCCTTGTCAAAATCACATGCTACATGTATTAAATGCACCAAAAACTCTAGTTTGAACCAACAAATTATTGAGTGACAAAAAACTCCCAAGAATCACCAAGCTCCCACAAGAACTATCAAGTTCTAATACATTCTGAGTATAAAAGACCATGTTGAGCTCCAAGACCATGTCAAGCTCCTAGACCATGCCAAGCTCCAAGACCCTACTAAGCTCCATAGACCATGTCAAGCTCCCAAACCATGCTAATTAATAGTCCTTCTTTGACTAAGTACTAGTCCAAGCACCCTCCAAAGCAACTACTGAGCCTCCTCACATGAACTCCAAAGTAGTCACTAAGAAAACCCAAGATGCTCCTTCATTGGACTGCCAGGTAAATAGAAAACTGTGTCACACACTATGATGATTCACCAAAGGCTTCCACTCTAATAGGGGAAATAAAACCAATCTACACATCATCCACATATGCATTATTATGTCAAACACAAAATTCTCAACCATCCAATCAGCATGCTCACTCCCAGGAACAAACTAAACATAATCAACAAATCCTCGTCCACAAAAATTATTTTAGTGAATCCACATGAGTAGCAACAAACTCAACATCAGTAGAAATATGTAGATCTCCATCAACACATGCCAAACTCACAAGACTAACAATCTCATTGCTTACAACAAGATTCTTTGTAACAGAAACTCACCACCAATAGCAATCGGATCATCCAGAACCAAATGCTCTACAATTTCCATGTTAAAACCAGCCAACTAATCATAAAGACCAACCTCCATCCCAACATCAACAAGGTTAGGAATATCCTTATAAATAACCTATAGTTTATCTCCAAGTTCTATATCAAACTCCACAAACTAATTAGCAAAACTAATGTCTTCCACCTCGACCTTGTTATTGTATCTTATCTCATGAATAAGTCTTTTAACCAGCCAAAGAACTCTCTTCTAGATTGACAGACTCCAACTCTACAAATATCTATAGAATACCCTCCTCATACCATCCTTAATGTGATTAGCTAAGCTAGCTTCAAACTAAGTAGACATCTCAGAAAACCTCCCTTCCACAACATCATGGATATTTGCAATCATCTCAAGGTCCAATTGTAAGAATTTGGTATAGATATGATACTATGTAAGTATTTGCCTTAGGGAAAAATTCACCCAAGACAAAGAAGTACAATAACTAGCACAAAAGACCAATAGAGTATGATCAAAATAACAATATAATATTCAGCTTATTATTTGATTGATATGTACATACACTAGAGGTGCCTATATATAAAGGCCTCTAAGATGCATCTACAATGTGTCTAGAATGAGCTAGGAGATAAGCATGAAAACTAAGCACACATTCTCCATTATGCATGAATATATGTCCATCAATGAGATGATAAGTATGACAAGGTGTCTCTCATGTAGAGATGTTGTAGACACCATGTGCTTAAATTAGATGCTAACTCCTATGTTGTAGACACCATCTGCTAAATTACATTTTCTTACTCCTGTGTTGTCAACATGACAACTCATATGAGTGAAAATACTCCAAGGTGTCTAACCTAATAAATAATAAAATAATGCATTTAACCTAAGTAAACTTAAGTAAAGTGTAAATAATTATTATTTAGACTAACACCCATCCTTAAGTGCAACTTATGGGAATGAACTTAAGCTTAAAAAGGCTATGATGAAATGCATAATGTGTCCAAGCTACTAGGCCATGTTAGATACCCATGTACAAATGTACTGCTATAATGCAATGAAATGAAATATCTCTACAAATAGAGAGAGAGGGAAAACCTCATGGGAAAAACCCTCCTCCAAAAAGAGAGATATGTACAATAAAGAAAGATGCATGAATAGATGGAGTAATCAAGACCCCCCATTATGATATACATCATGCCTATACAATAGAGATTCCCTTGATGAAATCCCCCCTTAGTGAAGGATCTCCTAATGATAAGTGTATGAAGACAAAAGAAAATCGAATGTTGACATTCTTCCTATAGGAAGAAGAAACACCGAGTGTTGTTGCAAATATGCTTCTCATTGTGGATAGGAAGATGGAAGAGGATTCCAGATGTAGTATGTTGTGGATGCTACATCTGAAGTCTACTCATATGTCAAAAATTCCTTGATGAATATAGATGCCATGAACCAATCTAGTGAATTCCCACAAGAAGGTGGAAAACAAGGTACTTTGTCATGTATGAAATCGAATCAACCTTCAAAGATGATGAAACATCTGTATAGGATGATGGAGGAAGAGAAGCAATCTCACTTACCCTCAATGATGGATGCACACCCATGATAGAAGCTCCTTGATGACTGAAGAAGCTACACCATAAAAGCTTAATGATGGTCCTCCTTCTAGGAAGAAATTGTGCCATAGGTGTAGTGGAGAATGCTCCCCAACTGATAGGAAGAATCCTCAAAACATATGATGTCTAAGGAAACTAGAACAGAATCTCCAAAGACTTAAATGACTCCTCATAAGTGAAAGAATCCTTCTCCATCTACTATAAAGAAGCCATAATGATGTCTAAATGATCAAGTAGTTGAGGGTCAAAGTGTACCCTCACAATGAATGAAGAAGTCTCTTGAACAAAGAGAAGATAGATGTCATCATTGAAGTCACCCACATATTCAATGTAAGACTCTACAAATAACCCTAAAATGTCTGGAAGAAAGTCATTCTATGAAGCTAAAGTAGGAAGACATGGTATATCCTGTTGTATTGAATCAGGAACATCTATGGCTAGAATTGGATTAGTAGAATCAAAAGAATTATCATGAGGTGAAACTCATTTAGAGTTTGGGGAATCATAAATAAAGTGACTAAAGATAGAATATCCTCTAGAAATGGATGGACTCATGGATCACCATATGCTTCCCAAAAGAACAACTAAATGTCATAAGGATTCTAAAACTTGTCAGTGCCTTTATAGAAATTAGGATTGATACTAAAATCAATGATATCCAAAAGTATTTTAATAGGTGGTTGTTCTTTAGTGGAAGATATTAGTTCATTGGAACATAAATAAGGAGATACTTATGCTATCTTCTTAGATGGTCAATGAGTGAATAACTCCATTTCTGATAGTTCTTCTTTGTCAACCTTGGTCTAAGACCATCCTAACATGGGGAACAAAACTCCATGAGATCAATGAATATATGCAACCCCCAAAATGCAAAAGTAATCAATCAACCCCCCTAATGTATGATTTGGCACTTTATAGGTAGTGTGTTTATAATAGCCACTTGCCAAATTAGGGCCTATTTCTAAAAGTAGTATTTTTATCCATACAAGGCTATAATATGATTGCATATCTACAAAGTAGACAAAAAAATGCACTTTTAAAAAAGTAGAACCTAATTTGGAGTCCAAATGAGCCCATACTAAGCTTTTAGAGTGGCAAAAATTAGGATTTGCAATTTACATAAATATTCAAGAACAAAGATCCCAAACACCCTAGACCAATCTGTAGAGAATGAAATTCTACACCAAAACAAAAAAATTGCTAAAAAAAAGGAGTTTGTATGAGGGAGATATCACTATTTGCAAATCACCTCTATAATTGTTTTTCCTGAATCGCTATCATTGCACCTCCAAAAGTTAGATGACTCTAGATTTCACCTTAGATGTCCAATTTTGGTGAAACAAAAGTCCATTTGGGCGTATTTTAACCTTCTAAATGTGATGCAAATATCCAATTTGCACCAGCAAGCTTCAATATTCACCTACAAAAAATATCTCCTATGGGCCTGACTAGTAATTTTTTTGGAAAAAAATAATGCAAATCCAAAAGAAATTACAAATATGAAAGGAGATGAAAATGAAAAATATAGATCTAAAACTTAATTGTACATATCTGAAATGATCATACCAATTTCACAAATTGGGGCCTTGGATTGCCAGTTTATAGAAAAAAATGCCTCAGATTTGACTATGGCCCAACATAGGAAAATTTATAGTCAAATTGTACTTAATCAACTCTCTAAATGCAATGGTGAGGTCCGCTTTAGCTCTAGATGCTCCCAATATTTGCAGATACTATGGATCTCTATCGAGGTGTCCTCAGACAAGTGAAGCAAGATGTGTCTCCAATGACTATGAAATGGTGATGCTATAGCTCTAATACCATGTAATAATTTTGTATAGCTCTAATACCATTTAAGAATTTTTCATAGGAAAAAATTCACCCAAGACCAAGAAGCATAATAGCTAGCACAAAAGACTAATTGAGTATGATTAGAATAAAAATATGGTATTTAGTTCATTGTTTGATTGATATGTACATACACTAGAGGTTTTTGTATCTAAAGGCCTCTAAGATGCATCTAGAATGTGTCTAGAATGAACTAGAAGATAAGCATGAAAACTAAGCATACAACCTTCATAGTGGATGAATATATGTTGATCAATGAGAGGATAAGTATGACAAGGTACTTTTGTTGCTTACTCCTATGGAACAAAACTCTAATTTAGTACATGGTCAATGATAGGATAAGTACATAAAGTAAATACTAAATTAGAGTTTATGTACTAAATTAGGAGTAAGCAACTCTAATTTTGGTGAAACAAAACTCTAATTTAGTACATGGTCATACTCATGTGTTGTAGACACCATGTACTAAATTAGAGTTGCTTACTCCTATGTTGTCAACATGACAACTCATATGAGTGCACATACTTCAAGGTATCTAACCTAATAAATAATAAAATATTGCATTTAACCTAAGTAAACTTAAGTAAAGTGTAAATAATAATTATTTACACTAACACCAATCCTCTCAGAGTCATCTCAAAAGATCTTCATAAACTCTCTACGATAAATCCTTCCCTTGCTCCTTGTGATAAAATTGAATTATTTGCAAGCTAAATCACAACCTATCACCTCACACAGATAATTAGGAACAAAATCAAAAGTCTAGGAACACATATCTATAATACACAAACTCTCTATGATCATGCCTCAAAAAGATCAATCTTTGATATTCACATCCATCAATCCATCTACAAGCCCTCTTTAATTACAAGTTAGCACCACAATTTTACACCTCAAAACAAAGAGATATAGGACTCCAAAAAGAAAAATCCACCACCAAATCAAGATCTTCTTAAATCTACTTCTCCAAAAAAAGTCCTAGTGTAAACTACCATAACTTCAATGATCTTTCTACACACTCAGGAATAATCTTCACTTTGATACCACCTAATGTAGTGAAAGGAAGGAGAATTCCCAAAGGAGATGTCCTAGCCCTCAACAATAACCACATAGTGCAAACATAATAAAAATGAAACACAAATGCAAGATCTGATACCAAATCACAACTCTTTATTTTAAAAAGACCGTTTACATGAAATATGCTTGGCTGTAAGGCCTTCTAGATTAGGACCAAATACAATAATTATAATAATAGTTCTATAAGATCCCTCAAGATCGAATCCAAACCCTAGCCAGTCTAGATCTGTAACATAACAACAATTTGGTAGAAACATCCAAGATCTCAACTTGTGCTCACAAGACACCAAGAAACCTCCTTGTTTTGAAACCACAACCATTAACTCTTCTCAAAATTCACAAATCCACCATAATATTGTTGTAAACTACCTCACATTCGGTAGTCTATCCATAGACTTAGGAAAAATAACCCTTTAGCTACTCTCTAGACTCACTCCTCCAAAATGAATGAATGCCTAAAAGAGTCCAAAAGACTCCCTAATTATACCAAGCTAAGACACAAGTCAGCCTAGTAATTACAATTTAAATAAAGCCTCTACATTAAATGCATATTTAAGCCACAATTCAGCTCACAACAAACATGAAATACAAAAATGTTAACACATGATAACCACATGAAAATTATTGTGACAAGACCCTAGTTTAAATACAAGATTATATGCACATAGGAGAGATAACCAAGACCACATACAAGTCTATACAAATTGCTAGATCAATTCATGTCATGATCATACACTACATGCATTAAATGCAACAAGAACTCTAGTCAAAACTAATAGACTATTGAGTGACAAAAAAATCTAAGGCATCATGAAGCTTTTACAAGCATTGCCAAGTTCTAACACATATCAAGCATAAAAGACCTAAGTTCCAAGACCCTTCCAAGCTCCATAGACCATGTTGAGCTCCTAAAGCATGTTGAGCACTAGTCCTTCTTTGATAGAGTACTAGTCTAAGCACCCTCCACAACAACTACTGAGCCTCCTCCCATGAACTTCAAAGTAGTCACCGAGTAAACCCAAGATGCTCCTACATCCCAATTCTATTGGGTGGCACCATATTAGATTTTGTATGGTCATCCTTTTTGTACAATTTTGAGTTGGGATATTCTTGAGGATCACATCTTATTAGGTCTCGAGATGATTTGAGATGTGGAGAAAAAGGTAGTGTGCATTCATGAGCACCCATTTACAATACATGAAAGACAAATTGAGTATGTCAATGTTCATTGGATGGATAAGCTATTTATAGTGGGTGAGAAGGTTCTCTTGAGAGGGTATCTATAGAAGACTCTTATCCATTATAAAAAGGGTTCGGAGCTATCACCTCATTTTGTAGAGTCATTTAAGATTATTGAGAGGATGGGTCTAGTTTCCTACCATCTTGCATTATCATCTAGGCTATCTTGTGTTCATGATGATTTCCATGTTTTTGTACTTAGATAGCATATTTTGGATGTGATATATGTTCCTAATTGGAATATGTTATAGGTAGAGGATGAGCAGTAGGCTTTGGTGTCGGTTTACATTCTATAGTAGTGGGATTTGACCCTCATGGATTGAACCATAGAGAAGGTATGGGTCTAATGGGACCCTATTGATGAGTCACTAGCTATGTAGCGGGATACATCTAGATTATAGGATTTATACCTCTACCTATTTATAGGCTTCTAGGAGTAATCCAAAGTCTAGGGAAGTGGATGTAGTAACTACCCCTTGTTTAATTTTTAGTCATTATTTCCAAACTCTTTTACATCATCTTTACGATTATGTTTGATGATTAATGGTATTTTTTTCCAAATTATTGGATACTATTTCTTGCTTAGTTGATAATTTGATGAGATTACTTTGGTACTAGTTATTTCATTTATGCATGATTATGCTTTGATGATAGTTAGATGGATTATTTGTATGCATTTTCTATGGACACCTTCCGCATACTGGTATTTGACTAGTGTATTTGTATGTTTACTTTATTTATGGTGTTTCTATTATGGTTAAGGGACAAAGTCATAGTCACCTACTAGTTAGGATCTACACGATGCACCACTTTCCTATCATTGCCTATTTAGTTTATCATATATGTATACATACATGCATGAATTTTATGTAGATTGTAGGTACTATATATTGACTTCCTTAAATTTCTAGGATGAGTGTACCCTAGCACAATATCTCAATGGTAAGACAGGGGAGATAACTCCTGAGTCTAAATCCTATCCTTAAACTATTTTCCCTTAAAAGTAGGGCATGAATCTGAGTTTTTTACCTTCTAAACTCTTCAAGTGATGTAAATTTGTGATTATAACCCTTGTTGATCTTAGATTGTTTTTGACAAGTGAGTGTCTATACACTTAAATCATTTACTTAGTTCATGTTGAACAAGTAGTATATGTTGAGCATGTTAGGAATAAGGTGTCTCACCCTTGTATAATTCCTATTCTTATTATTTCTTTTCTAAAATGTATTTCTTGCAAATAATGTTGATGTGTCGACATCTTGAATTGTGTGTAAGGAGATCATGACTAAAACAGTTATGACAGATTCCTATGACACATAAGAGCTATGTTAGGAAGATTCAATGACAGGTGAAGATATGTGGCAACTAAGATATTTGAGTACTGTACACTCTACCTCAATAGTGGGGGGTTCCTATTTTCTCAGAGAATGGTAAAACCCTAATATGGTTTACCTTTTGGGAGCAGCCCTAAATTGAAGCGCATGTTACAAGCATTCTTAGGGTTGTGAAGAGATGCGATGAGAAAAAGGTGTATTGTTGGTACTGTGAGTAGCTACTGGAGTCTTCTGTTGTTGATGTTGAACTTGCATTGAAAGTGTATTGTAACCTCATGTTGAAGATAATACATTGTGTAGGTTTTGAAGGGGTGGGGTTATTTTACAGAAAGGTTTTTCCCCACCAGAAAATCCTTGTATTATGTGTTCCTTTCTCTGTCTATTTTTTGTATGCATGGTTGGCTGCAATATTGTTGTTTACATGATATTGAATCTGTAAGTGTAGAAGATTTTAATAGGATTTGCATCATACTTTCCTTATGAGATTAGTGTAGGAAGCTATTTTCGCACCTGAGTTTCCTTACAAGTGGTATCAGAGCTTGATCAACTTTTGATCCTAGTTGTTGGGTAGGGTTTTTTGAGCTAATCTCAAGTTGAGTGGGAGTCTTGTGTAGAGTATACTAAATCTTATTTGCAGATTGAGATGGCGAGTTCATCATATGGAAGAATGGAGGTGGAGAAATTTAATGGCACTAACTTTGAGTTGTGGAAACTCAAGATGGAAGACATGTTGGAAGATCGTGACCTATAGGAAGTGACTACAAGTGCTACAAGACCAGCAACTATAGCTTAAGTAGATTGGGATATCAAAGACCGTAAAGCTAAGAGTCTCATAAGACTCTATTTAACCGATGTAGTCCTTTTGAATGTTCTAGATGAGAAAACCACATATAGTTTGTGGGAGAGACTTGGGGCCATGTATCAGGCCAAATCTTTTGTGAACAAGTTGTTCCTAAGGAAGAAGTTGTATTCTCTACGAATGGAGGAAGGTATCATTTAAATAAATTTAGTCTACTGGCTGCACAGTTGACATCAGTTGGTGTCAAGTTAGAGGAGGAGGATCATTGCTACACACTTTTGTGTTCTTTACCAGATTCATGTGACCATCTTGTGATGGCTCTTAGAAGCACATTAGTCACCTTCAAAATGGATGATGTGGTGTCTTCACTGCTATCAGAGGAGATGCAAAGAAAGGCTTCTGTTTCAGAAAAAGAAGCCCTTTCTATTCATGAGAGATCCATGGAAAGAGGGAAGAAAAATGACAATAATTCTAACAATAAGGGTAGATCCAAATCTCGTGAAAAGTCAAAGACTTCCAATAAGTCCAAGGAAAAATGTTGGAATTGTGATAAGACTGGGCACTTTCGTAAAGACTATAAAGAGCCTAAGAAGAAGAAGAAAGCCTCAGATTCTGGTTCTAAAAATCCTCAAGAAGATGGCGATGCATTCATCGTAGCTTTGGCAGCCCATGCATCTGATGATGTGTGGTTGGTTGACTCGGGTGCATCTTTTCACATGATCTCTCATCAAAACTAGTTCTCAAGATATGAAGAGTTCAATGGTGGAAAGGTGTACTAGGGTGATGATTCTCACCTAAAGATAGTTGGACGTAGAAGGGTCACTATCAAATTTCCTGATGGATGAGTAAAGGGAATCACTGGAGTTATGCACATTCTAGGTTTGGCATGAAACCTATCATCTGTAAGTATGCTAAATGATGTAGGTGTGCAAGTTGTTTTTTCTAAAGATGGATGTAAGATGATGAGAGGAGCTATGGTGCTTGCTAAGGGTACTAGGAGAGGTACTTTGTTTTAGCTTGATGCACACATTTCTCAGTGTAATAGTTCTTCTGTTTCAAAGAAGAGAGCAGCTATCACTTCATCCCCACCATCTGAACAAGTAGTAAAGAAGACTATGGTTAGTGGTTCTGATGGTAGTGCAACAAATGTACCTAAGGGTGCAAACACTTTGGAAGGAAAGCTTCCTACAGTAAAGACAATGTTGTGGCATTTGAGATTTGGTCACATTGGTGAGAAGGGTCTCAGAACCCTGAAAAATAAAAATCTTGTTGAGGGGTTAAATGATTTCAATCTCGAGTTTGACTTCTATGAACACTGTGTATATGGTAAAAAAAATCATGTTCAGTTTTACTCTAGTTCTCACAAATCTTCTGATGTTTTGGATCTTATTCATTCTAACGTATTTGGTCCTGTAAAAGTTCCTTCAATCTCCAAGTATGTTTTTTTTGTATCTTTCATAGATGATTACAGTAGAAGGACATGAATTTATTTCCTTAAAAGTAAGACACAATTCTTTAGTCGATTCAAGGAATTTAAAGCCCTTGTAGAGAATCATACTAGTAAGAAGATTAAGTGTGTGAGAACTGACAATGGTGGTGAGTTTTGCTCAGCAGAGTTTGAATAGTTCTGTAAAGAAAAAGGTATTGAGAGGCATAAGACAACTCCATATACCCCACAAAAAAATGGAGTTGTAGAGATGTTGAATAGGACACTAATGGAGAAGGCTAGGAGTACGCTTAGTGGAGCTAGTTTAGAACAAAGGTTTTGGGCCAAAGCTATGGCCACTGCTTGCTATCTGGTTAACAGATCTCCTACATCAGCTCTTGTTGGTAAGACACCCATGGAGGCGTGGTTTGGTAAGAAGCCTTTAGTTAGACATCTCCGTGTTTTTGGTTGTAAAGTTTATGCACATGTTTCAATGGAGAAAAGATCTAAGTTGGAAAATAAAGCTGTTAAATGTATTTTCATCAGGTACAGTGCTAGTGTGAAAGGATACAAGCTTTGGGATCCTATGACTAGTAAGATGTTGTATAATAGAAATGTTATTTTTAGAGAGCTAACATCTTCTCCTATTGTGCTACAACCAGATGAAAAAGAAAAGGAAAAAGATGTTGTTTAGTTGCCTCCTACCCCTGAGAAGACTGAACAAAGAGACCATGTTGGGTCTAATGATGAGGACAGCTCTTGCAGTTCTGATAGTTCAGAAGAAGAGGAAGAACAACCTCAACCTCAACCCTTGAGGAGATCCATGAGAGAAAGGAAGCAACCAGAAAGGTTTGGTTATTCTATGTTAGATTCCAGTTGTGCTTTTTCTTTGATTACCAACATTGATGAGCCTAGATCTATGAAAGAGGCTTTGGGCATGGAAGATGCAGGTTCCTAGATTGAGGCTATGGATGATGAGATGGCGTCATTAGAGAAAAAAAAAACATGGGAACTTGTACCTTTGCCTAAAGGGAGAAAATCAGTTGGTTGTAAATGGGTGTTCAAGAAGAAATTCTGTGCAGATGACAGTGTTGAAATGTACAAAGCTAGATTGGTTGCAAAGGGGTATTCATAGGTAGAGGGAATAGATTATGGTGAAATATTCTCTCCTATTGCAAATTTGACATCCATTAGATTTCTATTATCTCTTGTTGCATCATATGATTTAGAGATAGAACAGATGGATGTGAAGACAACTTTCCTTCATGGTGATTTGGAGGAAGGGATTTATATGTCATGGCCTAAGCACTACATTGTTAAAGGTAAAGAATCCTTAGTTTGCAGATTAAAGAAATCTCTATATGGTTTGAAGCAATCTCCTAGGATGTGGTACCTTAAGTTTGATGCCTTTGTGTTTGTCAATTGGATTTGTAAGATCGAAATCAGATCATTGTGTTTATTTCAGAATTGAAAATGATCGCCTTCTTATTGTTGCATTATATGTTGATGATATGTTGTTGTTTGGGAAGGGTAAGGGTATGAGTTCTAATTTTAAATCTCAGTTGTTAGCACAGTTTGAGATGAAAGATCTTGGGGCAGCTAGGTACATCTTGGGTATGGAAAGCAGTAGAGATAGGTCTAATAGAAAACTTTGGTTGAGTCATAGTAAGTATGTGAAGTCTGTGTTGGATAGGTTCAACATGGCAGATTGTAGACCACTATGTGTTCCTATTCCTGTGGGAACAAAGTTATCTATAGATGATTTTCCAAAATCTCCTAGTGAGGTGGAGGACATGAGTAGAGTATCTTATGCTAGTGCAGTTGGCAGTCTTATGTATGCTATGGTCTGTACTAGACCAGACATTGCCCAAGCAGTGGAAGTCTTGAGTCAATTTATGGCTAATCTTGGACGGATACATTGGGATGCAGTTAAGCAAGTATTCAGATATTTGAGGGGTACATTAGATTACTCCATATATTATCATGGTAACTCTTCTAGATCTTAGCATTCAATTTGTATTCATGGGTTTGTGGATTTAGATTGGGCAGGTGATATTGACCGCAAGAGATCCACCAGTGCTTATGTGTTCACTATGTTTGGTGGCGCCATCAGTTGGATGAGCAAGTGACAACCTGTGGTTGCTTTGTCCACTATAGAAGCTAAGTACATGGCTGCTACACATGCTTGTAAGGAAGCCATTTGGCTTAAGAGATTGTGTTTTGATGTTGGTGTTGATGTAGAATAGATTACTATTTGGTGTTACAGTCAAAGTGCTATTTTCCTTGCGAAGAATCCAACTTTCCATGCCAGAACGAAGAACATTGATGTGCAGTATCACTTTGTGAGAGATATGGTGGAATATGGAAAGGTAAATTTGGAAAAGGTAGATATTGTGAAGAATGTTGTAGATGCATTAACGAAACCAGTGGGCACTGAGAAGTTCAGATGGTGTTTGGAGTCTATGGGCCTTTCAGCCTATAGCGGTTAGCTCCTATTATGTTCCTGTTGCTCTTACTAGGTGTTTGACAAGTGGGAGAATGTTAGGAATAAGGTGTCTCAACCTTGTATAATTCCTATTCTTATTATTTTTTTTTGTAAAATGTATTTCTTGCAAAGAATGTTGATGTGTCGACATCTTGAATTGTGTGTAAGGAGATCATGACTAAAATGGTTATGACAGATTCCTATAACACGTAAGAGCTATGTTAGGAAGATTTAATGACAGGTGAAGACATGTGGAAACTAAGATATTTGAGTACTGTACCTAATACGGTTTACCTTTTGGGAGTAGCCCTAAAGTGAAGCACATGTTATAAGCGTTCTTAGGGTTGCGAAGAGATGCAATGCAAAAAAGGTGTATTGTTGGTATTGCGAGTAGCTACTGGAGTCTTCTATTGTTGATGTTGAACTTGTATTGCAAGTGTATTGTAAACTCATGTTGAAGATAATACATTGTGCAGGTTCTGAAGGGGTGGGGTTTGCATCGGCAAATCCTAGTGTTATGTGTTCCTTTCTCTGTCTATTTTCTGTATGCATGGTTGGTTGCAATATTGTTGTTTACATGATATTGAATTTGTAAGTGTAGAAGATTTTAATAGGATTTTCATCATACTTTTCTTATGAGATTAGTGTAGGAAGCTATTTCTACACCTGAGTTTCCTTACAGAGCACAACATTTATAAGATAGAGCATGTCAAGTCCATAGTGAGTACCAAGTCACTCATGTGCCGAGTCACTCAAGTGCCAGGTAGACACTATATACCAAGTGATAAATGAGCCAAGTATGCAATGCATGTCAAGTCATTCAGATGCTAAGTCATAGTATAGAAATCAGTATATGTAGAGCATAAAAGACTTCAGATGCTAAATAACACATTTTTGTCATGGTTGTTTGTATTGGCACAAAATACTATGTAAACCATTTTTGAGCCAACATATAGATTAAATTATGATATTTTAGTGATAAGAATAGATCTTAAGTTGGAATCCCTATGAATTACATGCATCCAATTAGGTAAAGAGGAGGTTTAAGTGGAAAAATGGATGAAGCACAACAATTGATTCATACCTAACCCTAAGTCACCTAGGTATTCTTAAACAAGACAATCCCTAAAATTCATATGTATGTGGAAGAAGTGAAGAGAGAAGCTTGCATGACCAATTAGAGTATTCAAGCTAGCTAAGGAGTTGTGAATTGAAATTGCATTATAGAATAAGTTAAAGGAGAATAGAGGAAGGAACAAGTAAACAACAGAGAGACATCTAATCAAAAAGGATCAAGAATACATTAGGTTAGAGGTGACCTATCATCAAGTAACAAATTGCTAACCATAGGATCAATATTGAGTCATTCTAATAGGTGAATTAGTTAAATCTCTTAACAAAATAGTCCTAATAGGGTATATTGAAATCCTATAACAAGGTGCTTACATAATTGTGAGTTAATGTCCTTTAACAAGGCACACTTTTAATAGGGTGTTCAAATCCTTTAACAGGGTAAGACTTAATAGTCTTTTTAAGCCTTTAATAGGGTAGATCATGTCTCATTATCAAAAATTGTAACCTTCATTGGATATACTTTATTCTTCAGTAGTGAAGATTTGTGGGTGTCATCCCCACTCAATTTTTAGCTTCTCATTGGAGGGTTTCAAGGTAGTCATATCTGGTGTCATATATGTGTTAATGCTTACTTGTTTACATGATTTAGATGTACATGTTTTACATGGTATTTTAGTTTACTTATTGAATGTATGAGATGGGTGTGTGGTGAATGTTTTATGGGTCAAAGTTTAAACTATTGATTCACACCTCCCTACTAGGATTTTACCTTTACTATTGTAATTCCAACAATTGGTATCAGAGCCTACTTCTCTAGAAGAGAAGCTTTGCATCTTTGAGGAAAGATATTGAAAATGGAAGTCTAGAAGTTGGGAAAGATCATTGAGAATTACGGAATTGAAATACAACTCATTCTAAATCAACTAAATGAAGCAAGAGAAGACTTAAAGAAATATTTGAACAGAATGAAGGAAATTTCTATCAAGGAAAATGACACACAATACAAAGAGATGGACACTACTAAGCTATTTGCTAATGGAGACTCCAATGAATATAATGTAGCAATTGTAGATCTAATGGAAAAGAATAAAGCCTAAGCTGAAGAAATTAGAAATCTCAAGTTAGAGAAAGAATCACAAGCCATACTTCTATGTGAGGTGACTGAAGAAAAAAAATATGGAAGACAAAGTCATGATTAAAGCTAACAAATTTTTTTTGACCAATAGACTAGTAGAGAAATCATCAGAGATAAATATGATTGCTAACATGCAATTGGATAATTTGAGTCAAATGATGAATACCAACTATGAATTGAATGTAAAGGACATTGAAGTTGTAGAATGAACAATTAAATAAAGACCTAAAAATGGAAAATGAATTGGTTGAAAGATTCAATATACCAAGTGAAGCCATCAAATACTTTGAGAAATTATTGAGATCCCCTAGATCTAAAAATGATACATCTGGACAAGGATACACAAGTACTAAAGAAGGAGAGTCATCCAAAAATGCTGAAGAAAGGAGCAACAAAGGTAAGAATTCCAAACTTCCTTGCCATAATTGTGGCAAGAAAGGACATACTACTAATATGTGTAAGAGAAAGACTACAAATTAGGATGTTAAGCATAAGAGCATGGTTCACTATCATAAGTGCAACAAAAAGGGTCATCAATCACATGAATGAAAAATTAGGACCATGCACATGTCAAGATTCAAAGGATATTAGAATTATGGACATAGAGCTTTTTAGTGCAGATCCAAACCCATGTGGTCATTAGATAGGAAAACAAAGGTAAAGAAAAATGACAACTCTTACAATTGGGATTATAATAAAAGATATAGATATCATTATTGTCTAGAGTATGGACATGTTTCAGATATTTGTAGAAGGAATCACTTGAGAAGTGATTATAAAAGGTGGTTGAGTCAAACTATGGGTTTTAGTTGTCTAAAGATTGGTCACATCAGTCAATATTGTTCAACAAGGTCAAAGGCACCAAGTTGTGAGTTCAATAAAGATAAAGGAAAATGCAAAAAAGATATTGAAAATGTCAGAAATGAAATGAACAAGATATGCAAAAAAAGGAGGATTGCAACACATCAACTATAGATCAAATCACTTCACCCAATGGGTCAGGTGATCACACCTCATCAAACTAAGCAATCAAGAGATATGTGTGACTGATATTCAAAATTCATATCATACATCAGTTCCAAAAGATTTAGTACTCAAAAGTCTACATAAGCTTGAATAAAGATGCAAGAGGTTATTAGGAATAAAAGAAAAAGTCCTTAAGTTTTTCATGTTATTATCGAGCATGAAAAGATTTCTATGATTTTTTAGTAAAATTCTAGAGGATACCAACCTAATAGAATAGATAGTTTTTGCTAAGCTAGTAATGGTTGTCAAATGAATTGTCATGCCCAAAAAATACAAGGGCAAAAATGGACCAATTTTTTTTTTTAAAGATAATAATTGAACTTGCTAGGTTTTGCTGAGTTTGTCACCAAAAGATAAAATATATGTACTCAAAAAGATTGACACGAGACCCCTTATCAAATCTTAAGATTCCCACTCAGTATTTAAACCAAATAAATTCAATTAGTTAAAAGACTTCACTTAACTATATTTAATTACATTTTAAATTAATTCATCCTTAGAACAATAGTAACACTATAATTTACCATATTTTAAGTCCTATTAACTTTGATAAATTATTAATCTAAACTCAATTTCATGAGTAAAAACTTTACTAACTTAAACTAAAAACTTACTTAAATTAAAAACTACTTAAATTAACACTAACTTAAATGAATAACTATCTTAAAACAAACTAACTTAATTTAATAAAATAACTTAAAACCAAAACTACTAATTTTTTTTTAAAATTTAAAACCTTAAAAAAGTAACAAACTAAACTAAAATTTCAAAAGAATAAAATAGAACAAACCTAAATTAAATAATCCCATCGATTTCTAACATAAAAAAAAACTTCATTCACAATCTACTAACATTCTAACTTTAAAACTTTAAATTGATCTACTCCATTTAAATCCTATCCTACCCACCCCTCCACTATGACCAAGCACTTCTCCAAGCACTTTGACAATTGATGATGTGCACTGCCCAACACACCAACTACTGACAAAACTAGTCTATGGTCTATTCCTCACCACCCATGACAAGACCATCCAATGGCTCAATAAGGTAAGAAAGAAATGTTTGATTATTATAAAAAACTTTCTTAGTTTGTTGACTTTAATGCCAATCAGGCCTGTGTTCTTAGACTAATCCACTTACCACTAGCTAGTACTAATGATGATGAAGATTGGGTACGTGGGAGACCACAATTCTGCAGGCCCAACTAAAACTATGACCGTGCCTAGGGGAGATGCAGGGGATGTTAAAAAGTGTTAAACTTAAAAATAAGCTACCCACCACATGGCACCAACTGACCAAAACATGGTGCACTTTCCCAAGCACATATTTCAAAAGGGAAAAGGTGGAGTATGTGGCCCAAGGTTTTATCAATTGATAACTAGCCCAACAAATGTACAAGCAAGGGAAGAGAATGGGATTTAATCCCAAGTCAAAATAAGTCTTAATTAATACACCCCTTGCACCCCCACACATGTCATAATAAAATTTAATGCAAGGATCAGTCTAATAAGGTTGCGCTAGATATGGTAGAGAGGAGGAAACATTAAAGGTTGGGAGCTAGACTAGGATAGTGCATTAGGAGTAGTTATGAATTAATGTGTAGCAGATGAGGTTTCCTAGGATATTTCTTATTACAAATTAATATTTATTGATTTATTTTAGTGTATTCATTTAATCAAAGCTAACTTATTTATTTAATTCTAGGAGAATATGTAGGACATGCTTTAAGATTCTCTATTACAAGGGGAAAATTTAATTTTGTTTCCCATACAAAAACCAGAGAGAGTTTTTACTCTATGAGTACTCTTTTTTTTCTAAGTGTTAGAATTGCTAAGTGATGATTTTTCAAGCAATGTTTTTTTTTTGTGTAACAAGGGAATAATATATATATATATATATATATATATATATATATATATATATATATATATATATATATATATATATATATATATATATATATATATATATATATATATATATATATATATATATATATATTACACTATTAAACTTTGTTAAAACAAAGTTAAGCCAAGAAATTGAATAATTTCTTTAAACAACATTGCAGGATTGATCCTTTTTTTTCTACTACTATGAAATTGAATCAACATTCCATACATAACATAATATCATTTATTTACTTATTTTTTAATTTTCCTTAATATATTTTCTCTTGAAAATCTCAAAATTGAACATCATCATTCTACCTTATCTTGATATTCATTCCTATAACTGAAAGGAAATTACAAAAACCTCAAAAGAACGATATCACTTAAAACACTATTTTATTGACAACCTGATTCAAAGGCTTCACCGAGAAAGAACCAGGAAGAAAAATCGACATCGTTGCCACTACAACAAAGGTTTAAAATACATTTCTACATAGGATTTTAATCCTGAACATAATTGAATTTCAACAAGAAATGTAAATTTCCTTCATGACCTTTATCAAGGAATCCATATCATTTTTTTCAATACATCACTGAGATTGTGGAGGGAACAAAATCTGACTAGGTGACAAACAAACATAACAAAGAGACAAAAATATGACATTCATTTCCATACTGGGTTTTCACAACAAACATAAAACTAGGGAGAAGGTGGATTTTCCCAACAAGAGACATCAGGGACAACACCAAAACAAATGCCCTATCAGGGCTATAATTCAAGAGCTTTCATTCTTCCATTCTTACATGCCAAAACTCATATGTGGTTTGTGCTAATAGGTAGGGGCCCATAACACCCTACCCTCTCTCCCTCTTCTCATCCTCAGAAGAGACTCTACACTGTTGGGGTCCAACTAAAGACCTTTCCCCAAAAATGACCACTTCTGCCCTATCCGAGGGTGAGTAATGCCAAAACACCCATACAAAGAAAACTTCAAAATTCAAGCAAAACATGAAGAAAAAGCAATCAAGAAAATATGTTTCGATCCTTCCCAAGCATACCCAACATACATACAAGCATACCAATGAACAACACAATAACATAAGCATGAACTAAGCATGAAACAAAATGAGCAACATGAACAACATGAACAAAGGAGATGAAGAACTCCTACCTTCACAAAGAGGTTATGGTAAAGTGAACAAATTGAGAAGAGCTTTTCCTTCCTTGCCTTCAATCTTCCAAGAATTCTCGCTAAAAGTAGAGATTGGGTAACAACCAAAACTACTCAAAAAAAGCCTCCCAATAAGATCCAAACTCAACCACCTAAAAAGGGCAATAACTTCCCCCACTTGCATAAAAATATAGAGTTTTCTAACTCAACCGAACCTAATGTTAACCTCTAAGTGGAGTTGAGGTTATTCAACCCATGCTATCAACTTTCAATTTTCGCACTAAGGCAAAAATGGACTTTTTGAGTGACCATAAAAGTCAACAAAAGGGGCTAAGGGGGTGGAAAATGCCCCCAACTGATACCCATACCCCTTGGGTATTAAGATTTCATGCTTTAAGGCTTAAAAGATTAATTTGGGACCAACCAAATGCTTGGAATTTCTAGGACTATCTAACAACTCCAAAAAGTAGATTACACACTAATCTGTATTAGGGGTAACTAAACTTGATTAAAAATAGATTAGCAAAAAGGTCACTAACTTAGTCCAACTAGGTCCAAAGGTTACATAGTTAACCCTAACTACCATGCTATAATGCATATACAATTCACGAGTGTCAAGTGACACTATAAGAACACGGTTACAAAACATTAACATTTACTGATCATGGAAAGATACATTCATACATCTCACAATACAATTAAGACATGAACAATAGGGTTTCCACAAATGGGACATAAGGTTTAGTTTCATTTCTCCATTAGGTTTATTGGCTAAAATATCCTACACACTCATTGCACACATCAGTAGTTAGAGAAATCACATGCATATATGTATCTAATGTTTCAGGGTAATCACATAACTAAAATATCCATCTTCCAAATAATTGGTTGTTTAATTAATTTCTAATCACATTTAATCATCAGTAAATACATAATCAATATAACATAACTTATTCATTAATTCAAATTAACATACTAGAATAATCATCATTAGGAATGCATATACCTAACATCATAAACATCTCTAACTAAGGAATACTGAACTATCTAAAAGCATGTAACCTAATCATCAAGGTGTCATAATAAATTTCATCATCATTAGATGAAAAAACCTTATATCATCTTTAGTGAAATTTTAATGTTTAAACAATCGAGATGCTATAGTAGTTCTCGAATCACTTAAGCATTAAAACATGGATGTGTGAATTGCTCTCAATTTCATTAGGACATACACAATATAAACATTACTTCATATCCATTTAAATCTCCTATGATGATTTTAATAGAGAATTCATATTTGATAATTACATACGAGGAGGTTCCTTACATGAATGGAAAGACTAGTGGATGCCTAGTGAGCAAAAAATTAGTTGATGTTGAGCTTACAACTATGTAAGCACTTAGCATTAATTGTAATATTTCAAAGAAATATTTTATCAATTTCTACTCATTTAACATCATTCAAAACCAAGAAAGAGCTAGAGACTATTTAGAAATTCATTTGAAGTGATTGCAGGAGATCTAACCAATAATTTGACACCATTTCATCAAATTTTGTAAGGTATTTATCATGTGCTGAGATACATTATTTTCTATTTCGTAAACCCTAATTTTTAAAAATGGCATCTAGTTCAAAGGATGTAGAGGGTAAAGAGGGTTTGAATGTTCAGTTGGTTAGTAATGAAGTAAAATAACCTAATTTCAAAGCCAAACTAGACATTGCATACAAACAAGATCCCTCTGATGTATTATCCATGATACAACTAAAAGGTTTAATGATTCAAGATTTCAAAAAGTGTTGCAATTGTAAAATTGGGAGTATTGGTGACATTGAAATAAGAGAAGCATATGGAAAACTTTGTGAAAATGGTGTGTTGAGGGAAGAATTCAATATTGTAGAAAAGAAAGGGTTAACTTGTGCCCTAGATTTCCCTAATGTTTTCAAAATTAAATGGATTACGATTGTATTGAGTAGGATTCATGATAGTTTACTATGGTTAGAAAATGGGCCAATAAAAATCACCAAAAAAATAATCCATAGGGTAACAAGGTATCAAACCCTAGATCAGCTAAAGAATACGGGGAGCGAGTCAAAAGAGGCTATTGAAAAGAATACATGGGCTATGTGGAATAAGAGGGGAATGCCAATTGACACCATCAAAAATCCTTTGATAAATTTTTCAATAAGGCTAGTTTGACATAAGTTCTACCAATCAAGAAGATTGAATAGTGTGCCATGTATTGTAGTGGATGTAGGTTACAAGATTGTGAAGAAGGATCATACATATGATATTGCTGAGCTACAACTATAATAATTGATTGAAAAACTAGGAGAAATAAGAAAAATAAAGAGTTCTTAGTGAAAATTTGGATCTATTTTGATATGTAACTTCTTTTATGTTTAGAACACATTTCCTACATTTGGCACTATGGCATTGAAGACAAATAGGTATGTAGTAGTTCAAATAGGAGATTTCATCGAACAATTAGGTGAAAAGTTTGAGTCATTAATGACTAATTACTTTGAGGACTTCAAGTAATCTATGAAGAAGACATTGAGGATTCTAATATCATTAGTTGAAAAATATTATGATGATGTTTGTTTCCTAGTTTACGCTGATTTTACATTTGTTCAAGAAACAATTCCAAAAGTAAGATTCCTAAGGCCATTAGGCTATGAAATTAATGTAGGTGAGGCTTCTGCAGCAATAACAACATTACTTGTAGAAGATATAGACAAAAATGCCAAAGCATTTGGTAATTATAAAATGGCAAAATCTAAGATTACTATGGAATTAAAGATTTCTTTTGTCATCAAGAAGAAGGAGAAGTTGGCAAAGAAATTGGAAGATAAATTTGCTAAAGGTGCAAAGTAGGAAGAGTATGAAGAAGAGGATGAAGAGGTAGAAGGCACTTAGACCCAAGCACAACTTGCATTAACACAAGAAAAGGGTGAAGATCAGCAAGAGGAAGAAGAAAAAATTGTACAAGGTATCGAGGAATAAGAAGCCAAGGAAGAACCTACTCCTATTGATAAGAAGAAGAGAAAGGCTAAGGCACAAACATTGACAAGACTCAAGAAGGTTGGTAAACCAAGCTAGCCCAAATGTACAACACCTACCATAAGGGCTAGTACATGTGTCACTTCACAAAAGGCTAAAGAGAAAGCCAAACCTACAGAGTGGGAAGGAGGAGCACATAAAAGAATAAGGAGAAAGTACACTTCTAAAGATGAATTTGCTGAGGAAAGAATAGAATTTGATGACAATAGCCAATTCCAAGTGGTAAGTCATAATCCATCTTCAAATATAGACAACCTATGTCATGGCAATATTAAAAATAATGTAGATTTATCAAAATTCTCCCACATTGATTTTGATAATCTTGGAAAAGTTGAAAAGAATCAAGCGGAGGAGGCAATATATGCCATGATGAAATTTTTAAAGAAAGCACCTCTAGAAATTGCCAACTCTATCCCTAAAATCTTATATGAAAAAGTTGAGATCGCATTATTGTTTGAATGTAGAAAGGAAAATTAGGGAGACATAACTTGCTCATGTTATGCCTAAACTTGGTAAGGCACAAATTGGTAAAGCCATAAAGAAATATGATACTAGATTTTTTCCTAAATATAGATGTGAGGCCCTGCCCTGACCCATCATAGCATAGTGATACATTACTATTATTTTGACATTCATGACTCGAGATGTCAAGACATTATCTGATGCTTAGAATATACTATATTATTTCATGTTGTGTGATGTTACTTTTAGATATATTTGATGATTGTCATTTAATGTTTCATGTATATGTATGATGATGAAATCAATAAATGTAGGATTGAGACTTTGATTTAAGAGATTTTAAATGGTTAAAAATTAAGTAGGATGAAGAAACCCTTATTGATTTATGTCTCAATTTATGTGAATTTCTAATACGTATACATATATGTACATGTGATTCTACGGGACTACTAATGTCTGCAATGAGTGTGTAGATATTTTAGTCGAGAAACCCTACGGAAGAATAGAACTGATCTCTATGTGCTAATTTTGGCAACCTTGTTGTTTCTAATTCTAGTATTGTATTGTGACATGTATGTATGTATCTTTCTATGTTCAGTGAATGTTAGTGTTCGTAACTATGTTCTTTTAGTGTCGCTAGACACTCGTAAATTGTTTATGTTCTTCAGTGTGTTGATTGGGGTTAGTTGTGTAACCTTTAGAACTAAGTTGGTTCAAGTTAGTGTCAGTTTTTTGTTTGGTTCTTAATCGAGTTTAGTCATTCTTAATCTGGATTAGTGCTTAATTTGCAATGTTAGAGTAGTTAGATGGTCCTATTTTATTCCTAGATTTTGTTTGGCTCTAAACCTATTGGCTTTAAACCTATACCCTAAGGCTTAAAACATGAAATAATTTTACCCAAAGGGTATGGTATGGGTTAGGGGTCTTTTCCAACCCCTAAGCCTCTTTTATTGACTTTTGAGGCCACTTAAAAAGTGTCATTTTGCTTTTGTGCGAAAATTGACTATGGCTATTATGAGTTGTCTCACCTCACCTCCATTTAGTGTTTAACCATAGTGTGGGTTGAGTTAGGAGCTTCTAGATTTGTAGGTGGGTGGGTGAAGTTATTGATCCCTTTGGTGGTTGAATTTGAGGCTTATTTAGAGGCCCTTCTTGGACTAGTGGAGGTTGTTACCCAATCTCTAGATTTAGAGAGGAGACTTGGAAGATTTTAGCAAGGAATGGAAAAGCTCTACTCAAACTTGTTCATTGCCATTACCTCTTTGTGAAGGTAGGAATTCTCATCTCCCTTGTTCAGATTTCATGTTTGTTTCATGCTTATGCTACCTTGTTGTTTTTTCAATGTTTGTATGTTTGTGGGTATGTTGGGAAGCTTTGAAAACCATGTTATTTTGGATGATTTTCTTTCATGTTTATGTTTGCAATTTTGAGATTTTTCTTGCATGGGTGTTTTAGTATTACTCACCCTTGGATAGGATAGAAGTGACCAATTTTGGGAAAGGTTTGTTTAGTTGGACTCCAACCAGTGTAGAGTCTCTTCTCAGGATGAGAAGAGGGAGAGAGGGTAAGGTATTATGGGCCCCTACCCATTAGCACAAATCTCGTATGAGTATGGCATGTTTAAATGGAAGAATGGAAGTTCTTGGTTAATAGCCTCGATTGGGCATTTGATTTGGAGTTGTGCTTGACTTATCCTATTGGAAGAATCCACCTTTCCCTAGTGTTGATTCATTGTGAATCATATTGTGAAAACCTTGTACGAATATGCATGTTTGAATTGTTCTTGGTCATGCTTTTGGTCACCTGATCAGATTCTGTTCCCTCCATGGTTCTTGAATGTGTTGCAGAGAACATTATGAATCCCTTGATGAGGGTCATGAAGAAAATTAAATTAAATTTTTGTAATTGGGATTGATATCCTATGTAATTTGTATTCCAAACTTTGCTGTAATGGCGACGAAGCCAAGTTTTCTTCCTAGTTCTTTCCTGGCTGAGCCTTTGAATCAGGTTTGCCAATAAAATTGGTGTTTGAGTATAATTGGTTATTATGTGATTTAATTGTGATTTAAATTTAGATTGATACATATCAAAAATAGGATGGAATTGATGTTGACTTAATTTGGCAAAATTTCAAGTTTTCTTATATGTTGAAAACAAAAATTATGATCATCCATGTAGATGTAGTTTTCATGATTACTAGAATCAAACAATTATTGCATTATTGGACAAAACGAATAATTCAAATTCTTGGTATGTTAAGGTTGTAACAAGTCTTTATAGATTTTCATTAAAAAGAACTTAATGACAAAGGTCAAATTATTCCAATTTAAGTCATATAGGAGATCAATTGATTTTGGTGTCATTGTGACTCAAGCTATGGTATAAATGTCTTAAATCTATTCAAAAAAATAAACCTTAAAATATAGACATATATATATATATATATATACTTTGCCTTGTAATTCTATACTTGGAAATATTTCAAAAAAAAGTAAATGTGTGTTTCAAAAGAGTAAACTCTCTGTCTTTTGTATTGGAAAAGAATTGTTACCATTTTGGTAATAGAGAATCTAAAAGATTCCCTCTTTATCCCTTTTGCTTTATGAAATTTTGTATTTAAAAATCATAAAAAAAAAAAAAAAAAATCTAGTTAAAAGAAAGAAATTATAATTTAACAAATATCCTAACTCATACCTATAAAACTTTATATGTTAAATTCTTTATGTTCTCTCCTTAGGCATCAGTTATGAAGCTAGCAATTTAAAAAGGTTTTAACAAAGTTTTGTTTAAAGCAAAGTCAATATGGTTTATGAGGGTGATGTCACCATGTCCCCTCACATTGACCTTGTGCAGTGGTCATATCTTCCTACTTGTGCTAGCCTTGTCTTGCTTGGTTGTTTGAAATGTATTAAAGTTTTTTGTTGTTGTTTAAACTTTCTTTCCACCCTCCTTGCTGGTCGCCACCTCATGGTTGAAGTCTGCACACATTTTTTCTTGGTGTCTTGGTCTACGCTGAGGGTGGATTGGGCAGAGCACTGTCCTAAGGACAGTGCTTGGGAAGTGCTGCCCAAGGATGTAGGGTAGGGAATGTAGGGGGAGGAGGGTAGAGTAGGATTATGTTAGTATAGGATAGAGTTAGATAGTGTAGTTAGTATAGGTGTTAGTGTTAGTAGCTAGTTTAAACTTAGTTATTTGTAATTAGATTTGTTTATTAATTTTTAGTTCTAGTTAAATTTGTTTAAGTGGTTAGCATTATTTTATCTGTAGTATGTATAAGAATAATTTAAGTATTATTTAGTTTTATTTTTGGTAATTGTTATTATTAATGGAAATATCTTAATTACGTTAGATTGCCAATTTTAATGTAATTATATCTTTATGACTAATTTACAATTTTGATAAATGTTGATTTTTAATAGTTAATTACTTTAACTTTAGGAAGTTCTTTTTAATCTCTAATGAAGTATAGTTTTACGCAATATCGTAATTAGTATGTTTTATTTCTTTATCTAGTAATGTTAGTATGGTTTGATTTTAATAGATTACAAAGTTAATTGATATTTCTATTTAGAAATAAAGTTAAGTTTGTTATGATATTTAAAAATAGATTTAAATAATATTGAAATCTTAATCTGAATTTAATGATGGATGAAATGTTATTTTAATTAGATGATATCTTTTTAGTGCAAAAGTTTCAAAATAATTAGACCTCGAATTATAATTGTTATCCAATTGATTTAAGGGTATTAATCCTTATTTCTATTTTAATCATTATTTTTTATCCTTTAATGTAAATGAATCATCAATGTGTTAAAACTTTCATAAATTGAATTTGGATTTGTTTAAATTAATTAATCGACTAAACTATGAAAGTTTTAATTTTGATGATCTAATCATACCCATTGATTTTAAACTCAACCTTATCGAACTTAGAGCATTTTAATTATCAATTTTTTAAATTAAAAAAAAAATTGCATTCTTGCCTTGTAGTTTGGGCATGACAATAGGGCCTTCAACATATTACAGAATAATATAGAAGATGTTGTAAAGAAGACCACACAAGTGTGGAAAATTACATATGGACTAACTACAATAAAAGAAGGATAATAGGAACCTTTTAAGGTTAAAGATGATGAAGAAGATGAAAAAAATGAAGGCACAATTGAGGGAGGTATTGAAATGAATGTAGATGATTAGGAAATAGCTGATGTAGAGAAAAACAAGAACAAAGTGTACAAGATACACAATTGCCAGATATTAGCCCTCAAATAAAAAGTGTGAAGAAGGTACTTGAGAATATTTTCTCACTATATACAAAACTATGCAATCCCACACTATTCAGACAAGAAACAAGGAATTACATCTTGAGCTTGGAGAGTAACATACAGTCATTAGGAGCTAAATTGTCCATGACTCTAGCTCAAAGTGAGAAGCATTTTAGGAATTTATTGCAAACCTAGAGCTAGCTAAAAATATTATCTATAGAAGAAACCAACATAAAGACCAAACTGATCAGCATCCAAACTACATTGGCTCCTCACATGGAGATTTTTCCCAAGGAGTTAGGCTATGCAAAAACTCTTATGAAGAAATAATCCAATCATTTTACATTAGATGGCCTAGTTCAACTTCTTGCCAAGTTGGCCATCCAAATTAAGTCTCTGGATGTAGCTTGTGACAATCAAGATGTCACTATTAAAATTATCATTGAGTTCCATAAATCTTTCTTGGACAAACACACTATTAGTGTATATCCCATTGACATTAGTATTAAAAAGAGGAGAAAAGTAAAAGATTAAGAGAAAGAGAGTTAAGCTAAGAGAGAGAGTAAGAGCATGGGGAAGAAAGTATGAAATGAAAGAGTATCAATTGAGGCATATCTACTTAGCAAGAGTAAAAATTTTAGTATAGAACTAGATCTAACAACTCAGGGGAAGTTATTAGATTTTGAGGTATAAGTTTTAAAATTTTGATACTTTGAAATTTTATACAGTAGCCTAATAAGAGATATGTTATGCTCATAAGTATAAGGATATCAATGCATGACCAACTATTGTTGACACTCATGTCAAAGGGGGAGATTTTTGATCTCAGAGTGGTTTTGACGAGTGTCTATAAACTTAATTAAGTCATTTACTTAGTTCATGCTGAACAAGTAGTATATGTCAAGCACAACATGTATAAGATAGAGCATGTTGAGTCCATAGTGAGTGCTAAGTAACTCATGTGCCAAGTCACTCACGTGTTGAGTAGATAGTGTATGCCAAGTAATTTAGGAGCTAAGTAAGTAGTGCATGCAGAGTTATTCAGATGCTGAGTCACACTATAGAAATCAGTATATGCCAAGTAGCAAAGACTTCAAATGTTGAGTACCACAATTTTGTGCTAGTTGTTTGTATTGGAACAAACTACTATGTAAATCATTTTTGAGCTGACTTATAGATTGAATTAGGATATTTTGGTGATAAGAATGAAGCTTAAGTTGGAATCCTTATGAAGTACATGCATCCAATTAGGTAAAGGAAATGTTTAAGAAAAAAATGGATAAATCACAGCCATTGATTCATACCTAACCCTAAGTCATATATGTCTTCCTAAATAGGATAAACCCTGAACTTCATATGTGTGTAAGATGTGAAGAGAGAAGTTTGCATGCGCAAAAAAAGTATTCATGGTGGATAAGGAATTATGAATTTGAAATACAATGTAGAATCAATTAATGGAGAATAGACGAAGGAAAAAGTAAACAACAAAGAGACATTTGATCAAGAAGGATCAAGAATACATCATTTTAGAGGTGATCATTCATCAAGAAACAAAGTGCTAACCATAGGATCAATATTGAGTCATTCGAATAGGTGAATTATTGAAATCTCTTGATAGAGTAGTCCTAACAGACTATATTGAAACCCTCTAACAAGGTGCCTACTTAATTGTGAGTTAAAGTCCTTTAACAATGTACACTTCTAACTAGGTGTTGAAATCCTTTAATAGGGTAAGACCTAGAATAGTCTTTGTAAGCCTTTAATAGGGTAGATCTTTCACAAGGTAGATCATGTCTCATGTTCAAACATTGTAACCTTCACTGGATACACTTTATTACTACAGTCATGAAGATTTGTGGGTGTCATCCCCACCTAGTTTTACCTTGTCATTGGAGGGTTTCTGGGTAATCATATTTGGTGTCACATATGTGTCAATACTTAGTTACTTACATGATTTAGATGTATCTGCTTTACATGTTATTTTAGTTTACTTATTGAATGTATGAGATGGATGTTTTTCCAACAACCCTTGACTTTGATCTAGTTCTCTGCACTTTATGATGTGCTTTTATTTCAATCTCGTAGGTCTATTTTTTATTTTCTATTATAATTAAAAAAAATTAAAAGAATAATTAATGATTTAATTTAATGAAATTTTTAAAAGGAAAAATTAATATTTGATTATATTTAATTGATAGAGAAATTAATTAAATACATGAATTAAATTTAAAGATATAGCTAAAGTCTAGTTTTGGGTGTAATAATATTAATTTAATTTAATAATAATAATTTAATTTATTTTTGATTGGTAAATGGCTGAAGACTAGAGTAATTATTATTATTTTTTATGATTAATTATTATTATATGGTATGCGAAGGTAGATTCAAACCCAAGACCTCCCACATGAGAGGCTCGCAAGTTACCATTGTGTTGTAGGCTTTTGGCTATAATTTAATAATAATATATTTAGGACTTCATTTTTAAATAAACACTAAATATTATTATTACTTAAGTTAATAAATATTGTTATCAAAGTGGTTCTTAAGAATTAATTAAAGAGAGAAAGAAAATTATTTAATAGAGGTATTTCACTTAGATAACAAAAAGATAGAGCATATATATTAAAATATAATTAAATAATAAAGGAAAAGGTCTTTTCACGCAATTGCACAATCAAAGCCCTAAATTGGGGGAAAAAATTATTAGCAAATTAGAGTTCATTTCTTGGGGACTGGGTTTTTGTAGAGCACTTTTTTGAGAAGAGTTTTAGAAGAAAGTGTATTACTTGTGTACTCTATGCATTTTTTGTATAAGCTTCATATTTTGGTAGAACCTTGTGGATTATTTCCATAGTAGTGTTCCATTGTTCAAATTCTTGTCTTCTTTGTGTTTGGATAAATTTTCTTTTGTAATTTTAGATTTGGTTGAAATCCATGTGTTGAAATTACTGCTTCTCTGTTCTTGATTTCATCTGTAAACAAAATTGAATAAATTGAAATCCTAGTCATATATTTTAATTGTTCTTTGTTCTGAAATTATTTGTATATGATAAATTGAGAATTGGAACCCTTGTTCTATGTATTTAATAGATGGGATTTATAATTTTTGTCTGTAAACAAAATTGAATAAATTGAAATCATGGTCGTATATTTTAATTGTTCTTTGTTCTGAGATTATTTGTATATGATAAATTGAGAATTGGAATCCTTGTTTTGTGTATTTAATAGATGGGCATTTTAATTAGGTAGAATCTTAGAAAGAAATCGAATTATAGAATGGAAAAATTTGACATTTTGTTTGGGTTTTTCCTATCATTTTAAATTTCATAATTTTATAAAAAAATATAAATAAAATATAAATTGAATGGGGGAATGAGTTTGTTTATTTTTATAAAATATTATTGATGAAAAATATTAAATGTGAGTGGGAGGTAGGCCACCACACCACACCTCCCCTCATCTCTCTCCTCCCCATCGGCAGTATACATAAATGCTAATGTGCATCATCTATTTCTACTCCAATAGCAGTCTGCTACGGTAGTCGAGTCGCTGCAAGACAACAACCCTCTAAACAAGCCAATAGATATTTTATTTATAAAAAAAATTTATTAAAAATTAATTGATTTTTTGTCTATTAATAGTTTTTGTTAATTGTTAATTTATTAATATTTAATAATTTTTTTAATATCATTTAGTAAATATTAATTAATTTAATAAAATTTAATTAATAGTAAATATTGTTTAATAAGTTTGAATTAAAATATGACTATGTTATGATTTCATGATTATGATTATTAATGATCTTGTAATTGTTTATTAAATAATTGAGAATTATTATTTAATAATTATTTAAATTATTTTATGATATTTAACAAAGGCATTTTTATTTTCATAGGTTAATGATAATGATGCATTCAAATTTAAATTATCTGAATATGGGTTGAGTTGAAAGGGGAAAATTGTAAACTTTGTCAAACTGAAGATTTACTATGAAATGAAAACTTGAACCCTATTGTATCCTCAAAATGTGTATTTTCAAAACCAAACAAAACCTCAAAACTACACTATTAGTCGTATACTTTATTGTGTGTTGGGTTTGGGGGTTGACTTAAAGTGTTGACTAGTTTCAAGATGTCTACCAGAGGCCAAGAGTTATTACTTTTGGTGATGTCATGGATTTTATTTATGTTTACTTCTTTTTGGATTTTTCATATGTGACTTTCTACTTTTATTGAGCTTAGGGTAGGTTATCTGTATGTCTTTCTTGAAAGTGGCTTGCAATGGAGGTCAGAGCCCTAAAGAGGCTACATGGGTAACCCATTGTAGATTATTTTAATAAATGATGATATTACATTACATGAGATAAATGAATTAACAAGATTAATTATTCTTCCTCACTAATGCTTTGAATGCTAGTATAGACTAGGATGGGAGTAGAGAGGATGCTTAGCTATGACCTTGCTTCATTAGTATGCCTTGTCAGTACAAAAAGATACTAGTGCCACATAGAGTCACTGCAAGGTCAAAGTCTAGTAAATATTCTAAGGTAACCTTAGATTTGGCTCATGCAATGACACTTACCCACTTACATAGTAGAATTCCTATATGTCATTGTTGTCATTGGGTTTAGATGTCACTTGTATCTTGGTATGTTGAGTTAGATTGGTTTTAGGTTTTCCTTGACCTAGATGTTGATTTTGGCTTTTGGGATTGTTATCATGTTTGGGACTTGAGACTAGCTGGTTAGTGTGATGAGAGTGGACCCTTTTCGGGTTACCATGAGATCAGGTAGTAGTGATTTTTCCTTTTACCATTGAGATCTATCAATTTGATGTCATGGCTGAAGTTCTCTATGTTGCATTTCTTTTCATTCTATTCTTGTGTACTATGATGGATAGTTATACCTATTGTATTTTTTTTTATTTCATAGATCTTAAGAGATGATGTAATCTATTTTCTGATGTATATTCTTCATCCTTTCATACCCTATGACATGTATAGTGGATGATTGTGCATTTTGATTATTGCCAAGTGGCATTTGAGATAATTGTATATTATTTAAATGGATTCATACTTGTAGTTATTCTTTAATGAGGATGAGTCATATATTATTATTAGTATTAATTAAACTGAAATGTGATTCAATGTCATGGGACCCTTAAGAATTGTAATTTGTTTTATGTGTATGTTACTACTTCCGCTATATATTATTCTGTTGTTGTTAAGTTATTATCATTAAAAAAAGGTTTGGAAATCTTAGTGAAACTTTAGGTCATTTTCTTTTGGCTTCCCTAGTGAGATGATTCATTTTAATGGATCTTTTTTTAGAAATAATTTTGATAAGAAACCCTTGTTGATAAATCTACCCTTCTTCATTGTTGAAATTTCTATGAAAGAAATCAAATTTGAAACCATTGTTTAAGAATTTTTTTATTAAACACTCTTATTGGAAAATTTGATTGATTTAGAGAATTAGGAATCGATATAGAGTTTGGAAAAGAAAAGCATATTTTAGATTAACAAATTTGATTCAATACAATTATTCTCCCTATTAGATCTATACTAGAAAAAGTTGTTAAAAAGTTATGTTAATATAAAATTACCATAGTAAATGAATTACTCTCATAATTATTATATTAAAATGGTAATTATATTTTAAAAAAAATCAGATTTCATATGTATTGAGGCAGGTAGGATTTGAATTTTTTTTAATGGTTTTTTTTTTAATGGGAAACTAGGGTCATTAGCTCCCTCATCCCCCTTGTTGGTCACAAAGCTTGGCTATGAAGGCAACCAAGATTACCTAAATAGAAAAGGTTGAAATATGTAGCAGGACTACTTATGCAGTCAACCTTTGAGCCTTAAAATATTTGTTCTTTTAAAATTATTTTATTAAGTTAATTTCTTGGTATAACTTTTAATTAGTCTAATTGATATTTAATATTTTATTATTAATATTAGTAATGATTTTTTATTTTTTTTGAACGATAGTGACATAACAACTTTATATATATATATATATATATATATATAATATAGTATAAAATATAAAATGTAAGAAAATTATATATATATATATAATTTTCTTACATTTTATATTTTATACCAAGTTTGAGATATTGAGCTCCCAGAGAAAAGAATCAGGAAGAAAAATTCATTCATTACCCCATTAAGAAGAAGGAAAAAAGAAAAGAAAGGGGGAAAGAAGATGGAAGTTACACAAACCTAGTTATAATGTTCCACAAATGAGTCTTCCAAATTACAATTGGATTGAGTAATTACTATTATTAATAAAGTAATTAATATGATTTTATTAATAATTTAATAATTTTTATTTAATTTTTAAATAATATGTTTTTAAAGTATTTACTATATAGTTATCATTTGATTTATATATATTTTAATAAAAAGGTAATTGTAGTTCAATTTAAATTGCAGAAATTTTAATGAAATTCTGATTTTGGTTTAAATGTGATTTCATTTTTATTTATTTTTATGAAACTGACTCTTTTATAGGAAGATGAATTTTTATGGTTTGTTGAATACTTGGAATACTTGTAAACCCAAAAACTATATCAAATGAAAATTTGAAAATGGAAAACTTGAACCCATTGTAATTGAACTTTTATTTTTTCAAACAAATGAATTATGAAACTATGTCTAGTGTGATGTATAATTTATTTTAACAAAATTGGGTTTGACTTAATATGTTGACCAATTTTGGATGTTTACTAGAGGCCTGGGAGTTATTGTTTTATGATGTTGTATGAGATGTCACGGTTATGTGATTTGATGTTTGAATTATGGATCAATGGTTATACTATGATTTCATGTTGCTCATATAGGACCAATGTGGTCATTGTGACCTTATGAATTTTTTTTCTATGAGCTTAAGGTAGGTTATCTTTATGCATGTTGGTAAGAGGCTTGCGATGGAGGCTAGATCGCTAAGGAGGCTTCCTACATAACCCATTTTAGGTTGTCTTTATAAGTGATAATATTAAATTATATGGGTTTAAAATGAATTAATAAGAGTTAGTGTTCAAGCTCGCCCATACCTCAAGTTCTAGTACAAGAAAGGATGGGAGTAGAGATGATTCTTGGTTGTAATCTTTCCTTGTTAGTAGACCTTGTCTGTATGAAAGGACACTGATGTCACATAGAGTCACTAGAGGCAAGAGTCAAGAGAGGCTACTAGGGTAACCTTATAGTTGACTCGCGTGATGCCACTTTCTCTCTTACATATTAGATTTTTCTATATGTGTTTTTTCTCTCTAGATTTAGATGTTACTTATGTCTATGTACATTTGGGATAGATTGATATCATGTTTTCCTTGACATAGATATTGGTTATACTTTTGGATTGATATCCATATGGGACATGAGATTATCTCCTTGGCATGGTGGAAATGGAACATTTAGCTTTCTCCAGGTTAGGTGGTAGTGTTTCTTAATCGACTATTGAGATCTAATAGGTGGATTTCATTTTTGAATGTACTTGTGCAGTTGTTCCTTTCATTCCAATCTCGTGTTTTATGTTTTATGGTTATTGTCTAATGTAATATACATGATTATTTGGATATCTTATGAGATGATGTAGTGTAGGCACACACTCTAAAACATCTACATCTAAGGAAAAGGACATCTCAAATTCTTCTTTTTTATTAATGTAATAACCCAATTTGTGAGACCAAAGGAAACAAAGATAAATTATAAACCTTGTGATCCATCTTGGTTAAAAGGGTATTTTCTAGCATTTTCATCCTAGGAATAGGAGAATAGGTGTTAGGATACCTTAACAAGGTTTTAAACATGTTTTAGCATCATAGAATCAATTCTTGATTGAAATTTTTCTCTCACTAGCCTTTTGGAAAAAGTTGTCAAAAAGTTGTCAAATTGTAAATTACAAATTTTTTGCAATTTTGCACGTTTTGTTGCACTAGTTGCAAAAATGTTCCAAACCATTTTTTTGTTGCAAAAACTTTTGGGATCTATCATATGGTGATGGAAATGAAGTCCCAAGATATATTTCTAGGATAGGTCAAGTAAAGCGCATAAATTGTTGCAATACAAAAAAAATAAATTTTTGAAACAATTTGACCGCTTGTTGCCATTGTACAAATCTGTATGGTTTGGAAAGCATAAAAGTATGACATGTTTGGGTAGATCATTGAATCTCATCTCTAATTCTTTTGGATTGAAGGCCTCATTAATCATATCAAGAAAGTTATCTATTGGAACAATTGATTAATTGTGTATCATCCATGATGTTACACAAAATGTCATATCATTACCAGTTAGTGTATGTCAAGCTCACTCAGACATTAGAGATAATTTTCTATGTCTACTGAGTGATCTAGAGTTTTCCTAGCTCATAAGGCAATGTCTACTAAATTCACTCAGGAGCCCAAACAAAGTATGCAAAAGATGAGTGTTAACTAAGCTCAATGGGTTAATAAAGGAAATGTTGGATGGAACCAGTCCTAACCAAGCTCACTTAATTATCAAAGGAACTTAGAAAGTATGAAACATTAGTCAAGTTCACTTGGTTAACATAGCAAAATCATTTCTAAGTTAGTATCTACCAAGCAGGGTTGGCTAACAAAGGATTTTCTTGTCTTGGCATATTGAATTCAATTGATTTATCTAACGCTTCTAGATGATTGAGGACATGAATATTAATTATTCTAAGTTTTATTTGAGCCAAATTGACAATATGAAATATATAAATAAAAGGTCACGTTGAGGGTTAGAATGTGTGAAGTGTATGTGAATACATGGAAGATTTTTAAAGATCTAATGATGCTAAGATGAAGCAAATTAGAAGGATAAGATATCCTTAAGAAGCTAGAAAGATATATTCAATTACAAAGGATCAAGTACAAGCCAAAATTGAGATTTGTAATCAACAATTAAGTTGGATCAAAAATTAGGTCATGTAATTTTTACTCTCTAACCATTGTAGCAATGATCTAAATCTCTTAACAGAGTTGGCTTAACAACTATTTGTAAATCCTCTAACAAGATGTTGATTTTGTATACACTAATCTAATGTGCTAGAAATACTAATCTAATGAAAGCATTTACACATTAAACTAACATAACATATAAGAGAGACAAAAAGAAGACAAACTCAAATGAGAATGTGAGCCATGGATAGCCTCTCTCAATGAGATTTGTTCTCTTGTTTTTGAGATGTGTCTATGTGTAGATTGGGGATGTATGCTCAAATGCTCAAAGTTGCTTCAATGGTGGAGATGGATAATAGCAAATTGGCAGCTTTGTGAGCTCTCAATTTGGCATTATAAGGGTAGGGGTATGGCTTTTGGCTCTCAAAACGGCATGGTAACTTTAGCTCAAATATTGTTGATGAAATGTCTTGGGATGGGATTCAATTTATAGGCTAAGGGGTAGAGGGATGGAGGGCTTAGATGCAAGGATGGATGAAGGCTTAAGGAGGGCTAGGATGCACTCAAAGGAGAGCACATGGATTGTGCTTGTTTAGCACCAATCAGAAGGTGACACTCGTCACAAGGAGGATGAGTGAGAGAGGGTAGGGTAAAAGGTTGGTTAAAGGCATGATGAGCGAGGTTGAGTATGTAAGAGGGATGTAAGAGGAATGAGTGTGGAAGCGGGAAGAGTGTGGAAGATGGATGTAAGAGTCATGAGTGGGCTTGTAAGAGTCTTTTATGGTTTGTAAGAGCACTCATGACTTGGTGGTTGGGATTTTTGAGGGGAGACTATGGTTTGGATTAGGAAAGTCTTAAACTTGTTTAGGGAATGTGACAACATTAGGGAGTGGATTAGGCTTGGGTTTAGGATTAGATTAGGGATGTTAGAGATGTGCAAGTGGATGGCATTAATGAGGGTGGGTGAGTTAGTGGCTAAGCTTGGTTAGTATGGGTGGATGGGGTGGATTAGGCTAAATGGAGGATTAGAGATAGGTTAGGGGTTTTTAGATTTGAGGATTTCATTTATCAAATAGATTTATTTAATAAATGGGAATTTTTGGAATTAGATAGGAGAAAAGGATTTAATTGATAAATAATAGATTATTTGATTTATCAATTAGGACTATAGATGATTAATAAAAATTAATCAACTAGGGATGGAAAAGGATTAATTAAATAAGAATTTAATTAATGATGCCTTTAGAGATGGCTAAATTAGATTACCAAAGCAGTGTAATCAAATTTAGGTGTCTAGATTTTGCCCCTCTTTGACATAGTGTTGAGACAACACTATTTCAAAGAAGTTCAAATGAAGACAACATGAGGAAGATGTTTTAGCAACAAGGTTGCCCCAGTCTCAAATAAGAAAAGGAGAGACTAGACTTAGATGATGCCCCCTCAAGAAGGCGACGAAGAGATAAAAGAGGCTCAACGGCTTCTTGAAAAGTACAAGAAATTGAGACAAGCTAAGACACAGGTTGGCAAAGAGAAGGGGCTGAATTAGCTCAAACTCTCACTACAGGAGAATGATAAAGGGAAATCAGAGGCACAAAAGTAAAGAAAGCTTAAGACTTTCCAGGATTGAGGGGGGAGATGGAGGAGCGGAGCACTATAAAAGGAATCTGTGGTAGGGAGAAAGAATGATAAAGCTGATGCAATAGGATTTCAAAGAGTCAGATTGGCAGAAGATGGGTTTCGGAGATCCCTAAGACTAGGATTGTGGATCTTGAAAGATGAGGCTTGGTGGATTAATTTGATTGGTGGATCCCTAAGACTAGGATTGTGGATCCCTAAAGCTAAGAGTGATGATTGATTCAAAGAAATACGGTTGCACAAGTTGGGGTAGGAGAGACGGATGCTAGAGATGGATGGGGGATAATGGAGATGAAGGGAATCCATTGAAGCTTTTTTGAGCAGGGGGATACTTCAAAGAGAAGTACCACCATGTAGTTGAGCACTAGATTTTCTATAGGACTATTGGTTAATTGCCAAGGTTACCAAGAACATCAAGGCCTTTTCACCAACCATCCAAAGGACTGATGAACTGACTCAAAAAAAACACGCAAGGATTGCCCCAGTATTACACATGAATCCCAGAGGAAGTAGCGTGGAAATGACACTAGGTAACCCACAAGAAGAAAAGGAAAACAAGCAAAAGACCTGATCAAGAACTTACACTCTAATTGCCCCATTTGCATCATACCATGATATGGAAGATCGTGGCAACCTTGAGGAGGGAACAAAGAGATTGCTTGAAAAAGATACTTCAAGACCCAAAAGGGAAGATCCCAAACGAAAAGAAAGCAAAAATCCAAAAAAGAATCATTTGCCAACGAGATGGGTAGGACAAGGTACTAACGGACCAAGATCAGACATGAGGAAAGCTATATCCTGCAAGGATCTATTAGAGAGCACCTAAGCTGGTGGATTTGGATGAGTGGTGCGTCTGGCAAGCTGAAATAAGAAGGATAACACTTTGGTTACATGAGATCTAGCTAAAGGATGCATTGGAATAGCTAACCAAGGGTTTGTGTGATGTGTGCAAGATGCTGATCAAGGACAAACTGACATGAATGCTAGATAGATATAATGGTACTAAGCTAAAGAGGATGTACAAGCTGACGGACCAAGATATGTTACAAATGTACAAGTTTATTAATGTTTTTTTTTTGTGAGATGGAAATGTTTCTGAAGGATGGGATGTCTATAATAGTTGATAGGTGGATAGGTAGATGGTTTACGAAAAGCTTAAGGAAAATGGGATTCTATGTGTGCATGTGATAGGATACAAGCTAGGATACAAGATTATTTACAAGCTAGAATATGGTACAAACATTGGACAAGATTTAGATATACAAGGTATGATACAAGGGATGATACAAGATTTACAAGCTGTATAGGAGGTATTTACAAGCTCCATTAGACTTTAGATATATATATGTATTTTTTTTTGGTTGGAACACCAAGGGAACAAGCAGGTGTTTTATGGGATGGTGGGTGGATGGATGAGGGATAGTATAGTGATAGATAATGGATTAGTCTTTAGTACACAAGGCACCTGAATTACAAGGTTTTCACCAAGGTACCTATCCCAGGCGTTTGAATTGCCAAGTTTTCACCATTGGACACTTATTTCTCTTTACTATTTTTTTTTTGTATTTTTCAAAAGCTGGGTCTACCAAGGATCTTCAAGCATAGAACTTCTTGAGATGAATGATGTTAGTGGGATCATTCAAGAGTTCTCCTTCTGGTGTAGATAACTAATAGGCTCCGGAGCCAAAGGAGGTGGTAACCACATAGGGACCAAGCCATGTAGGTTCAAACGTGTCTTTCTTTTCTCTATTTGCTTGGACCTTCATATTTTCATTGAGGACCATGTCACCTTGCTGAAAGTGTCGTGGGAGCACCTTCTTGTTGAAATTCCTTTTGAGACGAGTTTGGTAGACTGTGAGATGGTCATAGGCTTGTTGTCTCTTCTCATCTAAGAGATCTGGCTGGGTGAGGCAAGCTACTCTATATTCTTCATCTGAGATTTTCCCTCGCAAAGATATGCGTAGTGAGGGAAGTTCAGCTTCTATAGGTAATACTACTTCGGCACCATAGACTAGGGAGTATGGAGTTGTGCCTGTGGATGTACGGAAGGAAGTTCAATAGCCCATAGAGCCAGATTTATTTGAAGGTGCCAATCATAGCCGAAATCATTGACAACTTTCTTTAGGATTTTGAGGAGGGTTTTATTAGTTGCCTTTGCCTAGTCGTTACCTTCTGGGAAATATGGGCTAAAAAAGCGGTGATGGATGCGGAGGGAAGTGTATAATTCTTCCATGTTGAGATTTTCAAAGTTACCTCCGTGGTCAGTGTAGATGGTGGATGGGATGCCGAAGCGACAAACAATGTGGTAGAAGATGAACTTGGAGACCTGAACTCCTATAGCTGAGACTAGGGGGACTGCTTCCACCCATTTAGTGAAATAGTCTGTAGCTGTTATTATCCATTTATGTCCATCAGATGAGAGAGGGGTGATAGTTCCAACAATATCAAGGCCCCAACAAGCGAAAGGCCAAGGTGGTGCAATAGGCTGTAGATCTTGTTCTGGAGCGTGCACAAGATTTGCATGCTGCTGACATGGGAGACACTTTCTGAAAAAGTCACAAGAGTCTTCTTCAATGGTAGGCCAATAGTAGCTTGCTCTAAGGATTTGTTGTGCTAGGACAATACTAATCGTGTGGGCATCGCAAAGTCCAGAATGTACTTCTTTTAATGCCATTGCGACCTCATTTTCATCTAAACATCAAGAGAGGGTATCATGATAATCCCGACAATATAGGGTATTGGCTATGATGACATAGCAGGATGATTCTCAAATAAGGTTCTTGCATTGGGTGCATGTGAGGTGAGGGGATATGATACCATCGTTAAGGTAAGCATGAATTTCATGGTACCAAGGGGATTGGGGACCAACCAAGATACAAACAAAGTTTGAATCCTCATTCACATAGGCAGGTGTGAGGAGATGCTCAACTAAAAACTCATATTGTGTAGCTTCTTGAGGAATTTCCAAGAGCGAGCTGATAGTGGCCATGGCATCTGCTGCCTTATTCTGCATTTGTGGCACTTGTGTAAATTGAAGCTTTGTAAAATGCTAGGTCAGTTGATCAACTAGCTCTTTGTAGGGTAATAGCTTTTCATCTTTGGTTTGATATTCATTTAGGACTTGCTTGATGATGAGTTGAGAATCACCAAAGACTTGTAACTTAGTGATATTCCATTCTGCAACTATCTTTAATCCTGCTACAAGAGCTTCATATTCTGCTATATTGTTGGTACTAGGGAATTGTCAAACTCACTTAGTAGCATAACCCATTTGGCCAAATGGCCTGTAAGTGCTATTTTGGAGAGCATATACTTGAGAGGGTCAATCTTGGAGACTAGTTGGATGGTATGACTTAGCATGTAGTGGCGAAGCTTTTGAGTTGAGAAAACAACTGCCAAACAAGATTTTTCCATAGGAGTGTAATTGAGTTCATAACCAAATAGGGTTCTACTGATATAGTAGATGGCTCTCTCTGTGCTATAATCATCATGTTGTGCTAGAAGTGCCCCTAGAGTAGTAGGTGTTGCTTATATATACAAGATCAAGGGATGACTAGGAACTAGTGGAACCAAGATAGGGGGATTGGTGAGATACTACTTGAGCTGATCGAAGCTATGCTGACATAAAAGATCCCAATTGAAGTTCTCATTCTTCTTTAGCAAGTGTAAAAATGGTGTACACTTATCTGCAAGTTGGGAGATGAAGCGCTGAACAGATTGAAGTTTTCCCTGAAGAGAGCGAAGTTGTCGCAATGTCTAGGGAGGAGGCATGTCTAAGATAGCCTTGACCTTTTTGGGGTCAATCTCTATACCTCATTTAGAAACTATGAAGCCTAGAAGCTTGCCAGATGTGACCCCGAAGACACACTTCTTGGGATTTAGCATGAGATGATATTGGGCCAACCTATCAAAGACTTTCTCTAGGTTAGCGAGATGATCCATGAAGGTGTGAGATTTGACTAGGATATCATCCACATAATCTTCCAAAATGCTATGGATAAGATCATGGAAAATGGCTAGCATTGCTCTTTGATAGGTAGCCCCAACATTCTTTAGGCCAAAAGGTATCATGGTGTAGCAAAAGGTTCCCCAGGGGGTAGTGAATGCTATCTTATGCTAATCCTCTTCTACAATCTTGATCTTATTATATCCAAAAAATCCATCCATAAGGGATAGAATTTCATGTCCAGCTATAAGATCTACAATAATATCTATGTTGGGCAAGGGAAAATCATCCTTTGGACAAGCTTTGTTTAGATCTCTAAAATCAGTGCAGATTCTAATGTCACCGAAAGGCTTAGTGATAGGGACCATGTTGGTGATCCACTCTGAGTAGTCGATAGGTCGGATAACCTTAGCAGCTAACATTCTTTCTAATTCAGCTTTGACCAGTAATGCCACCTTGGGGTGCATTTTTCTAAGCTTTTGTCTGACAGGCTTGATCTTTGGATCGACTGCAAGATGGTGAACTACAAGCTTTGGATCCAACCCTAGCATTTCCTGATATGACCATGCAAATTGGCCAATGTTCTCTCTTAAGACCTCAAAGAGGATATTAGCTTGGTCTTGTGATAGGGATGCAGCAATATGAACAAGTTTTGGGATCTCTGAAGAATCGATGTTGACTTCTCTAGTATCCTCTATTAGAATAGATGACACCTCTGGTCGATTATCTTGAGGAGGCAATACTAAATCCTCATGTTCTGCTTGTGGCTCTAGATTTTCTTGCTGAGGGGTTCTCTTCGCTACCTTAGCTAGTCCCAGATTTACCTTAGTTCCAGTTTTGGGTGTATCAAAACTAGGTTGGGGATTTTCTCTAAAATACCCCTTAGGATCTAGCTTGTAGATGTAGGTAGAATCTAGCTTTGTCTTCTTATGAGGAGTTTTGGCTCCCATGAATCTTAGAAGCGCTTCCTCTGATGCAAGCTCATCAATATGTATGACACTTGGTTGGTCCCAATCTATGAGTTGTGGATGAGCGAGTGGTAGGTCAATGAGATGGATGGATAGTTCTCAGAGAATAGTGTCTCCTAGGAAGATTTTGTTGGGATATTGTTGTAGGCTCTCTTTTCAACTTCCTCAGGAATGTCTTTAATTTTGACAAGGTCGCGATGGATGTTCGAAAAAGCATGACCATTCTCATTGGTGCCCCTAGTTCTGGGTATGCCAAAGCCAAGACCTGACTTCATTTCCCAGTTATGTGCTTTGATGGGACATTGCATGCCCCTTTCTTCTGGTCCTAGTCCAGCTCCTTGATAGTTCCATTTTTTAGTGATGAGCTTATGTTCTTGGGGATACTTTTGGCTGAAGTGATCAAGGCGTGCTTGATTTCTTGGAGGTGCATCCTTATGTAACCAATTGTTGATATCTGGAGTGAGCTCTTCATGAAGAGGGGTTTTTGAGGACACAAAGGTGGTTGGGCCAAACTGTTTGTATCGAGGAGGTGGAATCTCCTTAGCTTTGTGGTATGTCGGCCATCCATGGGTATGTGGATCAAGTGGGATTGCTCTGACAACAAATGCATCTGATAGACTATATTCTCCACAACCTTTGTTGTTGATCTTTATGGTAGATAGGGTGGAGGTGAGGATGGTTTTTGCATCATTACAAGTGTGGGATGAGCTAGCGATGGCTGTGTTGATGTCTATGGTAGGGCAATGGTTTGTATATGAAGCTTCAACTGCATTGCAGTAAGCAAAGGGTTCTGGATCGGCATGGATGGTTACCTTAGTGCCCTAATGCAGAAATTTGATGCACTGATGGTAGGTGGATGGAATGACCTTCATAGCATGAATCCATGGGCGACCGAGGAGGATGTTAAATGGTAGGTTCAGATCAACAACATGGCAAACTGTCTCTTGGATGACTAGCCCAACCTTGATTGGTAGCAAAATAGTCCCTTCTATGGTTCTTTCCAAGTTGTCATAAGCTTTGATGGTGATAAATTCATTGATCATATCTGCCTCAGTATACCTAGCTTGTTTTATGAATTTTAGGGTGCAAATGTTCAAGGCTGATCCGTTATCTATCATTACTCTTTTCATAGTGAAATTGGATACCATGATGGCTATGCAAAGCGAAAGGGTGTGATTTGGCTCAACTGCGGGTATGTCGATGGGTTTGAAAGATAGGGCACATGAGGATGAAAGGTGTCCAACAAGATTATGAAAATTAGTAGCATTGATATCAGAAGGGACACGAGATTCTATGAGAGCACTATCAAGGATGTCTTTGTACACAGGACTAGTGCGGAGAAGGTCTAAAATGGAGATTTGGGCTGGCATGTTCCCAAGGTGTTCCAAGATATTGTACTGGCTTTTTGATGGAGCTGATGGTGCTGATGAAGCTGGTGGACCTGCGATGTTAAATTTTGCTCTTTGAGTGGTGACTGCACGCTCATTATCTGGTCCTCGGATATTAATGACATTGACATAAGGCTCTTTCTCAGATATACAACCTATGAGGCTACCATAGTCTATATAGGATGAAGTGTGGTCATTGTTCTTCCCATGCTGTTGGTTTGGCTGGCGGTTGTTGGTGTTGTTTTGGATAGGTGCTTTTCTAGGATTTTGGTTGTTGTGTGGAGGAAAAGCATTTTGATAAATATGTAAGCTTGCATTGGGAGAGGTTTGGGCACCAACAATGATTTCTTTCTGATCAATGAGGTCCTGCACATAATCTTTCAGTTTCATGCATCTAAGGGTGGTGTGACCGTTTACCCTATGGAACTTGCAATACTCATTGTCCTTGTACCATGCAGCTTTGGATTGGCTTGGATCAATTTGTTGGGTAGGAGGAAATTTGATGAGGTTTTCCTTAGCCAATTTCTCAAAAATAACATCCAATGGCTCACCAAGGGGTGTATAGTTTCTAGGTGCAGTTTGGAATATGGGCTTTTGCCCTACAGCTACATTGATGGCATTAGCTTGGTTTTTAGACCCTTGAAAGTTGGGTCTTGTATTGTGGTTTTGATAGCTTTGGTTATTCCATTGTTGGTAACTGATAGCTTGTTGGTTGTTTGGTTGATATGGTGGGTTAGACTGGTTTTATGAAGGACCAACAATATTCACATGTCTGGTGTCAGTAACCCCATCTGTTGCAACATGCTTATTTTTGTTCCAATAACTAGACTTGTCATTGGAATGTGATTGACTTTGGTTGGCCTCTTTGTAAATCTTGACCACACCATCTTTGATGAGTCCTTGCTCAATGATCATTCCTTTCTCTTTGATATCCTTATAGGTTTGCAAACAGTTCATGGTCATGTGGTGAGCCAAGCTAGGATGTGCATTATCAATAAACATTTTCACCACATGGCATTCTGGCAAGGTGCAAGATATGCGGGTGGTAAGGGTTTGCCATCTTTGTAGGTATTCGGCAAGGCTTTCTCCACCTTTTTGCTTGGTGTGGACAAGATCAACTATTGATAGCTCTGTTTCAACAAGATGGGCATATTGGGCTACAAATGCCTCAGATATTTCAGCAAAGTTTTTAATTGTGCCATAGGCAATTCTATAAAACCATTCAAGAGCTAGTCCAGCCAAGCTTTTGGGAAAAAGGCACCAGAGGAAGACATCATTGTATGCCACATCCTGGAAATGCATGTAAAATTCTTTGATATGTGTGACAGGGTCTCCTTTTTCTCTAAATTTGTCAAATTTGGGTACCTCAAGGTGTTTGGGAAATGGTGTCATGGTAATGGCTCTATCAAATGGGTAAGGACACACATTCTCAAACTTGAATGTCTTTGGATCATTCCCTTCTTGGATGGCTTTCAGAGTTGTCTTCATTTGCTCCCATTTTTGAATTTATAGGTGATGGCTGGGGTGCCCCCAATGTAGGAGTGCCTTGAGGTAGGTATGTGCTGAATGGGGCCACTGAATATGGATGGCTGTGAGGGATTTTATGATAGGGATTGTACATTGTTTGGGTAGCTGCATGGTTGATGACAGGTTGTTGAGGGGGAGGTGGCACATATTGCTGCATGTGCTGCGAGGCTTGCTATTGATATGGGATTTGAGGTTGGGATTGAGGAACATAAGCTGGCTATGGGATAAATGGATTGCTTTGTGGAGGTAAGGTATAAGATGGTTGTGAGGCTTGGGGAAAGGATCGGGGGGCTTGTGGGGTTTGACCAATATATGTGGGTTGTGCCCCCATTTGGGATGGTATCTACAAATAATTGGTGGTTGGCTGGGGTGGTGGATTACCTCCTAGAAGTGGCATTGAAAAGTAGTTGGTAATTGGAGGTAATGGATTAGTGGGTGGTGGAGGTGGTGGGAATTGAAAGCTTGGGAATGGAACTGATGGAGTTTGATAGCTTGGTGGCTGGATTTGGAAGCTTGGTAGAGTGGTGGCAGGGGCTGGGGTCACTTGGGAGCTTGGCAGAAAATTGGTAGTAGCTTGTGGGATTTGATAGCTTTATGGAGTGAGGGTAGTAGCTTGTGGATTTGTGGTTAATGGTATTGAGCTCCCAAGACCTAATGAAAATGATGGGATTGTGCTTTGGGCTGTGGTGAACAAGCTGGGGGTGATGAAAGGTAGATTACTTGGCCCCATAGGTGGCATCCCTATTGTATATTGCTGAGTTTGGCCAAAGATGCTAGCACTGATTTGGGAAATGGGTGGATTTGGAAGGCTGGGTTGGGGAGCAGTAGCAACAATAGTGAAGGGGGTGAATGGTGAGGTGTTTTGGGTAAAGGGGGTTTGGAGTGGAGAGGTATGAACCAAGGATGGAGTGGTGGTGGCTGGGTTGGCTTGCAGCATGGAGATTTCAACTTGGGTGGATGATTGTATGTTTGGGTTTGTTGGGTCATATGGATTGGCTGGAGGCTCTTCTTTTGGCATATATTGAGGATAATTTGGATCATAAGAGCCTATGGGTGGTGGAAATTGCCCAAACAACAGGTGAGATGGATATGATAATGGAGGGGGTCTTCCAAAGTCAAAGGTTCCTACATTGTCCCTTCAAAAATTAGCCATGATTGTCTATTGGTTCTTGTCTATAATGGCGTTTACCAATACTGCATTTCCTGGTTGGTTCATGAAAGATTCAATGTTAGTAGGTGATGGCATAGCTTTTTCTAGGCTGAAGGATGGCTGAGTGCTCAAGGGGGGTGAGGTTGTTCGATCCAAATGATAGGGCTCCATTGTTTCTTTCTTCTTGGCTAAGCGAGTGACGGGTGGCATGAAAAATGCTCCTAGGGATGAGATGCAATAATGTTGATGGATGCAAAAGGGGGAAGGCTTCTCTATGCAAATGATTTCATAGGTTGACGCAAAGCTATATAACAAAACCTAAGGAGGATTGGGTTGGGGATTCTAACTTCAAAGATATGTTGTCAAAGCATAAAGGTCTGCTTTCCTATGTGCAAGCTTGGTGGTGATTGTGTCAACTTAAGGATAGACTGATGATCCTTTAGGAAGAACATGAGATTGACCACTTATGGATCCCAACCTTTAGCTCAAGGTGATGAGGGATAACAAGTGACAAAGCTAGATTACCCTAGACAAAGCTCTGTCAAAGGGATAAGCTTGGTGAGAATGGTGGATTTGGAAGATTTTAGGAATGGCAAACTTTTAGCAAGGTGACAACAATTTTGAAAGCTTAGATGTGCAGATTTTCAATTGCTGGCTAGATGGTTTGATTCTAAATGAGATGGATGAGCTAATAATGCTTACGAGGATAACCTAAGATGGCTAGCTTTTCTACAAAGATGACTCTAAAGTGAAGCTTATCCAAGAAGATGGGAGAAACAAGGGTGTCTAATGATAGAAATCATGCCTAGTTGGTAAGGCATAAGCATGATTAACTCATGACGTTGGCTAAATTTGATGGTGCGCTCTAACCAGGCCTCTTGAAGTGCTTCGTCGGTAGCTTTGTCCTCTACTTTTTGGAGTTTGGTAATTCGCGGGCTTAGTGTTATTTCTTTTCTCTTGGCTGAAAGTTCTTGGTATGCCAGAGATGGCTTGAGTTTGACTTTGTGAAACTTCTGTTTGGGTTTGGGTTGTTCCGACATAAATTCCTGAATTTTTTTGGCTTTGAGAGATCTCAGTTGTTTTGCTTCAACTTGTTCAACTTCTAAAATAGGCAGTGACTACGCTAAGTGTGCCCTAAGCTAGGATTGACCAAGTTTGGCAAACATTCATTCAACAAGTAAAATAAAATCAAGCAATAGATAGGAACACCCAGATAGAAGTTTATAGTTCTCAGAATGTGATACTTGCACCAAGGAGTGTGTATGTTTTACAAATGTTTTGATCAGTCACTCCAAACACATTAACATCCTAGATGGTTTTTTGCAAGGCTGACAATTGGTTTAGCTAGGGAGTCCTCGATATATGCAAGGTATGTGAAGCCCAAGTCCGTAGATGAGACCAAAAGGATGTCACACAGCCGAGAGGAGCGGTAACCCACTTCTCCTCTTTCACTTCTCAAGGGTATAAAGTTCCTTGAGGCTTATCCCGAATGACAAAATCTTGATCCCAAGAGAGGTGTCTTTCGATTCACCTCTCAATTCTTATACTTCGTCAGAACACTAGAGTTGAGGTCGTCCAAGGGGTGATGAAATCCCCAAGCAGGCCTCCTAAAAAGAAACAAGGTTTTGGATCCTAATCTTATGCACCCAAGATGACCTTGAAATATGACAAGGGGAGAGAAGACTTGGATGACCTTGGGCTAAAAAATATGCTTGTTCTTTTACCAACTGACTCTTATGTGTGCTAATCTAGACTTTGCAAGCACTCATGTTTAAGAGACAATGTTCAATTCCAACTTGAAGCACCAACAAAAGTAAATCGATTGAAGAATGCAAACAATAAGAAGAGTTAGGGTCAACAAAAGAAAACTCATGCACTCGGAGGCCCTCCACGTCAAGTATCGATTAATTTTCTTTAAGGCATTCAAGATTGAGTGTGAGTTTGTTTTAAGCCCAAAACAAAAGTGTGTGAGATTCGATTTCAAGCACATGCCCGAAGGCCCTCCACGTCAGTTGTTGTTCAATTTTAGTGCCCAAACTTGAAGTGTGATCGATTTAATCTAGAGTTTTGGTCATTTAAGAATTTTGATAAAGTTAAAGCAAACATTCAAAGACTAAGTGAGTTAGTTAGATTGTGGAACATTTAACACCTTTTTCAAGTAGACCCATTCCCATAAATGGCACTGAGATTTCAACCAATGGTTAATTTTTGATAGGTGATTAGAAAAGAGGTGAGTCTAAGGAACTACTCAAATTGATTTTTGCAAATTTTTATTTTAACTTAACAAAGTTTCTTAAATGTCCAAAAATCAAACTTTACCTAGATTGCATGTGGAAAAGAGATTTGTCTTGTTCAATTTTTTAGAAGATCCAAATGAAGTGTTTGATATTGCAATGGTTAATTGATCTTTGGCATTCAAGATTGGATTTTTTGTTTTAATCATGCATTCAAGGAAAATTTGATTTTAACCCATGGCATTCAAGAGTGTTTTTTTTAGCAATATTCATTCAATAGAAAATGTGTTTAACCATTTAGGTTCATTCCATGAAAAATCTAAAAAACATGATTAGTCACCCAAAAAGTTGCTTTAACTTACAATAAGACAAAAAAGAAATTGATTAGTCACCAAAATCTTCAAAAAGGAAAGCTTAACTATGGGAAATATAATTTTAACTTTTTTTGCTATTTTTCCTATGCGTAAAAATGCTTAAAATGGTCTATTTTTTTGAAAGCATGCAAAGACAATAAGTTGAACAAGACAGCCAAAAACTAAGCGACAAATTTTGAAAAACACTACAACAGGCGGACACGCCAATCTGCGCAGACGCTGATCTGCATAGACGATAGTCTGATGAAGAAAGTAGCTGGCGGCATTAGAGATGATAGTTGGTGGATTGCGGTGGCAGAGACGACAGCTTAACAGGCGGAGACGCCAAAATTTGGAGATGACAGTCTAGGCTTTTGAAGACCGCGGTTAAGCTCGCGCAGACGACGGTTGTGCAAGCGCAGACAATAGTTGTGCAGGCGCAAACAACAGTTGTTCAGGTGTAGATGACAATTTATCTCTCGCAAATGATGATTGAGCTTGTGGAGATGATGGTTGAGTTTGTGCAGATGACATTTTGCAGAGATGACAGACAAAGATGCCAAACTGCGGAGACGATAGGCGGAGATGCCAAATTGCAGAGACGACAGGCAGAGATGACACTGTGCGAAATAAACTGACGGATGCGGATTTTTTCAAGAATTTCTTTTTTTTTAAATTATTTTTGAGTTTTTAAGAGTGTATTCTTCTCTCTAGTGCATCCTTCAACCTGCAAAAACAAACAAAAATAACTTGCAACAACTTAAACAACATAAACCATTAAATTGTTAGTTTTGTAAAAGCAAAATATAGATTGAAAAAGATTAAGGAATGACCCATAATGGGGTCCCACCGGACGTGCCAAAATGTATACACTAATCTAATGTGCTAGAAATACTAATTTAATGAAAGCATTTACACATTAAACTAACATAACATATAAGAGAGACAAAAAGAAGACAAACTCAAATGAGAATGTGAGCCATGGATAACCTCTCTCAATGAGATTTGTTCTCTTGTTTTTGAGATGTGTCTATGTGTAGATTGGGGATGTATGCTCAAATGCTCAAAGTTGCTTCAATGGTGGAGATGGATAATAGCAAATTGGTAGCTTTGTGAGCTCTCAATTTGGCATTAAAAGGGTAGGGGTATGGCTTTTGGCTCTCAAAAGGGCATGTTAACTTTAGCTCAAAGATTTCTGATGAAATGGCTTGGGATGGGATTCAATTTATAGGCTAAGGGGTAGAGGGATGGAGGGCTTAGATGCAAGGATGGATGAAGGCTTAAGGAGGGCTAGGATGCACTCAAAGGAGAGCACATGGATTGTGTTTGTTTAGCACCAATGGGAAGGTGACACTTGTCACAAGGAGGATGAGTGTGAGAGGGTAGGGTAAAGGGTTGGTTAAAGGCATGATGAGTGGGGTTGAGTATGTAAGAGGGATGTAAGAGGAATGAGTGTGGAAGCGGGAAGAGTGTGGAAGATGGATGTAAGAGTCATGAGTGGGCTTGTAAGAGTCTTTTATGGTTTGTAAGAGCACTCATGACTTGATGGTTGGGATTTTTGAGGGGAGACTATGGTTTGGATTAGGAAAGTCTTAAACTTGTTTAGGGAATGTGACAACATTAGGGAGTGGATTAGGCTTGGGTTTAGGATTAGATTAGGGATGTTAGAGATGTGCAAGTGGATGACATTAATGAGGGTGGGTGAGTTAGTGGCTAAGCTTGGTTAGAAACCGTGGATGGGATGGATTAGGCTAAATGGAGGATTAGAGATAGGTTAGGGGTTTTTAGATTTGAGGATTTCATTTATCAAATAGATTTATTTAATAAATGGGGATTTTTGGAATTAGATAGGAGAAAAGGATTTAATTGATAAATAATAGATTATTTGATTTATCAATTACGACTATAGATGATTAATTAAATTAATCAACTAGGGATGGAAAAGGATTAATTAAATAAGAATTTAATTAATGATACCTTTAGAGATGGCTAAATTAGATTACCAAAGAAGTGTAATCAAATTTAGGTGTCTAGATTTTGCCCCTCTTTGACATAGTGTTGAGACAACACTATTTCAAAGAAGTTCAAATGAAGACGACACGAGGAAGATGTTTTAGCAACAAGGTTGCCCCAGTCTCAAATAAGAAGAGGAGAGACTAGACTTAGATGATGCCCCCTCAAGAAGGCGGCGAAGAGATAAAAGAGGCTCAATGGCTTCTTGAAAAGTACAAGAAATTGAGATAAGCTAAGACACAGGTTGACAAAGAGAAGGGGTTGAATTAGCTCAAACTCTCACTATAGGAGAATGATAAAGGGAAATAAAAGGCACAAAAGTAAAGCAAGCTTAAGCCTTTCCAAGATTGAAGGGGGAGATGGAGGAGCGGAGCACTATAAAAGGAATCTGTGGTAGGGAGAAAGAATGATAAAGCTAATGCAATAGGATTTCAAAGAGTCAGATTGGCGAAAGATGGGTTTCGGAGATCCCTAAGACTAGGATTGTGGATCTCAAAAGATGAGGCTTGGTGGATTGATTTGATTGGTGGATCCCTAAGACTAGGATTGTGGATCCCTAAAGCTAAGAGTGATGATTGATTCAAAGAAATACGGTTGCACAAGTTGGGGTAGGAGAGACGGATGCTGGAGATGGATGGGGGATAATGGAGATGAAGGGAATCCATTGAAGCTTTTTTGAGCAGGGGGATACTTCAAAGAGAAGTACCACCATGTAGTTGAGCACTAGATTTTCTATAGGACTATTGGTTAATTGCCAAGGTTACCAAGAACATCAAGGCCTTTTCACCAACCATCCAGAGGACTGATGAACTGACTCGAAACAAACATGCAAGGATTGCCCTAGTATCACACATGAATCCCAGAGGAAGTAGCACGGAAATGACACTAGGTAACCCACAAGCGGAAAAGAAAAACAAGCAAAAGACCTGATCAAGACCTTACACTCTGATTGCCCCATTTGCATCATACCATGATATGGAAGATTGTGGAAACCTTGAGGAGGGAACAAGGAGATTGCTTGGAAAAGATACTTCAAGACCCAAAAGAGAAGACCCAAATCAGAAGAAAGCAAAAATCCAAAAGAGAATCGTTTGCTAACGAGATGGGTAGGACGAGGTACTAACGGACCAAGATCAGACATGAGAAAAGCTATATCCGGCAAGGATCTATCACATAGCACCTAAGTTGGTGGATTTGGATGAGTGGTGCGTCTGGTAAGCTGAACTAAGAAGGATAACACTTTGGTGACATGAGATCTAGCTAAAGGATGCATTGGAATAGCTAATCAAGGGTTTGTGCGATGTGTGCAAGATGCTGATCAAGGACAAACTGACACGAATGCTAGATAGATATAATGGTACTAAGCTAAAGAGGATGTACAAGCTGACGAACCAAGATATGTTACAAATGTACAAGTTTGTTCATGTTTTGTTTTTTGTGAGATGGAAATGTTTCTAAAGGATGGGATGTCTATAATAGTTGATAGGTGGATAGGTAGATGGTTTGCAAAAAGCTTAAGGAAAATGGGATTCTTTGTGTGCATGTGATAGGATACAAGCTAGGATACAAGATTATTTACAAGCTCGAATATGGTACAAACTTTGGACAAGATTTAGATATACAAGGTATGATACAAGGGATGATACAAGATTTACAAGTTGTACAGGAGGTATTTAAATCTCCATTAGACTTTAGATATATATATATATATTTTTGGTTGGAACACCAATGGAACAAGCAGGTGTTTTATGGGATGGTGGGTGGATGGATGAGGGATAGGATAGTGATAGATAATGGATTAGTCTTTAGTACACAAGGCACCTAAATTACCAGGTTTTCACCAAGGTACCTATCCAAGGTGCTTGAATTGCCAAGTTTTCACCATTGGACGCTTATTTCTCTTTACTATTTTTTTTTTGTATTTTTCAAAAGCTAGGTCTACCGAGGATCTTCAAGCATAGAAATTCTTGAGATGAATGATGTTAGTTGGATCATTCAAGAGTTCTCCTTCTTGTGTAGATAACTAATAGGCTCCGGAGCCAAAGGAGGCAGTAGCCACATAGGGACCAAGCCATGTAGGTTGAAACTTGTCTTTCTTTTCTCGATCTGCTTGGATCTTTATATTTTCTTTGAGGACCATGTCACCTGGCTGAAAGTGTCGTGGGAGCACCTTCTTGTTGAAATTCTTTTTGAGACAAGTTTGGTAGACTGTGAGATGGTCATAGTCTTGTTGTCTCTTCTCGTCTACGAGATCTAGCTGGGTGAGCCGAGCTACTCTATATTCTTCATCTGAGATTTTCCCTCGCAAAGATATGCGTAGTGAGGGAAGTTCAAATTCTATAGGTAATACCGCTTCGGCACCATAGACTAGGGAGTATAGAGTTGTGCCTTTGGATGTACGGAAGGAAGTTCGATAGGCCCATAGAGCCGAATTTATTTGAAGGTGCCAATCACAGCCGGAATCATTGACAACTTTCTTTAGGATTTTGAGGAGGGTTTTATTAGTTGCCTTTGCCTGGTCATTACCTTGTGGGAAATATGGGCTAAAAAAGTGGTGATGGATTGGAGGGAAGTGCATAATTCTTCCATGTTGAGATTTTCAAAGTTACCTCCGTGGTTAGTGAAGATGGTGGATGGGATGCTGAAGCGGCAAACAATGTGGTACAAGATGAACTTGGAGACCTGAACTCCTATAGCTGAGACTAGGGGGACTGCTTCCACCCATTTAGTGAAAGAGTCTGTAGCTTTTATTATCCATTTATGTCCATCAGATGAGAGAGGGGTGATAGTTCCAACTAGATCAAGGCCCCAACAAGCGAAAGGCCAAGGTGTTGCAATAGGCTGTAGATCTTGTTCTGGAGCATGCACAAGATTTGCATGCTGCTGACATGGGAGACACTTTCTGACAAAGTTACAAGAGTCTTCTTCAATGGTAGGCCAATAGTAGCCTGCTCTAAGGATTTGTCGTGCTAGGACAATACCACTCGTGTGGGCACCGCAAAGTCCAGAATGTACTTCTTTTAATGCCATCGCGACCTCATTTTCATCTAAACATCAAGAGAGGGTATCATGATAACCCCAACGATATAGGGTATTTGCTATGATGACATAGCGGGATGATTTTCAAATAAGGTTCTAGCATTGGGTGCATGTGAGGTGAGGGGATATGATACCATCGTTAAGGTAAGCGTGAATTTCACGGTACCAAGGGGATTGGGGACCAACCAAGATACAAACACAGTTTGAATCCTCATTCGCATAGACAGGTGTGAGGAGATGCTCAACTAAAAACTCATACTGTGTAGCTTCTTGGGGAATTTCCAAGAGTGAGCCGATAGTGGCCATGGCATTTGCTGCCTTATTCTGCATTTGTGGCACTTGTGTAAATTGAAGATTTGTAAAATGCTGGGTCAGTTTATCAACTAGCTCTTTGTAGGGTAATAGCTTTTCATCTTTGGTTTGATATTCATTTAGGACTTGCTTGATGAAGAGTTGAGAATCACCAAAGACTAGTGACTTAGTGATATTCCATTCTGCAACTATCTTTAATCCTGCTACAAGAGCTTCATATTCTGCTATATTGTTGGTACTAGGGAATTGTAGCTTGAAGGCTTTTGGAATATAATATCCTTGAGGTGTAACCAACAATATTCTTGCCCCTGATCCATGAGAGGTGTATGAGCCATCAAAATAAAGTTTCCATGGGGGTTGTTCTTCAATTAGACAGATATGCTCATCTGGAAATTCTGTGATCAAAGGACATGCATCTATTAGAGGTGCATCAGCTAGGTGATCTACTATAGCTTGCCCTTTGATTTCCTTTCTATCCACATATTAGACGTCAAACTCACTTAGTAGCATAACCCATTTGGCCAAACGGCCTGTAAGTGCTATTTTGGAGAGCATATACTTGAGAGGGTCAATCTTGGAGACTAGTTGGATGGTATGACTTAGCATGTAGTGGCGAAGCTTTTGAGTTGAGAAAACAACTGCCAAACAAGATTTTTCCATAGGAGTGTAATTGAGTTCATAACCAACTAGGGTTCTACTAATATAGTAGATGGCTCTCTCTGTGCTATAATCATCATGTTGTGCTAGAAGTGCCCCTAGAGTAGTCGGTGTTGCTTATATATACAAGATCAAGGGATGACCAGGAACTAGTGGAACAAAGATAGGGGGATTGGTGAGATACTACTTGAGCTGATCGAAGCTATGCTGACATAAAAGATCCCACTTGAAGTTCTCATTGTTCTTTAGCAAGTGTGAAAATGGTGTACACTTATCTGCACGTTGGGAGATGAAGCGCCGGATAGATTGAAGTTTTCCTTGAAGAGAGCGAAGCTGTCACAATGTATGGAGAGGAGGCATGTCTAAGATAGCCTTGACCTAATAGTGTGTTTTGTAACCTTTAACAAGTTTGGTTCCTAATAGGGCTCATTTCAGAAGAGTGGAAATTAGTAACTAGTTGCAATTGGTGGTTTTTCCCAAATTGGGTTTCCATGTTAAATCTTCATGGCAATTAGTTTCATGATACTTATTCGTATTTTTTTTCAACTAAGTTAAAATAATGAGTGATCACAGATAAAATATTAATATTTTCATGATAAGTGTTTGGTGAGCATATTCAATATTTACCAAGTTACAGCAATTTTGTGTATTTGTCAAGCATTGGCAAAATTTAGTTTTAGAGATTATTTTATACAAACATCTAAAGAATTTGGGATTTTTTTTTGTAGTGACTAATTCACCCCTCCCCTCTTAGTTATTCCTCTTATATTTTTGACATTATCATCATTTTTGTGTTGGTTGCTACATTATAGGTTGTACCTAGGGTTTCAGTGGAAATGGGGTCCTATCTTGCAAGATCATTATGAGAAAAATGTAATTCCTAGTTATTAGCAAGGTATGATAATGTATTTTAAGATTATTTTGGTTTCATACTATGACAATGCTAGTCATGGGAGAAATCCATAAAACACTAGGACAAACATCTTTATGTGGTTATCCTAAAGTGTGCATTTTAGTGTGTGGAATGAGTTGGGGGAGGAAGTTGGTGTTGAAAATAGAGAATTAATAGTCTTTCATAGTCCTTGATATTTTCCTATTGTTTATGGTGTTTAGGAGGTTTTTGGTTGGGTACTTCCTTTGTTAATCAGCCTTAATCAGGCCTAGTACCTAATTGACAATCTTAAGGAAAAGTAGTGTTTGAAGATTGGTATGGTATTTTAACTTTGCATATACTTCAAGGTAGTTTTTAGGGTCCTATTGAACTTTAATTTGGGTTTCTTCAAGCCCTTATAAGCCATGGAGATAAACTTATTGGTTTTTTTCCTTGTAGCCCTCCTACTAAGACATAATTGTCAATTGTACCATAAACTTGGAAAAAGGATTTTGAAATTATAGTGTTTGATTCTTTGAGTTGGTTGTTGTGAGTGGGGTGTTAGTGTTTTTAGACTACTAGGAAAAAACATTCTTAATACCCAAATGATGAAGATCATAATAACCTAAGAATTAGTTGCTTCCTATAAACAGATACATGTTCTTTAGATCTAGACCCAACTTCAACAAAATCATGAAAGATTTTCAACTATTTTGGCTCACGAGGGTAGGTGCACCTAAGAGATAAAAGATTCACAACCTAATAATAAATTCATATTTGACTCATCCATGATGTTTTACAACAATATTTCATCCCTTATAAAAGATTGGTTAAAATTCTTGTTAGATCTATAGATAATTTTGGGTAGTAGCAGCTAACTAAGACTCAGAGGTTAAATGTAAATAAGATGAATTGTGACCAATCTGCTATAAAGAATGAAATATCATTTTAAGATTTCATGTAATGAGTGAAATATGAATGTAGCATCATGTTGTGAATATTTTATCCCTCAGGTGCACCTACCTTGGTTTTGCAAAGAAAAAAGAGTAGAAAATATTTCATGATTTTGTTGAAGTTGGGTCCAGATCTAAAGAACATATAGCTATTTCTAAGAAGTAGCTAATTCTAAGGTTATTTTTACTTTCATCATCTTGGTATTAATTATTTTTTTTCTTAGTAGTGTAAAAGCACTAACAAAATGGTGACTCTACTGGGGGACTTGTACAACACATGTTATTATGTGAAATTTACTAAAATTTCTTTGGTTATGTTAGTATACATTTTTTTCAATTTCCTTAGCAATTACTCATGGTTGTATTGGACTTTTCTAGTGACAAACCTTGAGAATTCAAAAAGAAAAAAGAATGCCCTAAGTACCACAAGTGTACACTGATGTATACAATCCTTACAAAGTGTCTTATCTATCAAGCAAGAGTTGCAATCCTAGATTCATTGTGATTGGTTTCTTTGTGTTTGTCAAATTCATTCATATTGCCTCATGATATTTTCCTTGAGTCAAAAAGTTATTGTATTGAATATTTTTCCCTAGAATAGGGTGGTGACTCAATAAAGGTTTTGAAGCTAGTGCTTACTGGTAAGTAACTCCCATAGATGGTTGACAAAAGAAAAAATACATGATTGTATACAAGAGTCAATCCTAATGTACCATTATATACTGAATTACGTCAAGGTGGTAGGAAGAGCCAAAAAATAAATAAAGAAGATATAAATTGTACATGGAAATTGAGGGGTAGTGTATCAGTAAACTCTCAATAACAACCAGTGGTAGGGAGAGAATCTTCTTAATTAAGTTTTGAATTAGAGACCATAATTGACTATTAGGAGTGATGTTTAGTACTCCATTATAACAAGAACAAGCCTACCATGATGAGAATGTTTCCTCAATGGGAGATGTATTGTATAGACTAGAGGTGATAGTTGAAATGAATCATAAATTGGGATATAAGAATGTCACAGAGGAGCCCTTTAATCCTAGGGGCTTCTATATGTGGAGATAAACCTAATTGACATTGATGACCTTGTTGATTCATAAGTGACTTATGCAGATCCAAAATAGGTATACTTAAAAATATAACTCTTGAAGAAATGGGTTGTTGAAGAAGAAGCCAAACATGCTCACTTGGAGAAAGAAAGAGAACAAGCCACAATGAATGCTCTCATTAAGAGAGACAATTTTTTTAGAAGGTTGGTTTCCCTAAAATATCAAAACATTAAATTGGAGGAAAGAACTTCAATCCTTCATGCTAATGTTTTTGGGGATATAGATAGTTTGAGATCCAAATTTCTAAATCAAGAAAAAATCATAAGCCAAAGGCAAGAACCTATCATCTCTCATGTTCAACCCTACAAGCCTATTTAGACATATCATGTAGAACTTGCTATGAAACCCATAGATAAAGGAAAAGGTAAGGCTGTATGAATCCAAATAAATGAACCTCAAGCTATAATAAGTAAATCTATGAATCCTCCTATGTCTAAGTTAGATTTGGATTTAGAAAAGGCCAGAAAGGAGAAGGAAGATCTTGAAAAAGAACTTGAAAAATTTGAGAAAGAAACCTAGGCAACATAAACTAGAAGGAAGATCCAATTTATCAAATCCAATTTTGCCTTAGTTTCATGGACAAATTTTGCTAGTAGTCTCTAACCAAAATAAGTCCCAATTTGTCCCTACTTTACCATCTACAACTAGTACCCAAATCCCTATTATTCAAATGCAAGAATTTCAAAATATTGTCCATAATTAGGCCAATACAACAAGCACATGAAGCCAAACATGCTCACTTGGAGAAAGAAAGAGAACAAGCCACAATGAATGCTCTCATTAAGAGAGACATTTTTTTTAGAAGGTCGGTTTCCCTAAAATAGCAAAACATTAAATTGGAGGAAAGAACTTGAATCCTTCATGCTGATGTTTTTGGGGATATAGATAGTTTGAGATCCAAATTTCTAAATCAAGAAAAAATCATAAGCCAAAGGCAAGAACCTATCATCTCTCATGTTCAACCCTACAAGCCTATTTAGACATATCATTTAGAACTTGCTATGAAACCCACAGATAAAGGAAAAGGTAAGGCTGTATGAATCCAAATAAATGAACCTTAAGCTATAATAAGTAAATCTATGAATCCTCCTATGTCTAAGTTAGATCTAGATTTTGAAAAGGCCAGAAAGGAGAAGGAAGATCTTGCAAAAGAACTTGAAAATTTTGAGAAAGAAGCCTAGGCAATAGAAAGTAGAAGGAAGCTCCAATTTATCAAATCCAAATTTGCCTTAGTTTCATGGACAAATTCTGCTAGTAGTCTCTAACCAAAATATGTCCCAATTTGTCCCTACTTTACCATCTACAACTAGTACCCAAATCCCTATTAGTCAAATGCAAGAGTTTCAAAATATTGTCCATAATTAGGCCAATACAACAAGCACATCAAATGTTGTTAGTTTTTCAGAAGAAACTCATATACATGGAAAAGTACAAACAAATATCATTCTCATGTATTCCTAGCTATCCACATCCAATATCATTTTACTTTAGAGAAAAATTTGAAATTTTTTTAGGAATTAATATTGTTACTAGTGAGGAACATTTGAGAATCTTTATGGATATGCTAAATAATTTTGAATTTGAACATGAAGATGTAGTGTTGAATTTGTCTATACATTCATTAATTGAAAATGCAAGGGACTAGTTTAAAAGACTACTAGATGATATCATTAGTTCATTGAGTGATTTAGAAAATCTATTTAAAGAATAATATGAAGATAATACTAATTTTAGTTTTATGTTAAATGATTTCAATAAAATTAAGAAAAATCCTAATGAATCTACCTTTGATTTTAATGTAAGCTTTAAGAAGGGAATGTACAAATTATTTCAAGCTATGAGATTGAATGAGCATGTGTGGCTTACATCATATTTTAATTCCTTTGATAGTAAAATGACTTATCAGCTAAGAGATAAAGAGCCCGAAACTTTAAGGGATGCTTAAAAGGGAGCAGTGAATATTGAGGATAATAGAAAAGCATTTTGTAAGCTGGGAAGGAGAGATGATAAAAAAATGTTCAACCCTAAGAATAATAAAAAGTAAAGTGATAAATCTCTTGCAGGAAAGAAGTCTGGGAGGCCACTATAGGTTAGGTGTTGGACTTATTGAAGAAGAAGATCCCACTAGTTTTCAACACTCACAAACTTGATGTTGGTGAAAAGGCCCTAGTAAACAAAAACCATTTCAATAGAGAAACAAGAATGCAGAACTACCCATATATTTCAAAGCTATTCTTAATTAGACCCAAAATTTGATAAATAAGGGTACCCTAAATCCCCTGCAAAGAATTTCTATTAACATGAATGATGATATGCCATGGTGCATCACATACCAATCAACTCACTCCTTGGATTATTATGCAATTTCTCAATCATTTCTTGTAGATCAAAATGTGCAAAATGAGGAGGAAGAAGAAATGATTCATGATGATGTAAGTTGTAATACGGTTAGTATGTGTGATGACTATAAAGATTCTAACCTAGAGGAACATGAGAATGACATCACTAGCCAAAGAGATGTTTACCAATGACATTATCAATAGGTATTCTTAGATAATGAAAATTATGATGAAGATAAGGTATGTGTTACATCCTCAGCCATTGATCATATAAATTTGAGAATGCCTTCTAAAGAAGAGATTGAGAGAATTATTGCAAAAACAATTTCTTAAGTTCATAGTAATTATAGTTTGAGAAATAGAACAATGAAAAATGAGGTTGGTATACCTTATGGTATCTTTATAAAAGATATTGCACATAAGATGAAGGATGATAGTAAGAAATAAAAGTAAAAAAAAGAAATGGTTAAACATAGTAAGGTTAAGAAATGAGAACCTAAAAAGAAGGTCCAACTTCAAATGAATGAGATAGCTAAAGTAGGTGTGCAAGAGAAGAATTTAGGATCTGATATTACTAAGGGAATAGTTATGTCTATTGTTCAAAAAAATTCATTTCTATGTATGTTTGTAAAACCTACTATCTTTGAATCAATTGACATGATATCCATGCTTTCTCAAATAATTGTCAAAGTACTTTTATCTTAATTATTTATAAATGATGAACATATGAGTAAAGCCTTTTCATGGTTGGGTGGGATAGGAAATAGTAGGAATACTATTAAACAAGACATTATATGGAAAACCCAAGTGGTAGTTGAAGATAGTGGCATTGTCTCTCAAATCCCTCAAATGTTCTTAGATGATTCATCTATGGCTTAGTTATAAGATATTGATCCATTTTTTCTCAATTTGATTATAAAGGTAAAACTTTTAAGAATTGCATGGTTGACTCAGGAGCTTCAAATACTATTATACCCTTCAAAGTCATGGAATCCTTATGCCTAAAATTAGATAGGAAAAAAGGCATATGTAGAGGTATGGATGCTAAAGAAGTGCCTATCATAGGTATTATCAACACATTACCTTTTAAACAAGTTGTATACCCTAATGTAGAATTGATAATGTTAGTCCTTGTAGTTGATATTCCTCCACATTATGGAAAGTTGCTATACAAAAAATGTAGTGCTTCTATGGGAGCTAGCATACAGTGTGATTTATCTTATGCTACTTTTCATATAGGTGATGGAGTTGTTAAGGTATACAAGGAGTTAAGAGTTAGTCATATTTTGGGAGATGAAATTGGTATGGATGTCACTTCCTTCCTAGAAAATGGTGTAAATGCATTTAGGGTAGAACTAATTATCCAAGAAGTTGAGAAACTCCCTTCTGTAATTGCACATGAGCGTATAGATTCACCAATTTTGTTGACCATGTATTTTGATGGGGCAAGTTCTAAAGAATGTTCAGGGGTAGGGGTAGTTTTTTTTCTCTTGAGAAGAACACTTTTAGATATCAATTTACCTTAATCTTATCTTTTACTAATAACATAGTAGAATATGAAACACTCTTATTAGCATTAAGAGCATCAACCCATCATGGAATCAAGAAATTACATGTTATTGGTGATTCTAAATTAGTGGTTTCCCAAGCTTGAGAAACTTATGCGTCAAAAAATAAGACACTAAAGCAATATAGAAATACTATGTAGGATCAAATTGAGTTATTTGATGCATTTGGTATTTCTTGGGTGTAAATATGTTATTAAACGATGGCTGATTTTCTAGAAAATGTAGCTATTAAACCAAAGGATATATCATTTGTTGCAGTTTCATAGACTAAGATAAAAAATTAGTCCTCAATGCCTAACAACATACAACATTAGAAAGTATTTGAATATGATAGAGATATTTTAAAAAAATTGTCAAGTGAAGATAAATACCATGGCCAAGAGTTAGATTGTAGTACCTTAGTCAAAAAAATAGATGGCAAGGAGACAATTTTTGGCCAAGAAATTTTGCAATTGAAAACGAATAAAGTACCTAAAGGTTTAGTGGTTTTGGAAAGTATGTTTGATAACCAAGATGGGGTGAAATTTGGAATTAGGGATAATAAACCCCAAGAACTAGAAGAGATACACCTTGGTACTTCTGAAGCCCCAAAGAATTTTTATATTGACAAGAACCTATCATCAAAAATGAGAAAGCCTCTCATTGACTTGCTAAGGAAGTATAGACATGTCTTTGCATAATCTTATGATGATCTTAAGACATATAGAGAAGACATATTCTAGGATGCCATACACTCAAAGAAAATGTTAAACCTTTTGGACAAAAATAGAGACTAGTAAATTTGACCTTAATTCCTAAAATACAAGAAGAATTAATCAAACTAAGGGATGGTGGAATAATTAAACCAAATAGGAATTACACTTGGGTGTCAAAATTGGTTCCTATCAAAAAAAATAATGGAGACATAATGCTATGTGTTGACTTTAGAAACTTGAACATTGCCTCCTTGAAAGACAACTATGGATTACCAAACATGGAAACTATGGTATAACAAGTGACTAGCTTTTAATTGAAGGTTATGATGGATGGATTCTTAGGATATGACCAGGTTCTTGTAAATGAAAAAGAACAATTTAAGATAGCTTTTACAAATCCATGGGGTACTTATGGATATGTTAGTATGCCATTTTTGTTAATTAATGTGGGAGAAACTTTTTAGAGGGCTATGGATGTGGTCTTCCATGATTATATTTAAAAAATTATGGTAGTGTACCAAGCTGATCTCACTGAATATTCCAAGAAGGCTAAGGATCATTGCAAACATCTAGAGAATATTTCATCAAATTCTTAGAATATCAAGTATCTTTGAACCCAAAGAAGTGTACATTTGGAGTAACAAGAGGGAGATTTTTATGTCATATAGTATCAAAGGATAGTGTTAAGATAGATCCTAAAAGAAAGGCTTCCATTGATAAAGTTTTAAAGAAAAAGAATGTATAAGGAATACAATCTTTATTTTGGCAAGTGCACTTTTTGAGGAGGTTAATTATGGATATTTCTGAAATTAGTAGGCCCATATCTAAAATTCTCAAAAAGGGATATGTTATCAATTAGGATGGTGAGCCTTCACAACATTTTGAAGAAATTAAAATTGACATAAAGAATGCTCCAGTCCTTAGAATTCCTTATTGCACCAAACCAATGCATATATTTTCTTTTGCATTCTTTCATACTGTGGCTGTAGTTTTATTACAGAAGAATGAGGAAGGGTATGAATAACCTATTGCATTTTTTAGAAAATTCCTTCAACTCACTGAATTGAAGTATAAAATAAATGAGAAACATGCTTCTACCTTAGTAAAAGATATCAAAGCCTTTAGGTGTTATCTTGTAGGTGCTATTGTTGTGGCATTTGTACCTAGTATAGCTGTAAAGGATATATTTTCTTAGCAAGAGGTATCTAGTAGGAGATGCAGATGGATCAATAGAATTCCAGAATTTAACATTGATATGTAAATTACAAAATTGGTAAGAGGTCAAGGACTAGAAAAAGCTCATGGCCCAATCAAACTTGGATGCCAATTAGATAAATTTGGTAGTAGATGACTTAAGATCAAGGTTATGTGACCTAGATCATTGTGAATGGTACACCAACATCATATATGATATGTAGCACATGGAGGCTCCATCCCATTTGAAATATAATGAGAAAATAAGCATAAAGTTATAGGGCATTAGGTACATTATTGTTAAAAAACAATTTATGGTGGAGGAACTTTTAGGGAGTGTTACTGAATGTATTGATCAAGAGAAATCGAAAGAGATATTAAATGAGATGCATTTAGGATTTTTGTGGAGGACACTATATTGCCAAAACCACTACCCAAAAAGTGATGAGAGCTAGATTTTGGTGGCCTTCTCTTTTCAAAGACGTTAAAATAATGGTTAAAAAATGTGATGCTTGTCAAATATTTGTAGGTAGACTATAATTTTGACAAAATGTCCCTTTAAAACTAGTAGAAGTCTAGGCACCTTTCTAATAATGGGGCATGGATTTTATAGGTGAAATCTCTCCCAAGTCTAGTACTAGTTATTCATGGATTTTGGTAGCCATAGATTAGTTTACAAAATGGGTAGAGGCTATTCCTAAAAGGAATGCTACAAGTAAATTTGTGAATAATTTTCTTTTCAACAATATCATTTCAAGTTTTGGAAGCCCACAGTAGATTGTAACTAACAATGCAATGTGTTTTAGGTCAGAGGAGTTCATAAAGTTATGTGGTAAATATGGTATAACAAGGTCAACCTTTTCCCCTTATCATCCACAAGGAAGTGGAAAAGATGAATCTACAAATAAAATCTTGCTAAATGTCATAAAGATGAGTCTAGATGATAACAAAAGGGCATGGGATTTCAATCTATAGTTGGAAAACTAGGTGACAATAATAAAGGCAATAGGTGTAGCACCTTTTGATATTATATTTGGAATCTAGGAAAGAATGCCTTAGAACAATCTATTAGGCTTACATAATTACATTCAAATATATTATGAAGATATTATTGATGATATATAGGAGATGATGGAGGAGTTGGTAGGGTTAACTAAGACTAGAAAGGAATCGTCTCTTAGAAATGCAAAATTGCAGTTATAAGCCAAAACACTATCTGATAAAAAGAAAGTGAACAAGAAGTTTGAAATTAAAGACCTAGTTCTCATGTGGAAAGATAGGATTAAGGATAAGGGAAAGCAAGATAAATTTGATCCAATATTGCTAGGTTCTTATCTACTGGAAGCCTCATGGGGAGAAGATTTTTATATCTTGAAAGATTTATTAGGCAATATCCTTAAACTACTAGTCCATGGACAGTTCTTGAAGAGGCATTTTTGTTAAAATACTTGTTTCTTACATGGATAGTAGTTTAGGGTTCTTCGATATATTCTATAATTCTTTGTGTTCTTTGTATAGTCCTTGTATATTTATTTTCTTGTGTGTTTCTCTCTTAGAGTTGTTAAGTATGAAATTGGTCAAGTTTGTTGTCTGCTTCTCCAAGAAATTTTGAGCCCTCATATGAACATGCATATTCATCATCCCTAGAAATAGCCACTGTTGGTCATGTTTTCATTTCATGTTTTTTTTAATATGTCTCACAGTGAATGTTCTTAGTTCTTTTTGTGCTAATTAGGGTTTGGTATCTATTAAATTTGTTAACCCTAAGAAAACCCTAATTAGTGTTTGGTAAAAATGTTTCCCTAAGAAAGGTTTTTTGGGTTGTATGCCTTTTCCTTATAATCGAGCAGGAAAATCATTTTAAAATACCCCTTTCTAAGAACCTTTTAAAATATTATTCATTTTGTCCCCTAAAGTTCCCAAGATAATATGTATTATTAGATCTTTTCAAAATCTATGGTGGTCACTATGTTGTTATAAGAAATTGCATGCCTTTTATTGCTAGCGACATAATGACCAAACAACTATTACATGTGGGACCTAGTTAGTAAATAAACATGCTTTAAAAGTGAATTTCCTGCACCATTAGATTTTCTTATGATCAATGGTGGTCACATTGTTGCTATTGGAAATAATAAATGTTTTTACCCTTAGTGACATATCGACCACCTTAAAAAGGAATACGATAGGAGAAAACCTGAAGATGGGCACCATGATCTTACTTGCCATTAATAAGCCTCATCAGAATGTCATAAGTGTGAGATGCAATTAAAGATACATGATAACAAGAAGGTATTTTTTATTCACACCATTATATTTATTCAAGATCAACAATGGTCGCCTTGTCACTATGAGAATTTTCTCAAATTTTACTTTTAGCAACATGGTCACCACCAAAAAAAGGAACATGATAGGAATAAATTTTAAAAGTGGTGCCATAAAGGCTACATGTCATTAATGTCTATGTTAGCATGTCAAAATGGTATGATGTCACATGCCACTTTGGATTTTTACTTAGAGAAATGTACGTGCTGATCTGTACCATCATATCTTATCAAGATTGATGGTGGTCACTATCTCAATATAATAACTTTATCAATCCTTACTATTCATGACATGGTGACCAAAGGAAATTTAGGTGGACCTACCAAATTTTAAATTGAATTATCATGGAGTGAACATTGTCTAACAAAGGTAACATCAACGATGGTCACTATGTCGCTATGATAAGCTACTCTTTATTTATGCTTAGCGACATAGAACTAGTGTGACACATGTCCAAGAGCACAAGTGGGTCTAGTGTAACATGCTAGTAGTGAAAGGAAAGGCTTATGTGGAAATCTCTAATTAATTTGACCACCAACTTGGAGCATTGGAACTAAAACATTAATGGCTTTATTCCTCAATTGTCAAATTTTGAAGGAATCAATGGCTTGCTTTTAAAATTAGAAGGTGGTGCCACCCTATTTTCCTTACGATCCATTTATGAAAATTAAGGCTCCCTGTACAAAGTAAAACTAGAGATAAATTATGATATTATACAAATTCTTCTCCACACAAGAAGAAATAAATTTTTTAGAGAGCCTAGAACCTCTTGAAGAATTGCTCTTGCATAGTTAAATTGCAAAAGAGTTTTCAGTATCCATTGTTTGTTGTGTAATTTTGAAAAAAAGTAGTAAGGAGCCTAGTAAGTATCTTAATCCATCAAATATTTAAAATAATTCTAGTATTCTACATCATTATTATATATGCCTCCAAAGAATGGTTTCTCTAGAAATGCATAATACAATAGTAGGAACATAGATGATGATTTTTTGGAATAGCAAATTGAGTCCATAAATGATTCAACTCAAATTAAAAAGATAATCCCTATGAACCCTAGGCTTAAAATTATAGATGGTTTATATGAAAAAGGGAATTGGGTTAGGGATGTGATCACCTCAAAAATAGGACTCTAGCATTTTAAGTAATGGCTTTCAAAGAGGAAGTTGTTTGCCCCAATGGAAATGTTTGGAATTTTGATTTGGGTAAACTAGTAGTCCTTGGGGTTTTCATGGACTTAGATCTTCTTACAGCCATAGCAAAATATTACATCCCCATAGTGAGGATATTAAGGAGCGTAGATGGATCCTTTGATAATAATTAATGCTGAAGAAATTAGAGAGGTTTTTGGTTTCAATCTAGTCATAGATTACCATTAATCCATTGATTTTTAGGGTTTGATGAAGGAATACTTGTCTAAGAAGGACCAGGTTAGGCAAGGTGCATTAAGAGAACACCTGGCCAACATTGGTAATTTGACTTTTGTTACAATATCAATTAATGAGCCTTTTAAGAAGGATTTTTTTACTAGAGAGCTATAGATATATACATGACCTTGTGTAGGGTTTTTGTTGAGGATGAACAAAATTTTATGCCAATAAAGTTCATGTATATGATGACACAAATCTCTTCTTTTAGTGTAGATATCATTTTTTATTTTGCATCTTATATAGCAGAGGAGATTCATATAGGATGAAATGGGATTGCAAAGAGTAAGGAAAAGAACACATTTGGCCATTATTCATTATTGATGTAGATGTTGTTATCTAAAGAGGTTACTCATTTAAAAAAGGAAATGGTTTTAAACATAGAAAATGAGGGAAAAACTCTGTCAATCCAATTTTGGAGTGCAGATATGACCTAGGATGTAGACAAAGATAGCTTTGTTAGATTTCATAGATTCTTTGCATCTAGGTTAAGACACCTCATATTGTGGGACAATCCCAAAATTCCCAAGGCATTGTTGTAGTTTATTAGGCCTATGGAAAATTTGTCTAGTTTGAAGGCATTCCACAATTGGATAGATATTATAACCTACCCTATTTCTACATTTTTCAAAGTATATGGTTTCAAAGGGACTCCCCATGTACTTACTTACCAAGTGCCTCTGAAGATAAGTATAGCTTAAATATTATGGTAGATAGGTGGGTTGAAGGAAGCACAACTAACTAGTAGGTCTAGAGGCTCAATTTTCCCCTCTTATATTGTTTCCCACCAATTCATAATCACTAAGAGTGGTTGGGTATTCATGTATAAGTTTTCAGACTATTATAAAATGGTTGTCTCTAATGCCCATTTTTGTGATAATGAGGAATTTTTTTGACATATTGAAATGAAGGGCTAAAGCTAGTTTAAAATATCATGAACCCTACTTCCCTAAAGACATAATAAGGATTGAGTTATCTCTACAAGAGAAAGAGATAAAAAAGAGAAAGTGAAGAGTTTACTCTAGGGTTTTGAAATTCATTAATTGTTTTGATAATAAGTATAAACCTCTAGGTGATGCAAAGATAGAGGAAGATAAATTAAATAAACTAATGGCTACTTTTCTTGAGATTGTGGAAGTTATAAAAGAGAAGAAATTATTCATTATTAATTCTTATCCTAATAAGGCCGAAGAGGTCATGAGAAGATTATCTTTCACCCCTCCAGTATGATCAAGGTATTTAGTTGTTCAAAGAAGGCTTAGATACAACATAATTTAAAATAAAAGGCTTCCAATTGATAAGGGAAAACAAATAATAGGGTCAGCTAGTGCTATTTTGGAGGAAAGACCTGATGAGCCTATGCCCAAGAGGTAGAAAGTAGAAAAGAAACAAATGCCTTAGATAAAGGAGTATTCGCCCACTCAATCCACATTACACATAGGAGGTGAACAACTCACTAATTAGTAGGTGGAATAGTTGGGATACCAATGGGGAGCTTTCATTACCACATTAGAATTGGAGGAGGTAAATCCTTATGAGGGTAAAAGTACAAAGTTGTGTCACCTTTCAAGTTGACTTGTTAGAATGACTAACTTTGAGTATTTCTATCTAAAAATAAATTTTGTTCAAACATATGATCTAGATAAATTCATTCAAGCTAATTTATATATGGTCTCACACTTTTCCAATTAGAAATGTCTATTAAATGCATCTTTTATACTTGTTTGTGTCCAATTACTGAAGAAATACAAATATTTTAGAAAAGTGGCATTTCAATAACTCGTATTATTTTTTATGAGATTTTTTTAATAATTTATAAACTCTATTTTATAGAGCTAAGAGTTTAGAATATTCTCATATAGAGTTTATAGTGTTTTAATTAGATATAGTATATTGCAATTAAAAAATTCTACAAGCACGTATTTTAACACTCAAAAAGATGTCAATTTTGAGAAAGATTTTTTTTTTTAAATCATATTAAAAAATATATAAATTATATCATGTTTTGTAGGAGAGAATCCTCTTGTAGAATGTATAATTTTTCTCCTAGTTAGATTAGATTTGTTTTGAAAAATGTGGTGGGAGATGAAAGCTATCGATTTCAGGTGAGTTGAAATTTGAATAATTATAAAAGAGAAAATATAAATCTAAAAAAAAATTTTATTTCTGATTGTTCTAGCTATATGTGTTATCTATAACATAGTCTGAGATCAAAGAGAAATATATTTATTTCCATATAGTTTTTTTGTGGAAACTAGACCCCTAATTTTCAACCTTTTTTCAGTAGCTAAACAATTATATATAAAAATTAAGAAAATATATCAATTCTTATTCCAAATAATTATTAAAAATTATAATCATAAAATTCATCCATTTCTATGCATCTCATTAGTTTACTTTATTTTCAGATTCAAAGTAGTAATACCAATTTTATGTCATTGAAGGTGAATAGTGATACTTTTGTCAGCCTTTTCCTTTACAAAAGGGTGACACAAGTTTGTGCTTTTTTTGAGGAACCTCCTATGCCATGCCTTGAGTTAACTATTACTAATCACAAAGGAAGGGAGTTTGGCCCTATGTTGGAACAGACTTGCCAAGAGTTTTTTTTTTATGACAATTTTATTAAGTCTAAGGCCTTCTATTAGTTTTCTTGGAGGACAAACATGGGACTTTTTGAAGAAAAATGTAATAAAATGAAGATAGAGCATCCTGAAATGGAGCAGGTAGACCTTCAAAACCAAATCAAGGAGGAAATGATATAGGAATTTAAAAGCTTAACCCTAGAAGAAGGAAGGAAAATGATAAAATCATCTAGGATGCTGCTACTACCGAATTGGGATATTATGAATGCACTATTTTTTAATTATGTTACCAAGAAATTAATTACAGTAAGAAGGTTTAGAAATAAGTTAAAGGAGCTAAGTTTAGTGAGGATCATGCTATACTGGTAATCTAATCAATGAGAAAAGGGTCTAAAACTAGCTCTTCCCAGTCTGATGACATTGGCCTGATAGGAAACTTTATTGTGGAAAAAGTGGAAGAAACCACTAGTGAAGAGGTTATAGAGCCAACTTTACCTTAGCCACAAATCTAAGGGATAAGAGAGAAAGGTTAGAGTTGTAGGATAGGTATGAGAAAGTTTTGGTTGCCTATAATAAAGAAGTTCAAAAGAGAATTGAACTTTTAAAAAAATTGATGGGACACCAATGGTAGTCTAGCAAGCCTATAATCACTTATTTGCATCCACCAGTGGAGCCTTTTAAATCCACTCCTCTTAATAAGATTCTAGACACACCATAGGGACCTTAGTATTACGCTCTAGAGGATTTTGAAGAAGAAAAGAGTAAACTATGGGTGTTGCATATAGATTTAGAGATTCAATATGAGGATAGGCTAAGGAAAGCTATCATGTATTCATTTAATAAAATTGATTGGACAACTTTCTATGACCAATTAAAATTTTTAATAAATATATGGGATGAGCTGAAAGCAAATGATGATGACCTCAAGCCAATTGTCAACAAATGGAGTAGAAGGATTAAAGATATTACCCTTTTGTGTTTTTTAGTTACTAGTTTATCTTGTGGGTATATAGAAAAGACTTATGATTTAACCAATGATCTATAAGACTTTGATGATAAGAGAGTTGTATTAAAAAAAGGATCATAAGTTATCTTGACAAGTATATGAGTATTGATGTTGAACTCTTCCCACATGCCATATCTAAAAAAAAGGATGAGTTGAAAATAAGGATGAATGGGCCTACGAATTTAATGACTTATTATTCCTTCAAATGAATGAGGTCATTAATGAAAAGGGAAATTCATGGTGGGAAAATTTGATTGAAGAAGTTGTAAAAGTTTAGTTATTCTTTGATTGCTTAAGGAATATTTTGTGGAGATTGATAAAATTGGAGAGTATGTCATGAAGAAGTAGCATTATATTCTACATTTAAATTGGCCAGATGATACACTTTTTGATAAGTGGATGGTATATTTTGTCCATGTAAAGCATTTAAAATACGGTGAAACTAATGATGATGAAATGGAATATGATGAAATACAAATAATTGATCCATCAGTAAAGCAAAATAACACAAGGGTAAGCAACCAATTGCAGTCACCAGAATAGGGGCCCAAATAGATGACTTGGCAATAGAATAACCAATTGTGACTTTCAACTTTTTAGTACAAGATGAGTACCAGAGAAAGGAACATTATATGTGGAACCAATGATCACACACACTAAGGAAGAACAACACTAACAAATCAAATAAAAAAATCCTTAGTAGCAAAAAGTGTACTAGAAAATGGTCCCCTCCAAAGAATATTCATGATGAAGACATTCATTTGCACCAATTTTTTTTTTTGTGACACTAATTTTGTATATGTCTTAAGGATAGCTATCAGTATCCTAAGATTCTAGGGCTAGAGGAGGGGTTTGAGTCATTGTACATTTTTAGTATTACTAAACTTTGTCTAGTTCATTTTTTCTTGATATCAACTCTTCGATGCATTTTCTTTGAAAATTCTAGGAATACATTGATGTCATAGCATCATAGTATCTTATCTTGAGTTTTTTTGAGTTCTATTACAATGTTATATTACTTTCAAAGAGAATTAATAAAAAGATGAACTGTCCCCATATCTTTCTCTCTAAATCTTTTCTCCATTTTTATAATGTAGTTATCTTGAGATTGTATGAGAAAAGCTTGTCCAATTGAATATAGCTAGGATAGATTGTATTTTAGTTCATTATTACTTTTAATTCAATGAATTAATTAAATGATTTACTAAATATGATAAGATCTCTAGGTAGTGAAAGAATATGTGTAAGAATGAGTTTTAGTGAAAATTGTTGATAAAATTTATTGTAATGCAATCAATTAGGACTAGAAGTTGGATAGACTTTGAATCCTAATGGATGAGGCAATTATCAACTATTTCACCTAGCATATGGAAAGACCATAGACAAATTTCAAGAGAGCATCTAAAAATAAATATCAATTTTACTTTAGATTTTTGAAAAATATCAAAGCTGTTCAACACTTATTTACATTTAACCACTGAGTCTTAGTTAGTTGGTACTACCTAGAATTATCTATAGATGTAAGAAGAATTTTGACCAATCTACTATAAGGGATCAAATATTGTTGTAAAATGTCATGGAATTAGTGAAATATGAATGTAGTATTAGGTTATGACACTTTTATCCCTCAGGTGCACCTACCTTGGTTTTCTAGAGGCAAAACGGTAGAGAATCTTTCATGATTTTGTTGAAGTTGGGTCTATATCTGAAGAATATATAGTTGTTTATAGGAAGTAGCTAACTCTTAGGTTATTGTGATCTTCATTATCTTGGTATTAAATATTTTTTTCTTAGCAGTGTAAAAACACTAACATGGGTATTGGGTTCCACGCTAAAAGGTCCAATAAATCCTTAAAGACCCATGTTCCTACTTTGGTCCTTGAGACTAAATACAAAGGGAAGTTATGGGAATAATCTACCTTGTAGAGCCTCCTCTTATATAGGATAACTTTGTGATTTTTTAAACCATTCTAAGTCTAAGAAGGGGATTTTGAGCTAGATAACTTGGGGCTCTACACCAATTGGTATTAGATCAACATGAGATCTTTGGAAGAATAAAGTTCTTGAGATGTAAGACAATGAAGAAGAGGAACTATGTGGAAAGATGACTAATGTTGAACTATTGAAGATTGTTAAAGAGAATGATGCTAAGAGGAAACAAATGAGAAAGGAAATGGAAAAGCTTAAGTAACAAGTCAAGAAAGGAAGTAGTGAAAATGCTAATGTTGAAGAAGAGGTTAGTAAAGAAGAAGCACCTCTGTAGGATGAGGAAGAAGATGAGATTCCTACTAATCAAATGCTACTTGTGAGTAGTTAGAGATCCATGGAGAGAAGAACCATAGATGGCAAGCTTTATCTACCTATTTTAAATTATATGATAGAATCTAAGGAAGCCATAGATTAGCTTAATTCTCTTAATAGTTTCTTTGGCTGTGAGGAGATACCTAAACATCAAAAGGAAAAAATTGTAAATTCCAAGTCGAAGGGATCAACCCTAACATGGTGTAATTTTAATGGATTAGAGAGGGTTAAATTGGATAAGAATCCTATTAGCACATGGAAGAGGATGAAATCCTTGGTAAAGGGGGCTTATGTCCTTGGGGATTATGAAGTGCAACTTCATACCAAGAGACAAAACCTAAGACAAAGGGAGATGGATGTCTCCATTTATACAATGGAATTTCATAAAATTTCTTGAAATCCAACATGGTGGAGCTTGAGAGTGTTATACTTGTAAGGTACATGCAAAGGTTGAGACTTAACATTCAAGATGAATTATGTCTATGCTCCCCTAATGATATCAAAAAATGATTTCAATTATCAATAAAGGTTGAAGGTGAATTATAAATAAGATAAGAGAAAAGTGGAAGAGGCAATGGTTAGAAGGATTTCAACAATAGAGGAAGACAAAGAAGCAATGGGAGAGGATAGTGTTGACCATATTTGCCTCCTGCCAAAAATTTGAATTCAAATACTTGAGCCCACCCAATGGTCTTTAACCATCTTTAATATTATTTAAATGCCCTAGAAATACAAGAGATAAACAAATAAAGATTTTATGGTATTTCCTATTTTCCTAAATTTGTTTCCCCTGGCCCGCAACTTTACCTATCATTAGATCTTGCATACATCTATGGTGGGTGCTTTCCTACTTTCTCAAAACAAGAAATCTTTACACAATGCATGGAAGAATTCTCACGACACATGGAAAGTGGGTCCATGTTCTTCTTATGGGCTACAAGTTGGGAAGCTACTGGGTGAGCTAGCAATTTGATTGGGAGGCACTTTCCTGCATTCTGTGTTTTGTCAGACTTCTTGACAATGCATGCAAGTGCTAGATCGCCACATGTCCTCATGGGCCCAAAGGAATAAAAGTTACAATTAGGCATCGAAGCCACAACATGTTCTCAATTTGTACCTTCCACTGTCTGATGCAAATAGATCTCTGGTGGGCACTTCCTAACATTATGAAGATGCAAAGATGTTAAGGAATGCGGGCAAGCACCTTGTTGCCGCATGTCTTTGTGAGGTCAGATTGATTTCATAAGCCATAGGGTGATGCCAGGTGGGGCCAAGTCATGTTGAGATGTATGCTGAGTAGCCAAAATTATGAAGGGCAGGCATAGTATAATGAAGGTCTTTAATTATCATTGATCTTATGGAGATCAACAAACAATGCTTTCCCGCATTATGAAGATGCAAGGTAATTAAAAAATACAGTTAAGGCTGACGGTTATGTGACATTGCGGTTAAGTTGGCAAGGTGGCTCAATTAATTAAGAAGATGCGGTAACTGTGTGGAGACTTTATAGGGTGGAAAAATGAAATGAAATTATTGGCCCACGTGGCCCATATTGGTTGTAAGACTCAGTTGACCTACTGACTTTACTGATTGATGAGCTAAAACTGAAGGAAATCAAGTTTTCTTGCATGATTTGATCCTCATGATCAATTCTAACTACTTTCAAATGAATGATAAACCCAGAAAATAGTAGGAGAACACTCCACCACCCTAGTTTATCCATCTACTTGGTCAAAATGGTTTAATGGCATTGTTTCTATCAGGGCCCTATTTCAACAAAATATCACATTTCATTGTATTTGAATTTGTGCCCAGATCAAATTTTCTCCAAATCTCTAAAGAGACTTAATGGTAGTGGTTGTGGAGTAATTTTAGTTAGAGAACATCTCAATTATGCCTAAGCTATAAAGGTAATTTTTGTAGATTTTTTTGAGGTTGAACCTTCTCTATTTTCTCTAATATTGCTCTGCAATTTCACTGTAAATCGCATTTGCCTCTAAATTGTATGACATTCATATCTCCTTCAGCCATTGATGTGAAGTGCAAGAACTATTCGCCTCTCATTGGTGTATTGTAGATATCTACAATCTTGCATGACTATATCCCTTTTGGCCTATGAATGGTTTATAAGTGAATCCTCTCTTTCCTTGTGTCATTCATTTGGGTTTTTCTAATCTGCATGTGATTGTTAGATTAAAGCAAGTTTGGATGTGTATATCTTTTAGTTTCATGATGGTTCAATAGTGCATGTATGGGAAGAGATTGGTTTGAACACTCTATTTTTTTTGCATCACCCCCCTTAGGTTAGAATAGGTAGATTTTCTTCTATGCATTCCTTCTCACTTTTCCTCTCCAAGAGTAGTTACATGCACCCTGATAGTAAAGGAAGCTGGCCTTCTTCGGAGGCTCAACCTCATAGTTCAATTCCCATAACTTGGAGGTTATTTCCATGTTTCACAAGGTTGTCCTTATGTGAAAACTTTGGACGAGGGTGCAAACTTTTGTGACAACAATTTTTGGCACGCCTAGTGCGACTGTATTTAGAAAATTTCAAGTCTACTAGTGTCATAAGGAAGATTTCAAGATTAATACACAGGAGATAGTACTGGCTTTAGTGTTCAAGCCTTCAAGGGATTCATTCTTCAAGTACTTGGCAACTCTAAGCTTCAAATACATCTGGTTTTAGACCAAAGTTGTAGTAATTCATGCCCAAAGCTAAAACAAGGGCATCTTCTAGAGGTAAATTTCAGTACCAAGAGCTTTCATTTTCAAATCCTAGAAGAAGGTAGACTAGAGTATCTTTATCACTAGTTAGGAGTGTAGTAATAAAAAATACACCTACAAGATCCATCTCTACTCTTCCAACTATTAGATATCAGCCTAGATTACCATCAACACATATCAATAGATCACTTGTCTATATAGCACAGCTTAGAGGTCATGCTTTTGCCACCTTTAATGGTGGAAGTCCTCTTTTATTGGCCCAAAGACATGACATACCAATAGTTGCACTCAAAAGTATACCATAATTTACTATTGAAACTTCTATCTCTCCATTAGAACACATTCAAGGAGTTGTAAATATCTGCAATATCCATGGTATTACAGAAGATGATGTTGTAGTTAGGCTTCTAGCCTAATCCTTGAAAGGAAAAGTACTACAATGGTATAGAGGTTTGGCTCATGGTTCTACAGCAGATTGAGATGGATTAGGAGTAGGATTGTGCAAACACTTTGAGGACAAAAGTGACCATTTGTCACTTTTAGAATAGTTGACTAATATAAAAAGAGCCCCCCATGAATGTATGACTGATTTCAACTATAAATTTCAAAAGAAATGGGATAGAATACCTACTTTAGTAAAGCCTACCCCTTGTAATGCCTTCTTGCATTACCTTAGAGATTTTAATAGTGACATTGCCACTATAATCCAAACTACGGGAGGAGATACCTTTCCTAATGCTTATAAAATAGCAATAAAGCTAGAAAATATCCTAATACAAGAAGGTAAGCTAGCTCCAAGGCCTCCTATGCCTTTCTTCCCTAACATTCCAAATCACCAACCACCAATGGCTCCTCTTCCCACAACTTCCACATCACAATCCCCTGCTCTAGTCACTCAAGCTTTCACATCTTCAAATGGAATACATGAAATCAAGGAGATGATGCAATCTATGATGCTGAACATAAAGAACATAGATAAAAGATTGCAAGGCCAAGAGAAGAATCTGGAGGATAGCTTCTTTGTGATGCAAACAATGAGCAACAAGGTGGTGACTTTAGAGAGACAAAAAGCTCAAGGTAGTAAGGTTCATCAATTGCAATATTAAACTCTCAATATTGGTAGGCCTCCAAATCATAATCATGGGAAATTTTTTTTTTTATCAGAATAGGTAGAATAGCCATGCTTCAAGCTCAAATGTAAACCAAAGTAGGGCCATAGTTCCTCAAAATAACATGGCCCAAGATTAGAATTTTTGTCCCTCCTATAACTACTCCTATGCTTGTTTCATGTGTCAAAAGGCTGAATCTTATTTGGATTTGACCATCCAAGAGCCTGCAATAGGAAAATCATACAAGGAAGACCAATTTAAAGATGCCTCATATATGCAAGGACAAGGTGATTGCTCCTTTATGAATCATCAGGTGGAGGAACATTGTAATTTAAACCACAATTCCATTACTCACAACACTAGGAGAAAAAGAAGAGCTATTGAAGATGCTACCCCTCCTCCTCCCAATCATGCCACAACTTCAAATGCAATACCTCATGAACAAGCAGTAAATGATTAATCAAATACCTTTCAACAGCAAAGGTGAAATAATGGCAGAAAGGATGTAAGTGATCCTCAAGTTTGTCCATCTCAACCTCCTACAAATGTAGCTCCCAAGGCTTCTACCAAAGTACCTACTATGCCATTTAGTTTGGTAGAAAAAATGAAGAAGAAAAATGTGAATATTTTCATGTGGGATGCTAATGCTACTATACCCATGCAAAAGAGGTTACTGCACCAAGAATTGGAAAGTATTGAACCAAAGGGTCAGCCACCCAGCATGGAAAGTTCCACAAGCCTAGTACAACCATCAAAGGAGGTACAAACAAGTAAAAAGGTTAGACATCCTCCACTTTATGTTTCTCTAATTATAGGGGGTAAACTAGTCCATAATTGCATGATTGATTTAGGGGCTAGTAGTTTAGTGATGCCTAGGTGTGTTGCTGATGTTTTGGAAATGAAATATGAGCCCATTGTTAGAGATGTATTAAAGTTGGATGGTAGTATTTTCAAGACTATAGGGATCCTTAGGAATGTGGAAATGACCCTACATGCATGCCCTAGTTGTACGGTAACTCAAGATATATATGTTGTTGAAGTCAAGCCACATTTTTCCATGTATCTATCAAGAGACTTCACTGCCCAAATAAGTGGTTACATATCTTCTGATTGGTCATACATGTCTTTTAGAACAAGATATGGGACCAAATATTTAATCAGAGCAAAGCCTCTAGCCCTCCATCATACAGAACTCTACACCCCTAATCTCATCAACATGAATTGCACTATCCTAGAAATGGATGAGAATGACATAATGAATGAGCCTACTACTTCCCTAGTAGAAATACCTAATTTTCTCTTAGATAAATGGGCTAATACATATCAATTTGATCCTATGTCAAAAACCCTTGAGATAGGTCTCAATACATATTGTATATTAGAGAAGGATGCTCTAGTTCCCAATCTTGTGGAGACTAAAAAAGATGTGATTCAGATATGGAGTATGTACTTTGATGGATCAAGGAATAAGAATGGATTAGGGGCTGGTGATGTTGATTTCTTCTACACAAGTAAGGCAATACTTCTCCTTTAGGCTCTAGTTCAGTTGCACTAATAATATGGCCAAGTATGAATCCTTGATTCAAGGTCTCCTACTTGCTCAAAAAAGAGGAATTCAAGCCTTAAGTGTATATGGAGATAGTGAGTTGGTGGTTAATCAAGTGAGAAATCAGAATGTCACCAAGAATGGTTTTCTCAAGTCTTATAAACATAGGGTATGGGATTTTCTTGAGGGTTTTGATGCATTTAATATTCAAAGCATCCCTAGAAAAGAAAATAGATATGTTGATAGACTTGCAACAATAGGTGCATCTCATGATGTGCCAAGGAATCTTAAGGAGAAGAAGAAGAAAAAAATCAAAATGGTAGTAAGGCTTTCCATCCTTGACAACGCCATCCATTAGCAAGTGTTTGAATCTAATGAACAAATTGTAAGCTTCTTACAAAATGAAGCAGAACTTTCAAATAGAAACTAGTCGAGACTGCAAGATCAGTATGGTGATCAAATCATTACTCTCAATTCCAACAAATTTCCTAAGGGTCTCATTACATTAGAGAATGTTTTCAATCCTGATGACAAAGCAAGAGGCAGAGTCATGAACCTAGCTACTGATGAAGATGATCACACCCTAATCATGGTTGCTAATGGAAAATCCTTAAACATGGGGAAGGTATATTCTGAGATTGAGCAAGAAAGTTTTATTCATCTATGCCAAGAATTTAATGATGTATTTTCCTAGATGTATGATGATTTGAAGGGTTTTGACCCAAGTTTGTTTTAGCATACCACAGATTTAATTGATAATGTCAAACCATTAAGATAGAAATAGAGGCCAGTGAATCTGAAAATTGAACCCTTAATGAGAAAAGAGCTATCCAAATTGATTGAGGGAAATATAATTTTCCCCATCAAGCACTCATCATGGGTAGGAAACCTTGTCCATGTTGGGAAGAAGAATGGAGAAATTAGATTGTGTGTGGACTTTAGGGACCTTAAACAAGCTTCCCTTAAAGATCACCATCCTCTCCCTTTCATGGAGCAGATTTTGTCCAAGGTCAGTGGCTCAAAGAGGTTTTCATTTCTTGATGGATTTTTTGGCTACAATAAAGTGTTGGTCAAAGAGTCTAATAGGTACAAGACTACATTTACCACCAAATGGGGTACCTATGCTTATTGTAAGATGTCATTTGGACTAACCAATGTAGGTGCTACATTTCAGAAGGCAATGGAGATGGCCTTCAAAGATGTGATTGAAAAGTTCATATTAGTTTACCTTGATGATATCACAGTGTATTCAAAGAATGTAGAAGATAATTTTGATCATTTCAGATAGGTGTTCTTAAGGTGTAGAGAGTTTGGGGTATCCCTTAACCCAAACAAGTGTGTCTTTGCTACCAATCAAGGAAAATTATTAGGACACATTGTATTTGAGGATGGTTTAATCATTGATCTAGAAAGAACAAAAGCAATACTTTCTCTCCCTCTCCCTAAACATAAGAAAGGGTTGCAAAGTTTCCTTGGTAGGATAGATTTTGTGAAAAGATTTATGCCTAATCTTGCTACCATGGTAAAACTGCTTACAACTATGCTCAAGAAAAGTATGGTCTTTGCATGGAGCAAGGAAGGGAAGGAAATTTTTGAAGAGATCAAGGTAGCCATAACCTCAGCCCCTACTCTCATTAATCAAAATTTTGAAAAGGATAAAGGCTTGTATGAGTGGAGGATGATGCCACTCAAGCTATCAAATTCCCCAAGTACATTCATGAGACTCATCAATGAGGTCTAAATAAAATTTCTTGGGAAGTGTGTCATAGTATATATAGATGATATACTAGTGTTTAGTTAAACAAAAGGGGATCATTTACAATATTTAGACATGGTATTGAAGAGGTTGCAGGAAGAAAGGCTATTCATCAATGTGGAGAAGAATGTCTTCTTGCTAGAAGAACTTGTGTACCCTCAATTCATCATCTCAAGAAGGACTATAAAGATGAATCCTGATATGGTAGAATCCATAGTTAATTAGCCTTCTCCAAGGAACATGTTTGACATAAGAAGCTTTCATGTGCTTAGTGCTTTTTATAGGAAATTTATAAGAAATTTAAGTCTCTATTGTACTCCTATTTTGGACACAATAAATGGTGGTCAATAGTGAAAGTTTTTGTGGAACAAGGATGCTAAAGAGGCATTCCAAATGCTAAAGAAGAAGGTAACAAAGAAACAAGTACTTATATCCGTAATTTTGAAAGGTGTTTCTCTTGGAATGTGATGCATCCAATGTGGTAGTCGAAGTAGTACTAAGCTAGGAGGTAGACCTATTACTTTTTTTAGTGAGAAGTTGAATGACTCCAAGAAAAGATATTCATCTTATGATTTGAAATTTTATGCATTAGTTATATCTTTGAAGAAAGGAGAAATTACTTTCTACCTAGAGATTCTATGGTTTTTACTAATATCCAGACACTTAAATTTTTAAATAGCCAAGAAAAGTTAAGTCATAAACACATGAAATGGGTCAGGTCTATTCAAGCATTCACCTTTACAATAAATAAAAAAAGGGAATTTCCAATAAAGTTATAGATTCTTTGAGTAGGAGGAACTTGGTAGTGCAAGAAATCAAATTGCAAAGTGTAGGAGTTGATTCCTTTAGAGGAATGTATAAGAAGGATGAAGATTTTAAAGAGATATATGAGGTTTGTTTTGATTTTTTAGAGGAATAACATGTTAAATATGCATATTTATTGATTTAAGATGGTATATTGTTCAAGGGACAACAATTGTGCATTCCCAAATTCTCAATGAGGAAAAATATCATAAAATAGAAACATGCAGGTAGCATGAGTGGCCATTTTTGTTAGGACAATTGTTTCTAGTAGGTAAGAAGGTACTACTTTTTTTGTAAGGTTAAAATTGATGTAAGGTAAGTGGAGGCATGCCCTATATGTTATAAGGCCAAGGTAACCTCGACAAATGCTAGTTTTTAACAACCTCTTCCTATCCCAACTAGACCTTGGATTAGTTGTAGCATGGACTTTGTTATGGGTTTACCCAAGACACAAAATGGTTTTGATAGAATATATGTGGTATTTGATAGGTTTAGTAAAATGTATCATTTCATTCCTTGTAAAGGCACTAGTGATTCTACCTATATGGCTAATTTATTTTTCAAAGAAATTGTAAGGCTACATGGCTTACCATAGTCCATTATTTCAAATAGGGATGAAAAGTTTCTTGGGCATTTTTGGAGGACATTGTGGAGGATATTGGGCACAAATCCTAGTTATATCTCTTCCTTCCATTGAAAAATAGATGGGAAAACTAAAGTGGTCAATAGATCACTTGGAAACTTGCTAAGATGCCTTACCAAGCAATATGGTGAGAATTTGGATCAAATACTATCCCAAGCAGAATTTGCCTTCAATGATCTAGTAAATAGGAGTATGGGGAAATATCCCTTTCAAGTAGTATATGGCTATAGCCCAAGGGACATATTGGCACTCAAAGATACTCCCTCAGATATACCAATTAGTGCTCATGGTGAATAATTTGCACATCACATAAAGAATGTTCGTGATCAGGTAAATTAGACATTATAAAAGATCTTTTTGAAGTACAATGAAGCCAAAGACAAAGGAAAGAGAGATATGTAAAACTTTCGGTGGATGATTTGGTGTGGGTGTACTTGGAGAAAGAAAGGTTTCCTAAGGGAAAATAAACCAAGTTACTCATGGGGAAGTTTGATCCATGCAAGGTATTAAGAAAATTGGGCACAAATACATATGAGATTGAGCTCCCAACTCACCTTGGCATCTCACCAATCTTTAACACATAAGATCTCACACATTATAAAGGTTGTAAAGAGGAAGATAGAGAAGCACTCATGGAATATATTGAAGAGGATATTGCAACCCTACCTACACACAAAAGCAAAAAAAACCCCAAGGTGATCTTATTGGAAATATAAGGTAGGCAATGTTACTAAGAGGGTAGGGGTAAATCAGGAACCAATAAAACTCTATCTTACTTCACCAATTAATCTTTCATATAATATTTTGATCTAATTGCATCCATTAAAGAGTGAAAGAAAATAAATATTCATGACACTTTGACACAAGATATGGTAACCCAAAAACCTTCCAATTAGAAAGTAAACTTGGGGTGGGGGTGATACCCACAAGCTTTAGTAATGTAGTATAAAGTTAACTCCTCAAGGCTTATAATTGGCCCCTTTTGGTAATCTTCCCTATTAGGAGCAATAAGAACTATGTGGTCCACCTTGTTAAAGGATTTACAAACATATAATAAAGTATGCACTTAGTTAAGTGACTTAGCAAAGACTATTAAGTCTACCCTATTAAAGGATTTGAATGATGCTAATGTTAGGATGAACCAGTGGCTGATATTTGATCTATAACTCTAATTTTCTAGTTGAGATTCCTTGTGTTGTAATCATCACCTGATTATGATAGCTAAATCTTTGATGTCCCTTATACTACTTCTTGTATTCTTTAATCCACACTTATTCCGATCATATATTCTTTAGATATATATTGTATTTGGATATGATATAATGCATTACATATATACCAATCCAAATCACAAATTATTGAAGTCATCTACAATACCAATTTCATCATAATTCACAAAGATGGCCCAATTTTTGTAACTCAAGTTCAAAAGAAAAACTTGGTGATGTCTTGATACATGAAAAATACTATCAATGCTTGAAAATCTTTGGCACTTAGTTTAAATTGAAGCTCTATCCATGCTAATCACTTCCATGTAGCTCAAACTAGGTCAGCACTATGTGACTCAGTCAACATAGGGAAACTTAGTAACTATTGAATCACCCTATTGAATTTGGATTACTTAGTCAATACTACATTCACATTGATAACACTAAGACCTCAGTAGACACATTATAACTTGGTTAACATCCGATAGCTTGGTTAACACAATGATCTTCTTCATTTCCACTAAATAACTCAGTAGCCTTTTCTATTCTCAGTTTATATTCCACATTGTTTATGAAGCTTTGTAAACATTGTGTAGCTTAGAAAAAAATGCAAAATGACTCAAGTGCTCAATAGAAATGTTATTCTGACTACTTGTCTTGGGAACAACTAAATCACTTGGTCAACACTACAAATTGACTAATAGGCTCGAGAGCAATTGTAGAGATTAGTAGAAATGTAACCATTTAACAAAGTGTTGAGTCACTGATAGACAAATTGACATTAATGTCAAGAACCTCCCCCTTTGGCGTTAGTGAAAAAAAATACTTATCAAACCAAAAAATATGAACTTCTAAAATATAAGTCAAAACTTCCTTTTCCATCATCTAGTGTCTTCAACTCAATTTGACTTTTGAAAGCTATACCTTTGATAACATAATTTGTATTTTTTTATTTTTCAAATTGTATTTTGTAAAAATATTTTCTTCTTATCTATATAACTAACTTCATGGTAGTCTCCTACTCCCCATACATATATATCTCTTATATGCATACAAATGGAGTATAGTATACTTCTCCTTTATATATAAAATATATTCATTTCTCCCCCTTTTTCACATAAATACTAAAGGTGTATAATAAATAAATAAATATGATAATACTCAAACATAACAAGAAATGAGAATGTACCTTTGGAATAAGTACCATTATCTTGTCCCAATTCTCCTATAGTATCTTACTTGCATGCAATGTAATCTGAACATCTATTGATAATTCCATCATGTGATTAGCTATGGAGAATTTTTATCATGGATGAGTGTCTTTGCATGTAAAATGCATTTTTGCAATGAATCCATGTTTATAAGAATCATGCCCTAGATTACTACAATTGTGGCTTTGATCTTGACTTCTTCCTTCAATAATTTTGGCTATAGATTTGTCAAATATCTGATCTTTGAATGATGTGTAGAACTATAACTTGGGTCAAGTGACTGCTAGTGTGCACTTGCCTTCATATATTCATCTATCTTGGATAATTTCTCCTTGATATCCTTTATAAAGATAGATTTATCACTTGACAAATATTGAAACAAAAATTATTAATAGATGTTTCTAGTGATCTAAGAATAGTAGCTATCTCTACCAGATCTATTGCAATTCTTTGTACATTTGTTCCAAAACTTGGTTCTCAAACTTTCTTTCAGCTCTTTGAAGTAGCTTATCCTATTCATTCAAGTCTTCATTGAATTTGTAGACAATTTTTATTAAATGATTAGGAATAGGTTGAGTACTATCAACCTCAATACACAGAGCGTCAATAAATATGATCTTTATATCTTCAAAAACTTCATTTATTTCAACTTCTCTTCTATGAGCTTCTGATTCTTATCTATATTATTTAGTAATTCACCCATGGTGCCCATTTAACCAAGGGTAAGGGTAGAGACATCCCAATTTGGAATAACTCTATCCTCATCTAGATCGATAGCTTTTTCTTGTTCTTTACCCATTTCTTTTAGAATGGTGGAAACAATTTTCTTTCCCTTGTCTAAGACTTTATTGATTAGTTGAGACTAGTTCTCAACTTTCATTATAATAACTATAGATATACTTGGAGTAGAAATAATTGTGGAAAATGTTGAAATGAAACAAACAATAGAAATTCCATATTGTTGCTTGGTCAAGCCAGCTAATGGAGGACTTTGCTTCTTGATAGATGAAGTCCTAGTCACTTTAGTCAATGTAACTTATAGTTGAACACATTTAGATCTTGGTTGGGTGCTTGGTATATTAGTGTTATCCACAACCAACTTAGTAGAAGATATCTTTGAGCTAGACTGCACTAAGGCTATGCTTGGAGAGTGAGGAAATAAAGCCATGATTGTAGCTACAATTTTCTCTACATTAGTTTCCTCGATGCTTTGAATATTTGGAAGGCTTCCTATAGTAGTTTCTTATTCTTCCTCCTCATCGTTCAAGATGACATCATCTAACTCATCATATATTTTTTCTACATATTTTTCCTCATCTTCGTCATACAATTCATCAACATGAACAACAAAGTAACTAGGATGATGTAACTAAGAAATGTTTTTCCATGTAGTTGTAGCTACCTTGACCACTTATTCAATGTCTTTAAGTAGTATCATACATGTGTCAAATTTAATATTGAACTTCTCCTCATTTTGCTTCAAGAATTCTTTTACCTCCTTTTTATTGATATTTGGCATCAGTTTCTTCAAGGTCTTCTCTAATATCTCCTTGATAGTATTTGTTGCACTTTCCCATCTAGGTTTGATTACTTGTAGAATTTCATCAGGAGTTTTCTATGCAAGCTAATCTAGTGAGTACTTTGATTTTCCCAATTTTTTCATAAGTATATCCTTAATCTTCTTTTTCTCTTCTACATTCTTAGACTCATATTTAAGAGATTTGAAATTTTCCATGCTAGATCCTTCTTCCATTATTTTCAATTTTTCTTGAAGTATAGGTGCATCTCTTTTGAAGATAATTTTCTTATCTTAATCTTCACCTAATTTCAACTTCTTCCTAGACTTGGCTTCCCTTCTTGTTAATACAACAGGGGATGACATGGTAGATAGGGTTATGATAATCTTACATTTCTTCTTGAGAGTCAATTCTTCCTCAAATTTGGCTTCTTCTTCTTCATTCCATGCATCATCATCTTCTACATCATCACCTTTTCCCTCGATAAGCATTAGAGTAGAACTTTCTTTCTTAGTGCTTTTTAGTATCTTCTCTACTCTTTTCCTTCCTTTATTTATTGCTTGAGGTAGCTTGATCTCAAGGTCAATTCTCTCCTTCATTCCTTCCTTCCTTCACAATATCATTCAGTAGAGCCTCTTTGATATCCTTAGTGTCATCAATATTAACCTCATACTCTAGACATTTAACCCATGCTAGTCTAGGTTTGATTTCCTGAATGTACACTTTGTCACGATCCACCATAATATATATATATATATATATATATATATATATATATATATATATATCATCCTTGGAACAATCTATAAGTTTATTAGGGATCCTAAATCTATTTTTCATATTTTCTTTGAATATTTCAAAATAGTTATACATGATGCTATCTGTTTGTCTAATTTTTCACAATGCAAAAATTTTGGGAAATTTTTAGTGAAAAATCATTTGAGTCTTTGTGTCTTGCAATTTAGGATTTTTTTCCTTGTATTTTTCAAACCCTTGGATTTCCGTAGTTCATAGCCTAGTAGCTGTGTCTTTGAAATTCTATTAAATTCTCAAGGTTCATCTTTAGATAATTTCTCAGAAACCCTAGTGCCATGTCTTATTTTACCCTAGTTTTGAAAAACCCTAGAAATATTTTAAGAATTTTTTTTTTTAAGATATATCATTCTACCCTAAGGTTGGGCTTATGCGAGCATGGTTTTATTGAAAGCTCGTTATAAAATTCATTGACCCTATTCTTTTTGACTGGATTATTTTATTGAAAAATGCCCAAAGTATTATTAATTTTGTGTGACCATTGATCTCATTTGGATCAACAAGTATCGCATTCCCATAATGTTCAGGTGCAAGGTTTTAAAATAAAGTGGGCAAGCAATTTTTGGACATGTAGCAAGGAGGGGTCGGGAAGCCTTAGTATATGTTGCAGTATGCCAAGTAGGAAAGTGATTGCTAACATGTATTGCTAGTTATGTCATTAAAGAGGTTTGTCTACCAAATACAATCGAACCTTTGTCAACCATAGATCCTTCAAAGATCAAGGGCTAGTGCAATCCCCCACTATAGAGATGCTCATTCAATAAGGAATACTAGAATGCACCTTTGTACCACATGTAATAGTGGGGTCAGGATTGGGAAACAAAACTGAGTCATGGCATACTGTATGCCACATGTGCTTAGCTAGAAGTACTTTTGTTACAGGCATGGAAAGTTTCAGAAGTTAATTGCATACTCAAATAGGTCAGAGCATGGGAGTTGAAAGTATTCATTTCATTGGCCAAAGTAGATGAAGTGACCATAAAGTGTAGAATTTTTCTTACACCATTGATCTTGTCTTGATCAACAAAGGGCACTTACCCACATTGAGAACTTCAAGGAAGCTTAAATAAAGCAGGCAAGTGATTTGTAGACATGTTTCCATGGTGGCATCACTATTCCCAACTTATAAGGATTAAAGGTATAATTAGTGTCACCATTGATCTTTTGAAGATCAACGGCTGGCACAATCTCACAATATGGAGATGCTCATTCAATAAGGAAAGCGAGAATACACTAGCTTGACACGTGGAAAGAATGATGTCAAGTACTAATTCACACAGAAGGTGATATGGGCCTTGCTTGTGTGGAGGTTGTTAGTGTCATGTCCCCTTTTCAAATAATTAAAAAATAATAATCTTTGCTAAGGCAGGCAGGCCCAAGAAAGTGAAGTTTCGGAAAAAGGGGGTTAACCTTTGGAAATCGTTGGACTAATAAATGAAAATTATTATTAAAATATGTTTCATTAACCTCTCTTGGACGTGAGTTACAGTTATGCCCTCTTTTAAGGGGTTTGGAGGCATTTTGGGCTGAGGAGAGAACTTGATTTTTGCTCATTCTTTGTTATTCTTCAGAGGCTGCCAAACCTGTGGAGAAGGAGACCCAAGAATGGGAGTTTGCAGGTTTCTAGGGAGACCCAAGAATGGGAGTTTGAAAGTTTCCAAGAAGGATAAGGATGGGAGTTTGAATCCATTCCATGTGCATGCTCATACAGAGTTTGCCTTTGTGCTGAACAGGGTAGATTTGTGGGTTTTTGGGTGTGTTTTTTTGCATGAGTTTGGTGTTTTCAGTTGAGCATTTCATATCAGTTTTGGTTGCTGCTGTATTTCATAATTTAAGCTGTTAAAATAGAGCTGAATATATTTATTGGGACGTGATTAAACTTTTGAGATAGTTTATTAGTGTTGTGTGGTGTTTCCGGGTATTTTTGTGTTAATTTTGGGAGCCCGATGAGCATAGTTTTTGTCCTACATTTGAGAACTGTTGTGTAAAGGTTATATGGATCTAGAAATGTCATTTTTTAGGCTGTTATGCTGCTGAAATTCCTTTAAAAATTTCCAATTTCAGATTTATTAATAATTGGTGAAGCTGTGAAGCTTTTGGCACAATTTCTGGCATACCCGATTTAGGGTTTCTTGAGAAATTTGGAGGATCTTCGTGATATTAGTTGTTTGATCTTAAAGATCTGATTAAAGGTTGGAAATATCATGTAAAATTAGAAAAGGGACATTTTAGTGGTATCAGAGCCATGATCTTGCCAGCTTGAGGGTTTGTAGAAGTTTGCAGGTCAGTTTTGACAACTACCCAGATCTTGCATTTCAGTTTTGAGAACTACCCAAATCTTGCATGTCATAATTTATGATTGCATGTTGCTTCTAATCAGATGCATGTCAAAATTTATGGTTGCATGCTACTTCTAATCATTTTCATGTTAGTTCTTGGTGAATTTGGTGATTGTAGAAGTTTGCATTTCAGTTTTGACAAGTACCCAGATCTTGCATGTCAGTTTTGACAACTACCTAGATCTTGCATGTCATAATTTGGTGGTTGCATGTTGCTTCTAATCAGTTGCATGTCCAAATCTATGGTTTCATGCTACTTCTAATCATTTTCATGTTAGTTCTTGGTGAATTTGGTGGTTGTAGAAGTTTGCATGTCAGTTTTGACAACTACCCAGATCTTGCATGTCAGTTTTGACAACTACCAAGACCTTGCATGTCATAATTTGGTGGTTGCATGTTGCTTCTAATCAGTTGCATGTCCAAATCTATGGTTGCATGCTACTTCTAATCATTTTCATGTTAGTTCTTGGTGTTTGAAGAAGTTATATCCTATTGGGGTTACACTCTACTTTATCCAGAATGGACAGGTATAGTACAGAGTCTCAGAGGGAACGATCTTGGACAATTGATAGCCAGAGTCAAAATAGTAGAAAGGATGGTTATTTAGACATTCGAGATAAACTTATGAAAATAAGCCATGACATGTCTAAATAGTTGGTTGAGCACCACCGTATAATGAATGACATGTTATCTAACCCAGCTAAGGTGGATAAGTGGACTGGATTTCTATTTGGCAGATTTTCTCATAGGACTGATGACACAATTCCCAAGAACTTGCATGAGGAGTTTGAGAAACTAGCTGATAGCCAGGTAGAGGTCTCAGATTCTACTCTACCACAGGAGGTGGTAGGAAAGGATATTACACAGATTGATAGTAACGGTCAACTTGATACTCAAATTGAGACAATTGTTTATAGGTTGTCAAAGGGTGATGCCACAAGTATTCAGGATGGTATAATTACAACAAGCAGTGACTACAATGTAGTGGGTTCAGATGATGATTATGAGGATGTTGTTGTGCAGGATGGTGAGATACCTGGTAGAGATGAGAAAACATTGAGCATTCATGACTTTGCTGAGAAAGAGTACCAGGCACAGTTAGATGCTTCATCACATGAGGTTGAGGTAGGTAGTACTTCACATGATTTATCCCGCTAGCTGAAGGTGAGTGAAGATAGTATTTTGACTTCATTATCTCATCATGATAGGTATGTGGAGTTAGTTGCTATTGGTAATATTACTCAAGTGAGGATTTTTCTTGAGTTACTAGCTGATTCTAGTTTACAGATATGGACTCAAGATTGTTATATTGGCATTTGGGATTCAATTGATAGGAGATCTTTAACACTTTTTGGTAGCAGTGTTTGTTTGGGTGCTATCATGGATTTGATTAGTAGATTGCATGGTGTTGTCTTTTCTTGTGCTAGCAGCTTGTCCAATGTTGGTATTAGTTTTTATACACCGATGTTGGGCTTTGTTCATATATCCAGTCGACCATACTTGCTAGAATGTGTTGATGATATTTCATATTTGGCAGTGTGTATAGATGAGTCCCAGGATCATATTGGCATTGATGAAATCCAGGAGGATGCAGTGGGCAATTTTGAAGACTTAGTTTCCTTGGTTATAGAGGAGTTGGACAGCAATGCTAATGTTTTTGATACTTCGTATGTTGATATGAGTTTTAGATTTGATTCACTGGATATGGATGGTAATACTCTAGAGACTAGTAACTTTGAGGATACTCCTTTAGACAGTGCATCAGAGGAGGTTTGTAGGAGACACTCAAGCTAGTGCCATCATGTGTCTAATCAGTTGAGAGTTAGTGACCAAGACATTGCTATCACTTGCCAGCATTTCGATGCTGCTCGTTAGTTGTTAGCAGTTTATGGATGGGGTTCTCCTACTAGTGATGAGCAGGGAGGCAGTTATCTTTCCTTGACAGAGTTCCACTCTTTATGGGAGGCTATCCAGATTCTGAGATAGGATTATATGTAGTTGGTAGCCGATAGAGATTATCTTATGAAGTGGGGCAGTACAGCATATGATGCATTGTTGGCCAAGGAAGATGAGGTGAGTGAGCTTACTGAGCAGCTTGTGGTGACTTCTGAGATTCTTGAGAGTACACAGTTGGCTTTCAAGGAGTCATAGTTTCATTTGGCTAAGGTGACCATGGAGTTAGAGTGACTATAGTCTTCACCTGATTCTATACAGTCACAAGCAATGGTGTTTGGTGATCCGAGGATGTCCATGGCCGAGATTGTCAGAGACAGTGGAGATGGGGATGCATCCATTCTTGATACTAACATTGGAATATCAGGTTCATTCCCACTAGAGTTAGGTTCAGTTGAGTTGGGTGTTATAGCAGATTGTTGTATGCCTGACATGGTGGTGGCCTCTAGTATTGATGGCACAGAGACTAGAGATTTATCAAAGATCATGTGTGATGTTGGTGAGTCAGCAATTGGCATGGTTCCTACTAGTAACACTACTCCCTTGGTGATATCTTCGGAGGTAGTAGTTAGTTCCAACATGGTTAATGATCAATTTCAGTTAGTTTCATCTGGATTACAGTCTGAACCACTGACTGAGATTGGTGCATTCTATTGGCATTACACTATGAGGTATGCTCATCAATTTACCTTTGATGACCATGTTGATGAGATAATGATACAGAGATGTACTTTGGTTCCTAGTGCTTATCATCCATTATGGGACAATTTGATGCCTCAAGATGAGAGTTGTGATGGGCATGACATGGTGATAGGTTCTACAGTTGACAGCTTGATAATACATGACTTAGAGCAGGAGTTTCAGAGTGATGCTTCAGCGGGTGTTGTTATTGATTCTACTCCTTTGGCTATGACATCTCCTGACTTAGCTGGTGATCAGTCACAGTGGGTTGTATCACTTGTTCATGGTGAGTTGTTGACTAAGGTTGGTTTTTTTTATCAACATTATATTGCAAGGTATGTACATCATTTAGCATTTGATCCTTGTGTTGAGGAGTTGATGGCAGGAAGATTTGGTTTGGGTTCCAATTCTTGCTATTTATCTTGTGATGGCTTTTCACCATCAGGGGTGCATGGTAGTTATGGTTATGAGATAGTGGCCGATGATTTGCAAAGTTGTGTTGACTGCAAGAGTTGTACAGTGTGTGGATTCTCCATACTTGGTACAGTTTCATTCGAGAGAATTCACCATTGTTGCAGAGTTGGATTGTGCATTCCGTATAGGCCAGTGGGATGCGTTGATGGTATTTACTGTGTTGGTAGTTTGATTTGTCCACTTTGCTTGGGTTTTGATGTTCTAAGAGTTTGTGCCTCATGGGTTTTTGATTGTGGTAGTGGTGATTTTAGAGTTTGGTTGAGCTATAATTGTCAGTTTGATTATGGATTCCTCTTGGTCATATTGTAGAAGATATTGCAGGAGCCTGTGTTAATTGGTAGTAGTATAGTTCATGACTACATTTGGGATCCAAGTGGATTGATTGGTTTATTGTTCAACCATTGCTTGAGGACAAGAAATTTTTGGGAGGGGAGGACTTTTCATGTCCCCTTTTCAAATAATTAAAAAATAATAATCTTTGCTAAGGCAGGCAGGCCCAAGAAAGTGAAGTTTCAGAAAAAGGGGGTTAATCTTTGGAAACCGTTGGACTAATAAATGAAAATTATTATTAAAATATGTTTCATTAACCTCTCTTGGATGTGAGTTACAGTTATGCCCTCTTTTAAGGGGTTTGGAGGCATTTTGGGCTGAGGAGAGAACTTGATTTTTGTTCATTCTTTGTTATTCTTCAGAGGCTGCCAAACCTGTGGAGAAGGAGACCCAAGAACGGGAGTTTGCAGGTTTCCAGGGAGACCCAAGAATGGGAGTTTGCAGGTTTATAGGAAGGCTAAGGATGAGAGTTTGAAGCCATTCCATGTGCATGCTCATACAGAGTTTGCCTTTGTGCTGAACAGGGTAGATTTGTGGGTTTTTGGGTGTGTTTTTTTGCATGATTTTGGTGTTTTCAGTTGAGCATTTCATATCATTTTTGGTTGCTACTGTATTTCAGACTTTAAGCTGTTAAAATAGAGCTAAATATATGTATTGGGACGTGATTAAAATTCTGAGATAGTTTATTAGTGTTGTGTGGTGTTTTCGGGCATTTTTGTGTTAATTTCGGGAGCCCGATGAGCATAGTTTTTGTCCTACATTTGAGAACTATTGTGCAAAGGTTATACAGATCTGGAAATGTCATTTTGTAAGCTGTTATGCTGCTGAAATTTCTGTAGAAATTTCCACTTTCAGATTTATTAATAATTGGTGAAGCTGTGAAGCTTTTGGCACAATTTCTGGCATACCCGATTTGGGGTTTCTTGAGAAATTTGGAGGATCTTTGTGATATTAGTTTTTTGATCTTAAAGATCTGATTAAAGGTTGGAAATATCATGTAAAATCAGAAAAGGGACATTTCAGTTAGAAGGCATAGACTCACATGAAGACTTCCTATTGGTTAGAATGGCTGACTGAGCCTTAGTGTACTATAAATTTGTGTAGTCGTTGATCTTGTCTTGATCAACAATTAACACTTACCCACTATTTTAAGATGCAAGAAATTTAAGCAATGTGGGTAAGTGGTAATGCAACATGTGGCCCCACTCCTAAGGACATAAAGCTTATTACTTTTTTGAATTAAAGCCATCCGATCTAGTGAAATTGATGGATGAGATTTGAAATTCTGACACAACTTGAGGAAAAATGGCTACTAGAAGTTAATTTGGTTCAGAGCTCATTCGTATAATTTCAATGCTTGAATATAATTCATGATCTCACCATTTATTGAACAACCAAATTGCAAAAGGATATTAGAATACAAAAAAAATTTAGAGCTAGGGCACAGAATTTCACAGAGAAATCTGATGAATTGCAGCAAAAAATTTCACAGAGTAAACCAAAATTTCATGGGTAAGTACTTTCAAATTTCTTGAGTAGTAAGAATTTGGTGAGATAGATTTTTTTTTAAATTTCAAAATGCCTCCACATAAAGAATTTATTATAAAAATTGATTATCTAAAGTGCTCTGTGCATGATGACTTTCTAGAATAATTTCCTTTATCTATACATGAAATAAAAAAGGGGAGGGAGTTGATTCCTAAACACCCTAGAGTAGCTGTAGTAGAGGGTTTCTATGAAAAAGCTAACTAGGTACAAGATGCCCAGATATCCACGAGAGGTCTATAGTTATTTAGAAAATGGTTCTTAGAGTGAAAATTGGACACTCCTATGAGTAATGTGTGGGAATTTGACATTGGTAAATTAACAATCCCCATAGTTTTCTTTTATTGTAATTTGTTGATGGATTTGGCCAAGAAGTATGATCCAATTACGGTGTGGGTAAAGAACCATGCTAGAGTAAATCCTTTTAGTTTTTCCCTAAATTAATTAGAGAGGTTTTCAATCTTAACCCTAACCATGTCAAGCATGAAACTATTGATATGGATGATTTTCAAGTGAGGTACGATGCACAAGGGGTTTACATAAGAATAGGACCATAGCAAGAGCATGCTACTAAAATTGGTAATTTTCCTATAATTATAGCCAACACCCCTGAACCATTAGTAAGGAAGAATTTCAACCTTAGGGCTCAGGCATTGTATTTTTCTCTTTGCAAGATTTTTGGAATGGTTGAAGCCGAGCAAATCCCAAGCTCAATTGTTTTCATAATGGCTCAAACTCTTCAACTTGGGATGAGCACTATTCTAAATTTTGCTACTTTCCTTTCAAAGGAGATTCACAATGGTTTGGTGGGGATAGTATGGGGAAAAGTGGATAAACCTTTCTGTTCATATTCCTTACTCATATATGTATGTTTGTATAAGGGATTTACCTTTTTCTCCAAGGAAATGGAATTGGAAATGACTAGAGATGGAGAGAGGAATCCAGTTTAGTTGTGGAGTGTGGATATGACCTCAAAAGCTATAGATGCCAGTTATGTGAGGTTTGACTGATACTTTAAAGCTTAGATTACTCTTGAGAGAAGAGAGCCCTAGGATTCCACAAGCACTACTAGAATTGGTCAGACCCAAGGACCATGCAAAAGGGTTATTGGTCAGCCATAATCAGGAGGATATAATCCCTTACAATGTTTCAACAATAATAAGAGTATATGGCTTTTTGATTAGGCCTCATGCTCTACCTTTCCATGGCCTTTGAAAATAGGGATAGTAGAATTGGTATGGTAGGTAGGCACTATTGATGAAAGAGATCTGCCAAAGAAGGGTACATACTTTCCATTCGTTACTCTAGTGCATGATTTTGTTTTTGTGAAGAAAGGATGGAAGCATCTCAACTTATTCCTGCATAGATACAACATGGTAGAGTCCCATGCCAGATTTATTGATCCTAAAGGTTTCTATGATCTCTTAAGAGAGAGGACAAAGGTTTCTCATATGGTACACTAGGTATACTATCCTGAGGATGTTATTAGGAATATTTTTTCTTTACAAGAGCAGGAATTGAGAAAAGAAAAATGGATAGTTTTCAATAAGACTTTAGAATTCATTAATGCTTTTGACTCTAGTTATGACCCATTGAAAGATAAGATATACTGGGGAGCCAAAATGCAAGCATTAATGAGTAATTTTTCTATAATAATCAAAACCATGAATGAGAAGAAAGCCACATATGTTGAGGCATATCTAGACAAGGTTGCAGAGGTACAAAGAAGGCTAAGTAGTAGAAATGTGGTGGCTCCTAGCTAGTATACATTGTAGAGAAGGGTAGGTTATGTGATGGTTCAAAGTGTGCAACATGCACCCCTTCATCAGAGGCCAAGACCAGAAAGTCCATCTGCAGCCAATGCTCTAAAAAGGCAAAAATTGGAGTAGGGATCTTCTTCTTCTCAAGTAGAACAATACTCCCCAAGCTAGTCCCCAATTTGGATCAATGATGAAGCATCTTTAAGGGAGAAGCTTAGACAAATGGGTGGAGAAGGGTATGTAATTTTTACTTATATAGACTTGGATATTGGAGAACCACAAGAACCTCCTACACCTTCCTTGGATTTAACTTTTGCTGATTACTAACGTAAGGAAATTGACCCTATAATTTCCCAAGCCTTTGAGAGGTTTATTAATGATGAAAATTTTGTGAATTCTAGAGCATTTACACAATTTTTGTGGATGCTAAACATAGGAAATTTTGAGAAAACTTGTGAAAAAATAAAGGCAGAACAACCTGGAAAATTGGATTTTGCTATTAAGGTGGAGGTAAAGTCTAAATTTTGGAATGATTTTGGTCAATTTAAACCTAAGGCTAGAAGGAAAATAGTTATGCAGTTACAAATCCTTATATTACCAAAATGGGATATAGTGAATGCCATAGTTTTTGATTTGGTAAGAAAACAAAAGGATGTCCAATTTAAGACTGAGGAAGAGGTACTATAGGATCATAGAGGAGTCAAGTTTAGTGATGAATGACAAGCTCTTGTAATTTGGTCTATTGGGAAAAGGGATAAGACCAAGATGCAAGAAATTTCTACTATAGAGCATTGACAGTATTCAGGGTTGGTGAGGTTGGTAGTAAATAGATAATTGGAATGGCCTCAGAAATGTTGAAATTTGGTAGTGTTGTATCTAGTTAGGAAGAAGAAAGATTTTCCCAACTCAATGCTAGGTTTGAAGAAGTTTTGAAAGCATATGAGGAGAGGGGTATGCAGATACAGTCATTGGAAAACAAATTATCTCAAATAGAAAAGGTACTTGGGAAGAGAAAAGTACAAGAATCTAGTAGATCTACAATTGCATATCCCCCAAGGCCACCTATTGAACCTTTTAAATAAACTTTAATTTTTGAGGTACCAAACACCCCAAAAAGGCCACAGTTCTATACTGTAGAGGATTTTGAGGAAGAAAAGAATAAATTGTATGCACTGTATGTGGAACTAAATAATCAACTTGAAGAGAAAATGAGGCATGGTATAATGTATATAGTAGATAGAATAGAATAGCCCACATTTTTTATCAATTAGGAAGGATTTTAGCTATAAGGGATGAATTGAAAAGAAATGAAGCTGTATTAAAACCCATTGTAAAGAAGTGGACAGAAAGAAATAAAGATATCACTGCTATGTGTATATCTATCATCCAACTGCCCTGTCATCAAATAGAAAAAATCTTTGATTTGCAAGGATTTGATGATAAGAAAAATTCTTTTCAAAAAAGATTAAATTGTTTTTTTTTGAAGTATATTAAAGAAAATTTTGATTTATTTCCTTGTGCATTAAAGACTATTGATAAAGTGAAGGAAAAAGAGGAATTGAAGAGGGAGTTCGATGAGATTTTTTTTGAAAGGATAAATAAATTTATAAATGAAACTGGACACTTGTTATGGGCTATGACAAATGAGGAGTTGCTTAAAGTGTAAATATTCTATAACTCCATCATAAAAGAATTGGTTGATATAGAAGCAATTAGAAATTCTCTTATAATAGTACAAAGAAATGTCCTCAATTTTGATTGGCTTGATGATACTACCTATAATGGGTGGAAAGATAAACTTATGTCAGAAGAGTAGATGCTATAGGATGATGAAATAGAAGATGATGAGGAGGAAGAAGGTGCCAAAGTAAAAGTTACCCTTACAATAAATGATGAAGAAAAGGAAAATCCTTAGATTAAAGTAAGTATGCAGGTAATCAAAGATGACTCATCGCTTTCAAACTTGATCACCACTTATTTTGAGGAATTAGAATAATCAAAGATTTAGATGGTAACATTTTTATCTTTTCAGGTAGAATAATAGAAAGGGGACCCACAAAGGAATGTTCAATGTATTAACCTTTCTATTATTTACATTTTATCTTTTTGTTATAGGTGTATGTAAATATCTTTTTGAGGGACACTTGTCAATCACATTTTCCCTTTTCTTGTTGCAAGTCATGTCTATAAATATTAGTTTTCAAGGCAATGTGATGGTCCAAAAAACTTGTATAATTTTTTTTTCTCTCAAGAAAAGTAGAGATAGTCAGTCCAATAGTATGTAGTTGTTTTGAGTTTTCTTCCAATTGTACTCTTTGATGACACATTGAAATGATAAAAATAGCAATCTATTCTGGGCTTTTTGATTTCTATTGGTCATTGTACTAGTCATCTAAAAGGATAATAAAAAGGGGTATTTACACTATATTTGTGTCATCAATTTATGTCTCCATTTTATGGATTTTTCTACTTTGAAGTCATTTTAAGTAAGGTTTAACTTGGCTGAATGCAATCTGGATGGGTTGTATGCTTATATCACTATTGCTTTTAATTCAAGGAATTATAGAAATGCTTCAATGAATCGGTACGGTTTATAGTTTATAGAAAGGATACTTCATAACAATGGAAATGGGTGATTACAATTGATTAATTAATTTAGAAGTTATTTGAATTAGGTCTCCTGCCAATAGTTAATTTTCTTCCCAATGGATAAGGCACTGGTCACATAACTTAGAACTGAGCAAGGGTGAATTTTGCTACTCCATATCAAATCATTTTTAAAAAAAATCAAAACCATTTCATTCCATTTTGATTAAAGCTACAAATGTTGGTTACCACTCATTTGCATATAGTTTTATGAGTCTTAGATAACCACTAATTTTAGAAATACTTTTAAACTATAAGAGATTTATAACTAGATCTGCTGATAGGGGATGCATATAGATTTGTGAAGTTTTTAGAGAAAATTGATAAACTGTATATGTGCTTGAGGGTAAAAGATGAGAATCAAAATAAAACCAAGATAATTTCATACCACAGTTTGCATTAGAATCATCCCTAGGTATACCCACCTTGGTTTAGCAGAGCCTAAAGAGTAGAAAACCATTTTTGGTTTTGTTGAAGTTTGGTCAAAGTGGTTTATTCAGGTAATTGCTACTAGGAATTGGCTAATCCTTGGATTGTGTGAGTAATTTCACTATGATATTGAGCATTTTGTTGCTCAATAATTTCAAACCCCAACAAACTAGTGACTCTGCTAGGGAATTACACTTAGTGTTGTCATAAATAGTGAATTATTAGATATATGTGTCCCCTCGGGTAGTGTTGTAGATATTTCATGAGAAGATTCCCATGGGTTTGAAAGTTTTTAAGATTTTGATTGAAACTATTAGGTGAAATAATTGTCATTATCCACTCAACAAACTTATTCCCATTTTGATAGGGTAGGTGGCAACTCAAATGGCTAACCAGTGTCATTTTTTTGAAAATTGTTGTCCCAAATTATGGAGAATAAAAGAAATACATGGGAAAATGTGAGAAAAAACTTGGGAATCAAATTAAAAACCAATCTCCCTCCTAGAGGAAGACAAAATTGGGCTGTGAAGGGAAATCAGATGTAGAAAGGAAGCTATTCATAGGAACAACTAGTAGGGAAAGATAGCATTCACCATTTTGCTATTGAAAAAATGCCTTCCTCCAAAGGTCCAAGATCTCATCTAGTTTTGTTTGATGATGATTTCTATAATACCCCTGAAATGATATGTCAAGAAAAGGTTGTGCAACCACATACATTTGGTCTTGAGGATAGGACTAGTAACAATCATTTTTAGTGCAGTACAAACCCTTTCATGTCAAATTATTCCCTTGAAAAGCTCTTACCTAAATACTTAGAACCTGAAAGTTTTAATGATGAGAAAACATCTGGGTCTAAATTCACTAACCCTGATCCTAATGAGAATGAAATTTTGAAAGCACAACTTGTTGAGAAAGAAGCTATAAATAGGAGATTTCAAAAGGAAAGGGAAGAAAAGATCACGAAGGCTTATGAAGAAAAGAAAGAATTACTTAGGTGAATTGCTACTCTAAAGAAGAAAAATGAGATAGCAACTAATGCCTGGCAGCCTATGATTGTGGGACAAGTTGAACAACTTAAGATGTAAGAGCAGAATTTATTGGAGACTTAGAAGATGAATCTAGAGGGACTTGTAATATAGCAGATTAGGAACTATACTGCTCTAGAAGTTGATAACAATAGAGTAAAAAATGTGGAACCTATTGTAGGGCTAAGGACAAAGGAAAACAAAAGGAGATTGGTATTAATATCAATGAGCCAATAAAGATAGTTCAAATCCATGATTCCATTTCACTTTCTGATATTGAATTGGAAAAGAGAATAAAAGAAAGGGATGCTTTAGCTAAGAGATTGGAGATTACAAAAAGTGAGGTTGTTATAGTTGAGATGAACAATAAGATTAAATTCTTTGAAATTACCAAGAAGCAATCTGCAGCTATGCCTAAAGATGATGATGGATCTAATGATGTGAATCAAAATACTACTAAGGTGCATGTTTCTTTCTTGTCTTCATCTTTACAGAAAGTAGATCTTAACAAATCTGTTGGTGATGCTAGTACTAGTAATAATATGAATGATACTAACAAAGAAAATGCTAATCACCCCAAGATTGATTTACAAAGAATACTTGTTCAATTAGAAGGCTATAGGAAAATATGTTTTGATCAAATCCCTAGTTTTCCAAATCCTATTCCACAAGAAATGAGGAAAAGATTGCCTAAATTTGATGGAAATAATGCTATTTCTTGTGAGGACCATTTGAGGAGCTTTCTTGATATGATGAGTGATTCTGAGGTTGAAGTTGAAGATGTCATTATGAAGTTGTCTGTTCAGTCTTTAACTAAAGATGCTAGAGAATGGTTCAAGAGAATTCCTAAATTTTCTATTGTTGATTGGAAAGATATTGGGTATTGCTTCAAAGAGCAATATGGTGACAAGAAAAATCAGAGCTATATCTTGAGTGAACTCAATAATATTAAGATGTTGCCTAATGAATCTGTTACTAAATTTAACACTAGATTTTAGAAAAGGATGTACAAGCTAATGCAAGCCATGTGAATTGATAATAAGGTATGTCATATCACTTATCTGAATTCTTTTGATTGCAAAATGGCATACCAACTTAGGGATAACGAGCCTAGGACCTTAAGAGATGCTTTTAGGATTACCATTAATATAGAAAATAATTTGATGATTTTAGGGAGATTAGAAAGAAAAAGAGATTACCCTAGGTTATTTGGGAATAAGAGAAATAGAAAGGAAGAAAATAAAGATATAGGAGGAAAAAAGTAAGAGCCTAGTGAAATGAGTCAAATTCTAAATGCTATAAAAGGTCTGAAACTTCCTCAGATGAAGAATTTTAGGAACCCAACTGATAATAGGGCCCCCTATCAATCAAATTTTAGTAGACAAAATAGGCTACAAAATTTCCCTTATAATACTACTTGGAAGGATGGTTAGCCTAGTATCCCTGCTCCCAAGAAAAACAACAACAAGGTGACCCCTAATCCTTTGTCAAAAAATTCTATAAATTTGGTAGATGATCCTGAGTTTGTTGTTGAATGTACTTGGTCTTTTTCATGTCAATTACCCCATTCCCCTAAATCTTGTGCAGTAGCATTGTCATTCCCAAGAAATCAAATTGCAATAGAAAAGTGACATGAACAAGAAGAAAATAATGATGATGTAGGATCGAATATGTTTGAATCACATTATTCTGACTGTGAAGATTATGAAAGAGATGTGTATGACCAAAGAAAATTTTAGAATGTCATAAAATAGAAAGTATTTTCTAATGAAAGTGATGTGGAGGACAATGTGTGTAACATGGTAAATGCAAAGGAAGAAGTAACACTGAAAAAACCTTCTAGGGAAGAGATTAATCGAATTATTGTTAATATGATAGCTCGGGTTTAGACTAGAAACATGACTCAGAGAGATGAAGTAATAAGGTAGCTAGTATCTTCATAAAAGGGGCTGATCCTAAGAAGGGGGAAATTGTGAAACCTAAAGAAGCTCTTGCTGTGAAGGTTAAAATGACTAATAGAAGGTGGGAACAAAAGAAAGGAGGAAATCCTAAAGATATAGAATTTTCAAATAATGTCCCTAGAAAAATAAATGAGACGTTATCAAAGATCATCACAAAACATGATAAGAATCATCAAAATGCTCTAAACATTTTGGATAAACAAGATGAGAAAAGGAATGTGACTAATGATGATCCTCTTGATTGTTCCATAGATATGCATGTTGTTTTGTCTTAGATTATTGTTAAGGTTCCATTGTATGAATTGCTAAGAATCCATGAACACCAAAATAAAGCTATAACATGGTTGGGAAATACTGATGTATGGGTAAGTCAGGATTGTAATTAAAATCACAGTCCCAAAGAAAGCAATAAAGAAGAAGTAAAGGACAATGAAGCTGAAGGAGTTGTCTCTCAAATTCCTCAAATATTTTTGGATACTTCTATAAATCAGTGTTTGGGAAATGTTAAACCATTTTTCTTGAGCATTTTAGTAAATGGTAAAACATTACAAAATTGCATGATTCATTCTGGTGCTTCCAACACTATGATGCCTTTTGAAATAATGAAAGAATTAGGCTTAAAAGTGGATACAACTCGAGGAAGATGTTGTGCTATGGATAAAAGAGAAGTGACATCATAGGCACTATAAACTCTTTTCCATATAGATTAACAACCTGCCCTAACAAAGAACTTACTATGATTGTATTGGTTGTTGACATTCCACCTCAGTATGACATGTTGTTATCAAGAAAATGGAGTGTTGCTATGGGTGGCTATCTACAGTGTGATTTGTCATTTGCTACTTTTAATATTAAAGAGAATTTGATAAAAGTCAATAGGGAGCCTAAAAGTATATACATGATAGAGGAAGATGTAGAAGACAATATGAAAATTTTTGTGGATACAAATATTAATGCATTCAAAATTTGAAAAACTCTAAGCATAAGTCTTAGCTGGAAATAGAAGTTGAAAAAAAAATAGACAAGGGTGATTTATGGACTATGTTTTTTGATGGTGCATTTTGCAAAGAGGGGTCTAGTGTAGGCACTTTGCTGATATCTCCAAGAGGGGTAACATACAAATTCTCCTTTACTTTAAGTTTCCCTTATACTAACAATATAGCAGAATATGAGGCTCTATTGTTAGGTCTTAGATTAGCTCATAAGCATGGGATAAAGTGTTTACATGTTTTAGGAGATTCTAAATTGGTGGTATCCCAAGTAAGAAATGCTTATTTGTCAAAGAATAAAAGATTGAAATAGTATAGAAATTCAGTGTGGGACATGATTGAATGTTTTGATGCATTTGGCATTATTTGGAAAGATAGGAAAAATAATAAAATGGCAGATTTAATGGAAAACATAGCAATGAAACTAGATGATATGACATTTGCTAGTGTATGTAAAATTGAGATTCAAACTAGACCTTCTATCCCTGATAATGTTAAAAACTGGCAAGTGTTTCAAGATGATAAGGATACTCTAAGATTTTTGAATTGTGAGCATATGTTGTTAGGACAAGAAATTGATTGTGTAGCTTATGTAGAAAATTTAGATGGAAAAGATACAATTTTTGGGTAGGAAGTTGTACAATTGAAGAAAAACAAAATTCCAAAGGGTCTAGTTATTTTAGAAACTATTTTTGACAACCAAGATAGGTCACAAATGGATACTAATGGGTACAATGCCAAGGATTTGGAGGAGGTGAACTTGGGAACTTAGGAAACACCTAAAAAGGTATATATTGGTAAGAAGTTGCCTCCTAAAATTAGGAAAGATATAATAGACCTATTAAGAAAGTATAGACATGTGTTTGCATGGTCATATCATGATCTAAAGGCCTATAGGGAAGATCTCTTTCAACATGAAATCCCTTTGAAACAAGATTCTAAGCCTTTCAAACAAAAATAAAGGCCAATAAATCCAACCTTGGCTCCTAAAATGCAATAAGAATTGATCAAGTTAAGAGATGCTAGGATTATAAAGCCTATTAGACACTCTTCATTGTTATGCAATCTAGTACTTGTAAGAAAGAAAAATGGAGATATAAGGTTATGTGTTGATTTTATGAATTTCAACATATCTTCATTAAAAGATAATTATGGTTTACCCAATATGGCAGCCATGTTGTAAAGGGTCACTAGTTTAGAATTGATATCCATGATGTATGGGTTTTTAGGATATAATCAAGTAGTTGTCAAAGAATCAAAACAATTTAAGACTGCTTTCACTACTCCATGGGGTACTTATGTTTATGTTAGGATGCCATTTGGGCTTACCAATGTTGGGGCTACTTTTCAAAGGGCCATGGATGTAGCTTTTGCTAATATTATTGACAAATTTCTTGTTGTGTATCAGGATGACCTTACTACTTATTCCAAGGATGAAAATGATCACTGTATGCACTTAGGAAAGGTATTCATTAGAGCCATTAAATATGGAATATATTTAAATCCAAGAAAATGTAACTTTGGTGTCACTGAAGGAAAATTGTTAGGACATCTAGTTAGCAAGCATGGAGTGAGGATTGACCCTAAAAGGGTAGAGGTAATAGATAAGATTCAGAAACCCAAGTGTTAAAAGCATCCAATCATTTTTTGGACAGATCAATTTTCTTAGGAGATTTGTGACAAATTTTGCATAGATTAGTAGGCCTATAGTAAGATTGCTAAAGAAGGGATCTGAGATAAAATGAGATGGTGAACCTAGTATTTCATTTCAAAAAATTAACCAAGCTATTAAAGATGCTCTTGTTCTTAGAGGTTGTGACTATGACAAACCAATGCATATATTTTCTTTTTCCTCATTTCACACTATTTCTGCAATACTATTACAGAACAATGAAGAACATTATGAGCAACCTATTGCATTCTTCAACAAGTCTTTACAAGAAACAGAGCTTAAGTATGATATCAATGAAAAATAGGCATATGCACTAGTGAAAGGAGTTAAGGCTTTTAGATGTTACTTAATGGGAGCTACTATCATTGCTTTTGTTCCTATTGCTATTGTGAAGGACATCTTTTCACAACAAGAGGTATCTGGTAGGAGATGTAGGTGGATTAATAGGATACAAGAATTTAATATTCATATTCAGATTACCAAACTAGTTATGGGTCAAGGTTTGGCTAAATTGATGACATAAGCTAATCTAGAGGCAAACCAAATTAATCAACTTGATGATAGTTGTAGGGACAATATTTGTGATATGGGTATCTCTTACTGGTACAAAGATGTAATTTATTATTTGAAAAATATGAAATCTCCACCAGGGCTAATAGATAACTAGAAAAGATCCCTCAAGTTGCAGGGTCAATTATGGTGGAGAAATATGGAAGGGGTAATTTTGAAGTGTGTTGACAAAAATGAATCTTAAAGAATTTTGAAATATATGCATCAAGGTGTATGTGGAGGTCACTATATGGCTAAAACCATTGCTCATAAAATTCTTTAGGCTAGTTTTTGGTGGCCTACACTTTTCAAAGATACTCATGAGTTTGCAAAAGTTTGTGATGCTTGTTAAAGGTTTAATGGAAAGTTAAAATTCTCTAGGAATTTTCAATTAAGACTAGTTGAAGTGTAGACACCTTTTCAATAGTGGGGAATTGATTTTATAGGTGAGATCACAAATAAGTCCGGTGGTGGTCATTCATTGATCTTAGTAGCCACTGATTATTTCACCAAGTGAGTTGAGCCAATCCCTACTAAGAATGAAACAAGTAAGGTGGTGATTAATTTCATTTTAAATAATATTGTGACCAAATTTGGATGCCCACAGAAGATTGTAATAGATAATGCTATGTGTTTCAAATCAGTGGACTATAATTTTTTTTGCAACAAATATGGAATTATAGAGTACACATCATCACCCTATCATCCTCAAAGGGAATGGTCAGGCAGAATCAAGCAATAAGAGTATACTAAAGGTTATCAAAATAATTCTAGGGGAAAACAATAAGGTGTGGGATTCAAAGTTTCCATTAGCTCTATGGGCTGATAGGGTTACTGTGAAAAAGGCCATTTGATGTGCCCCATTTGATTTGGTCTATGGCATATAGGCTAGACTTCCACAAAATAACCTAAAGGAGGTGTATAAATTTGTTCAACTATATGAAGATGACATCATTGATGAGATGCAACTCAAAATGGATGATATTTTGCAACTAGAAGAAACAAGGAGAGAGTCTTCTATCAAAAATGTCAAGTTACAATCACAAATGAAGCACTTATATCACAAAAGAGCCACTGAGAGGAATTTTGAAATAGGTGACATGGTACTTATGTGGAATGCTAGATTGGAAGATAAAGGAAAGCATGGTAAATTTGACCCAATCTGGCTTGGCCCATATAACATTTGTGATAAAAATAGAGAAGATTCATATTTTTTGAAGGATTTAACTAGAGGTATTCCTTAATCTCTAGTTCATGGACAATCCTTGAAGAGGTACTTTTCTTAAAAGTATCTATTTTCCATGAACAATAGTTTTAGGGTTCTTGGTTTTCCTGTACATTCTTTATATTTTGTAAATCCTTGTAAATAGTCTCTCTGTACAGTTTGGTTTCTTGTTTCTTATTTTTGTGTGTTGCTCTGTGCTCTCTGAAAAAAATTTCATTCCTATACCAAGTATGTTGTCTGCTCTCCCAAAGATTTTAAATTCTTGCATAGACTCAAGTAGTCTATCATTCCCAGACAGAGCTACTATTGGTTTGATTTTTCACAATGTAGAAATTTTGGGAAATTTTTAGTGAAAAATCATTTGATTCTTTGTGTCTTGCAAATTAGGATTTTGTTCCTTGTATTTTTCAAACCCTTAGATTGCCCTAGTTCATAGCTTGGTCTCTATGTCTTTGAAATTCTATTAAATTTTAAAGGTTTGTCTTTAGAGAATTTCTCAGAAACCCTAGTGCCATGTCTTATTTTACCCTAGTTTTGAAAAACCCTTGAAATATTTTCAAAAAAATGTTTTTTAAGATATATCATTCTACCCTAAGGTCGGGCTTACATGAGCATGGTTTTATTAAAAGTTTGTTTAAAAATTCATCGACCCTATTCTTTTTTATTAGATTATTTTATTGAAAAATGCCCAAAGTATTATTAATTTTGTGTGACCATTGATCTCATTTAGATCAAAAGGTACCGCATTCCCACAATGTTTAGGTGCAAGGCTTTTAAATAAAGTGGGCAATCAATTTTTGGACACGTAGCAAGGTAGGGTCAGGAAGCCTTAGTATATGTTGCAATATGTAGAGTTGTAAAGTGATTGCTAACATGTATTTCCAGTTATGACATTAAAGAGGTTTCTCTGCCAAATATGATTGGACCTTTTTCAACCATAGATCCTTCAAAGATCAAGGGCTAGCAATATCTTGCAATATGGAGATGCTCATTCAATAAGGAATGTATGAATGCAACTTTGTGTTGCATGTCATAGTGGGGCAAAGATTGGGAAAGAAAATTGAGTCATGCCATATTGTATGCCACATGTGCTTAGCTGGAAGTACTTTTGTGACAGACATGAAAAGTTTCAAAACTTAATGCAGTAGTTAGATAGGTCAGAGCACAAGAGTTGAAAGCAGTCATTTCATTGGCCAAAGTAGATGAAGTGACCATAAAGTGTAGAATTTTTCTTACACTGTTGATCTTGTCTTGATCAACAAAGGGCACTTGCCTAGATTGAGAACTTGAAAGAAGCTTAAATAAAACAGGCAAGTAGTTTGCGAACATGTGTCCATGGTGGTGTCACTATTCCCAACTTAGAAGGATTAAAGGTATAATCAATATCATCATTGATCTTTCAAAGATCAATGGATGGTGCAATCTCATAATATGGAGATGCCCGTTCAATAAGAAAATAAAGAATGCGCCAGCTTGACACATGCAAAGAATGACGTCAAGTACTCATTTTCTTAGAAGGTGATATGGGACCCACTTGCACGGAGGTTGTCTAAAGGCACAAACTCACATAGGGAATTCCTATTGGTTAGAATGGCTGACTGGGCCTTAATCAACTATAAATTTGTGTAGTCATTGATCTTGTCTTGATCAATGATTAGCGCTTAGTCACTATTTTAAGATGTAAGAAATTTAAGCAATGTGGGTAAGCAATAATGTGACACGTGGCCATTTGATCTGGTGAAATTGATGGGTGAGATTTGAAATTTTGATGCAACTTGAGGAAAAATGGCTACTAGAAGTTAATTTGGTTTAGAGCTTGTTCCTGTGATTTCAATGCTTGAATATAATTCATGATCTCGCAATTTATTGAACCACTGAATTGAAAAAGGCTATCAGAATATAGAAAATTTCTAGAGCTAGAGTACATAATTTCACAAAGAAATTTGGTGAATTGCAACACATAATTTTACAAAGGAAAGAAAAATTTTGTGGGTAAGTACTTTCAAATATCCTGAGTAGTAAGAATTTGGTGAGATAGATTTTTTTTTAAATCTCAAAATACCTCCACATAAAGAATTTACTGGATAGACTAATTATTTGAAGTGCTCTATGCATGATGACTTTCTAGAACAATTTCCTTTATCTATACATGAAATAAAAAAAGGGGAGGGAGTTGATTCCTATACACCCTAGGGTAGCCATAGTAGAGGATTTCTATGACAAGGCTAACTGGGTACGAGATGCCCAGGTATCCACGGGAGGTCTAGAGTTGTTTAGAAAATGGTTCTCAAAGTGAAAATTGGACACTCCTATGAGCAATGTGTGGGAATTTGACATTGGTAAATTAACAATCCCCATAGTTTTTTTCAATAGTAATTTGTTGATGGATTTGGCCAAGAAGTATGATCCAATTATGAGGTGGGTAAAGAACCATTCTAGAGTAAATCTTTTTAGGGTTTACCATGAATTAATTAGAGAGTTTTTCAATCTTAAACCTAACCATGTTGTGCATGAAACTATTGATATGGATGATTTTCAAGCGAGGTACGATGCACAAAGGGTTTACATAAGAATAGGGCACTACAGGAGCATGCTGCTAAAATTGGTACTTTGCCTATAATTACAGCTAGCTAAATCTCAGGCTTAATTATTCTCATAATGGCTAAAACTCTTCAATTTGGGATGAGCACTATTCTAGATTTTGCTACTTTCCTTGCAAAGGAGATTCACAATGGTTTGGTGGTGATAGCACAAGGAAAAGTGGATAAACCTTTATGTTGGTATTCCTTACTCATGTATGTATGTTTGTATAAAGGATTTACCTTTTTCTCCAAGGAAATGCAATTGGAAATGACTAGAGATGGATAGAGGAATAAAGTTTAGTTGTGGAGTGTGGATATGACCTTAGAAGCTATAGATGCTAGTTATGTGAGGTTTGATAGATATTTTGCATCAAAGTTTAGCTTACTCTTGAGAGGAGACAGCCCCAGGATTCCACAAACACAACTAGAATTCGTCAGACCCAAGGACCATGCAAAAGGGCTATTGGTCAGTCTTAAATGGGGGGATATAATCCCTTACAATGTTTCAATAATAATAAGAGTATATGGATTTTTGGGAAAGCCTCATGTTCTACCTTTCTATGTGCCTTTGAAAATAGGGATAGCATAATTGTTATCATAGATAGGCACTATTAATGAAAGAGATCTACCAAAGAAGGGTACAATCTTTCCAATTGTTACTATAGTGCATGATTTTGATTTTATGAAGAAAGGATGTAAGCATTTGAACTTATTCCTGCATAGATACAACATGGAAAAATCCCATGCCAGATTTATTGATCCTAAAGGTTTCTATGATCTCTTAAGAGAGAGGACAAAGGCTGCCCATATGGTACACTAGGTATACTATCATGAGGATGTTATTAAGAATATTTTTTCTTTAGTAGAGAAGGAATTGAGAAAAGAAAAAAATGAATAGTATTCAGTAAGACTTTAGAATTCATTAATGCTTTTGACTCTAGTTATGACCCCTTGAAAGATAAGAAATATTGGGGAGCCAAAATGCCAACATTAATGAATATTTTTGCTATAATAATCCAAACCATGAATGAGAAGAAAGCCCCATATGTTGAGGCATATCCAGACAAGGCTTTAGAGGTACAAAGAAGGATAAGTAGTATAAATGTGGTGGCTCCTAGCCAGTATACTTTGCAGAGAAGGGAAGGTTATGCAATGGTTCAACATGTCCAATAGGTACCCCTTCATCAAAGGCCAAGACTAAAAAGTCCATTTGTAGCCAATGCTCCAAAAAGGCAAAAATTGGAGCAGGGATCTTCTTCTTCTCAAGTAGAACAATGCTCCCCAAGCTAGTCCCCAATCTAGATGGATGATGAAGCATCTTTGAGGAAGAAACTTAGACAAATGGGTGGAGAAGGGGATGCAATTGTTACTTCTATAGACTTGGAGATTGGAGAACCACAAGAACCTCCTACACCTTCCTTGGATTTAACTATTGCTAATTACCAAGGTAAGGAAAATGATGAAAATTCTATGAAGTCTAGAGAATTTGCACAATTTTTGTGGAGGCTAAACATGGGCAATTTTGAGAAAACTTGTGAAAAAATAAAGGCCGAACAACTTGGTAAATCAAATTCTACTATTAAGGAGGAGGTAAAGTCTAAATTTTTGAATGATTTTTCTCAATTTACACCTGAGGCCAAAAGGAAAATAGTTAAGTAGTCAAGAGTCCTTATATTACCAGAATGGGATATAGTGAATGCCATAGTTTTTGATTCGGTAAGAAAATAAAATGATGTCAAATTTAAGACTAAGGAAGAGGTACTACAAACTCATAGAGGAGTCAAGTTTAGTGATGAACACCAAGCTCTTGTAATTTGGTCTATTGAGAAAAGGGATAAGACTAGGATGTAAGAAATTTCTACTATAGAGCATACTGGTGCATTGATAGTATTCAGGGTTGGTGAGGTTGGTAGTAAATAGATAATTGGAATGGCCTCAAAAAAGTTGAAATTTGGAAGTGTTGTATTTGGTTAGGAAGAAGAAAGATTTTCCCAACTCAATGCTAGGTTTGAAGAAGTTTTGAAAGCATATGAGGAGAGAGGTATGCAGATACAGTCATTGGAAAATAAAGTATCTCAAATGGAAAAGGTACTTGGGAAGAGAAAAGTACAAGAATCTAGTAGATCTAGAATTGCATATCCCTCAAGGCCAACTGTTCAACCTTTTAAATCAACTCCAATTGTTGAGATACCAGACACCCCAGAAAGGCCATAGTTCTATACTGCAGAGGATTTTGAGGAAGAAAAGAATAAATTGTATGCACTGCATGTGGAACTAAATAATCAATTTGAAGAGCAAATGATGTAGGGTATAATGTATCTAGTAGACATAATAGAATGGTCCACATTTTTTGATCAATTAGCAAGGATTTCAACTATCGGGAATGACTTGAAAAGAAATGAAGCTATATTAAAACCCATTGTACAATAGTGGACAGAAAGAAATGGAGATATCACTACTATGTTTATATTTGTCATCCAGCTACCCTATCATCAAATAGAAAAAATCTTTGACTTGTTGAATAATTTGCAAGGATTTGGTGATGAGAAAAATTCTTTTCAAAAAAGATTAATTATTTGTTTTTCCAAGTATATTGCAAAAAAAATTTGATTTTATTCCCTTATGCATTAAAGACCATTGATAAAGTGAAGGAAAAAAAAGAATGTAAGAGGAAGTTGGACGAGATTTTTTGTAAAAGGATAAATAAAGTTATAAATGAAACTAGACACTTGTTATGGGCTATGACAAACGAGGAGTTGGTTAAAGTGCAAATATTCTATAACTCCATCAGAAAAGAATTGGTTTATATAGAAGCAATTGGAAATTCTTCGATAATAGTATAAAGAGATGTACTCAATTTTGATTGGCCTGATGATACTACCTATAATGAGTGGAAAGATAAATTTATTTTAGAAGGGCAGATGCTATAGGATGATGAAACAAAAGACGATGAAGAGGAAGAAGGTACCAAAGTAAAAGTTACCCTTACAATATATGATGAAGACAAGGAAAATCCTTAGATTAAAGTAGGTATGCAGGTAATCAAAGATGACTCATCACTTTCAAACTTGATGGCCACTCATTGTGAGGAATTAGAATAATCAAAGATTTAGATGGTAACACTTTTATCTATTTAGGTAGAATAACAGAAAAGGGACCCACAAAGGAATGTTTGATGTATTAGCCCTTCTATTATTTGCATTTTGTCTTTTTGTTATAGGTCTATGCAAATATATTTTTGAGGGATAGTTTTCAATCACATTTTCTCTTTGCTTGTTGCAACTCATGTGTATATAAATGAGTTTTCAAGGCAATGTGATGGTTTGAAAAACTTGTATAAGTTTTTTTTTTCCTTTCAAGAAAAATAGAGATAGTTGGTCCAATAGTACATAGTTTTTTTGAGTTTTCTTCCAATTTTACTCTCTGATGACACATTAAAATGACAAAAATAGTAATTTGTTCTCGGCTTTTTGATTTCTATTGGTCATTGTATTAGTCATCTGAAAGGATTATACAAAGTGGTATTTACACTATATTTGTGTCATCAATTTCTATCTCCATTTTATGGGTTTTTCTACTTTGAAGTCATTTTAAATAAGGTCTAACTTGGCTGAATGTAATCTAGATGGGTTGTATGTTGATATCATTGTTGCTTTTAATTCAAGGAATTATAGAAATGCTTCAATGAATCAATAGGGTTTATGAGTTTATAGAAAGGATACTTCATAATAATGGAAATGGGCTATTAAAATTGATTAATTCATTTACAAGTTATTTGAATTAGATCTCCCACCAATAGTTAATTTTTTTCCCAATGGATAAGACACTAGTCACATAAGTCAGAAGTGAGCAATAGTTAATTCTACTGCTGCATATAAAATCATTTAACAAAAAATCAAAACCATTTCATTCCATTTTGTTTAAAGTTACAAATGTTCGTTACCACTCATTTGAATATAATTTTCTGAGTCCTAGATAGCCACTAATTCTATGAATACTTGTAAAATATAGGAGATTTATAACCATATCTGCTAATAGGGGAGTCATATAGATTTGAGAAGCTTTTAGAGAAAATTGATAAACTGTGTATGTGCCTAAGGGTAAAAGATGAGAATAAGAATGAAACTAAGATAATTTCATACCACAATTTGCATTAGAATCATCCCTAGGTATACCTACCTTGGTTTAGCAAATCCTAAAGAGTAGAAAACCATTTTTGGTTTTGTTGAAGTTGGGTCAAAGTGGTTTATTCATGTAATTGCTACTAGGAATTGGCTAATCCTTAGATTGTGTGACCAATTTCATTGTGATATTGAGCATTTTGTTGCTCAATAGTTTCAAACCCCAACACTATTAAAAATTTCATCCATCTCTGCTATATGCTTATTGATCTAATATAAAATAGGAACATCTTTCCTCCATACTACTATACCTTTGGAAGGGAAAAATTTTTGAACAAAGAAGAATAAGATGTCAAAAGAGATCCAAACTTACATGGATTATTATTTGATCCTATGATTCTCTCCATGTTCTTATTCAATTAGCCCAACAATAACTCAACAAGGTCAAAAGATAGGTAATTCTTCACAACCTTGTATGCAAGATCAACATCTTCACGTGACATTTTGTTTAACCAACTAGAACTATAAATCTTGTGTCTAGTCACATGTATGTTGAACTTCATCTCCATGTCTATTAATCCATTATGCTTCATTCCTCTTCTATCTCACTTGGAAAGATCTCACTTAGCCAATTCGAACTAACCTAGGGTTTTGGTTGTCTTAGCTTTGTTTAGCATTGGAAGCCTATTGATTATATGAATTATTTCATTTGTAATCTGATTGGGTTGATCCAACCATAAATGACCATTGTCTATGTGGCTTAGAATATATATAATCCATTTGACCTAAATGTCTCTTGGCATATGTGAAATATGGGTCAAACCCTTAGATTCCAAATGTTGATGCTCGAGTTTTAATGCAACATGCACACACAATTCACTTCATTCATCTCTAGGGTTCCAAGTTCCTAAATAGAACAGTGATAAAAGGAAAGGATGTCATGCATGAGTAATATTGTAGGATAAATTTTAGACTATGCACTAGTTGAGTCAAGTGCCTCTACAATTGCTAGACGACTTGAAATTAGGTGCCTTGTGATTGACTCGATCAATCAAAATTTCTAACCCTTTCTTCATTTTTTTTCTTGAAGATGCCATGCTCTATAGGGTTTCTAAAAATATTGATAATTCTTAAACAAAAAATACATAAATTTCTTGAGCACTCTATAATCTCTTTGCACAAATTGCTCTAGAAATTTGTGGTTAATATAATTCCTTCAATTTCTTCCTTTTAATGAATTTCCTCTATTTGATTACCATTAATGATCCATACTTCATACTCACTTAGTGATAGGTTATCCTCCACGCAACTTATTTTTAAAAAATTCTTGGGAGATCTATATAGCTTAGTAGAGTCACCATCACTTGGTAGGAACTACCAATTTTGTCTGTAACAATGTATAAACTAACATTTCTCAGTGAGGTCTTGTGACCCAATTTTGCTCGGTAACATTTTCTACTTTTATCATGCTCAATGAATGCTATACATCTTAAATGTTGTTTTGGATCATTCTTCTTGCTGGTTGGAATTGATGTTAGATTACTTCTTTTGAATCATAGTTCCAATGATCTCCTTAAGGAACTAAGCTGAAATGATTGAGTCACCCAACTCATTGACCTAGGTGTTATTCACTTCATGATATTGGCTTGCACTCTTTGGGGATTTTGGTACCCATTGCTGCCTCATTTTTTTTTATATTGTTAGCTTTGGCTTTCTTTTCATCTTCAATGCTACCTATGTTCATATAGTTTCCGGAAAGATGTCTAAGTTCTCTACAAATAAAGCATCATTTTGTAGTAACTATTTTCCTCATATGATGTTTCATTCAATTTTCTCAAACATACCCAAATTCACAATAGGAGTTACATCCACACCATGTGTTGTAATCATATCCAAATATTACTTTTACAATTTTTTCTATTAGGTTTCACTACATGGTTTTGCACTCTGAAGATTTATGTCATTGTTTCTTGCAATTATGACATATACCTTCAAACTTAGGTTTCCCTTTTTATTCACTTTCTCTATGACCATTCTTATTGTACCTATAAAACTTTCCATTGAATTTCTCTTTAACATTACTCCAACATTTTTTTGATCTATGACCTATCTTACTGGTCTGCCTCACAATAGGTATGTGATAATCATGCCCAAAGCCTTACTTAGGAATAGTTTATCCAATATAATGATTAATTCTCCCACCATAAGGTTCATTTAAATTGTTAACCCATGGACTTGCACTTGGAATGATTGGAACAATATGTGCACTAGGTTCCTTAAGGAGTCACTATGCTTATGCTATAGGAAATTAAAATGTAAATAATGAATCTATACTAGTACTACATGAAAGTAATACACTTAACTCTTTACTAAAATGAATTCCAAAAATACAACTATACATGAACTTATATTTCAACTTAGACCATCCACTATAACTACTCTAGTAGGTACTGTAGGAACACTCACAAAGTATGATACTACAAGAAGAAACTTACAACTTCTACCTTAAATACTAGAAATTCTATAAGTAACTCTACATTAATCTAGTATAATCCACCTCCCACGTAAGACCCCTTCATTGGCTTTTGCTAATCTAATAACACAAAGTTTAAACCAAGAATTACTTCATTATATTCTAAAGCTCTCTACATAAGAACAATATATAAAACTATAAAACAAATCACTATGAGAGTCAACAATGTATTTTCATAAAATTTTCTCTAACAAAAAAACTATTGATCCAATCCCTACAAATAGAGGATCAACACTTATTCTAAAAAAAGAAAGAAAAAAAACTAATTCTAAATCTGCTAGATAAGAAGAAGGAAATATAATAGATTGCAATACAAGAAATAAAGTCTAGATAACTAATTCAACATAATAGTAAATGCAGAGGGAATATAGAAACACTTCATCCTTGAATTCCTAGAATAATAGCTCCTAGTACCATTATGGTTCTTCCACTATAATTGGGCCTTAACACTCCTTGTTGAATGCTATCAACCATCCTCTAGCTTCTTCCTTAACAAGTCAGTTGCAATGAAGAAATATTTATGTAAATAGGCATAATCAAATTAAATCCAAATATTAGAACACACATTTTGATGGTTATATGAAATACTGCATTATATGTATAATATTGGAAAAGTATGAAGTATCTATCTACCCATGGGTTAACGGTTCTATCTTGGACTTATCATAAGTTCAACTAACCATAAGTTCACAAATGTATTGGTAGTATTAAAATTAACATAAAATGGAGGCAATAATTAGCCTCATCATCTGGCCCCTAGTAAGTTTAATGATTATCCTCAAGCATTGAATTTTCTAGCCATTGATCAAAAATCTCCAACTTCAATCCTCCCTCACCTGTTAGTCCTAAAGGTGTAGTAGAATCCTTGTGTTCTTTTCCAAATGTCCTTTTTATGATCCTATTGTAACCTATCATGTTCTTTAGATTTGATATCATATAGGGGCCAAAGGAGCATAGGTGGCTACATTGTTAACAATTACCAAAGTTCTAGTCTAGTTTGTCCTCCTAGCTGTATCTATTTTGGAGCTTAGTGAAGTGCTACCTCTAGGTTGATATGACTATGTGGCTCTGATATTCTAATTCCCTTGGGTGTTCTACCCCATCTACTTTTAACATTGGCCATGGCTCTTTGAAAGAAAAAGTAAGGCATTTCATAATATTTTGCATATACCTTTTCTCTGGCCTCAAAGATTTTCTTTCTTATCTCCTCATGAACATCCCCATAGGTCAACTTGAACCAATCCCTATGGATTTCTTCTAGTTTATTTCTCTTTTCTCTTAATGGTAGGGGATCTATTCTCTCTTCATCCCTGTAATTGTTCAATTTTTTGTCATAATTGTCCTCATTGTGCATCTAGGACATTAAGGCCCTAATATGTATATCCCTTATGTAAGGTAAAGGATTCCATATAGTTTCTATAGGGATAATGAAATTGTGCATATACAATTCATAGAGTAAATTTTGTTGCTAGGATGGAAGAGTTTGGTACAAAGTGTAGAATTCCTAAGCTAACTTGAATTCTATATTTATGTCTTTGAGGGTTATCATCAGCTGGAATTAAAGGAATTTTTCTTTTAAACAAATGGTAAAGATCCTAGTGGTGGTTTGCAAGTAATTATTTGATTAGCCAATTTAATGACATGATCTATCATTTGCTTTAGTTTTTCCAATTGATCTTTCAAGTTTGCAATTTGTTCACCTTGATCTATCATTACCTTCTTCATTTACTTTCTCTCCTCTTTCCATATGGCTATTGTTAACACATGTTTATTATATAATTGAAAAAGAAACATTTGTATAGTAATTGGTCCAATTTTGTTTTCATAGTTATTTTTCTTCCTCTATTCCCTCCATGACTATTCCAAGAAATTTGTAAACTATGTTTGCTTATAGGGAACTAGGGCAGTTTTGGAACTAGCCAACTAGTGCATTATTGGGTCTTTTTTCTTTTTTATGGCCTAGAGTATCCTATTGGCTTGTTGGGGAATTATTTCAACTTTCATTAATCCCAACCTTACAATCCTCATCAGGGTTTTGAGGAATGAATGAAATTCTAGGTTGATTGGGGGAATCATTTGGGATGACTTGTACTAGATATTCTTTATTAGATTGTTTGGGTGAAGTGGATTGGGTTTCTACAGACACTTTAGGAGTTTTCCCTCTTATTCTAGGGTTTCTTCACATAGGGTTTTCTTCAAGCACCACTACCTTTTTCTTGGTAATCCTTTTTGATGTCTTTTTTGTAGGAGTATTTTTTATAGGAGCTAACTTTGTTTTCTTTTTATTTGAGACTGTAGGGTTTTTTTTTTCTACTACTAGAACCAAGGTTTCTTAGATTGTAATTTCCATTTTCTCTTTTCTTGGATAGAGTTAGGTATATTTATCATTTGAGTAGGTAAAGGCACATTTTCTTGCACATTTTTAGTATCCACACCTTGGGTGCTTTGTTTAGTAGTTGTTCAATGGGGATTGTATTATCTTCATTGGGCTATTCATTAGGGGTAGTTTGAGGTTGTAGCATTTTATGTTGGTCAAATTCTACCCATTACATGGGAGAGACATCCCTAGGAGATCTTTCTATAAGAAATTTGATTAGGTTATTGTGAGTAACAAAATTGTCCTTTCATTTTTGTGTTTCCTCAACACTAATATATAACATATTTTACAAGAAATTGTGGACATTTTCTGGAAAATTATGTCTCACATAATTGAGCAACTTAAAATGATGTGCATGCAAATTATAAAATCTTCCTTCACAAGTAAAATACTTGATAATATGTATGGCCAACTCGTTGTATGACAAAGGAAGAGACATTATTTTGCATCCCTATTTAGTAATATCTAAAGAAGGGTCACTTGGTATGAAAAATTGAGCTCTAGCTTATCTAGCATCATGTGCATTGGGGTAGTGTTCTCCTACTATTGGTAGCCTAATTACTTCTAATACTTTCTCCTCTATGGAAACAATTGCAAATCCCCATACTGTTGCTTCACCTTCCTCAAATGTCTATATAAATTTAGTGGCTTCTTCTTCGTCATACTTCATTAGTTTCAAGAAATATCCTAGCCAACCACATGCATTAAATCTTCTCACTACTTCTACATCAAAAATTAAAACACTATGTTCTATTGGTTCACATCACTACAACTATCCTCCCATTTGTGATTACTACTTTCAACCTCTACTTTGTTTGTAAACCCTTCTTCCCTTTATGAATTTTGGACTCCTTTTTTTTAAAACAACAAACCATTTTTACATTTCACATTTTTTAATAGAAAATTTCTATCATGAACAATATATCATGAGCAATTATAATGTGGTTTAAATTGGAATAAATCATATATATGTGAGAATTGCCTCAAAATTTAATTTGAGTCACATCTAGTCTAACAATGGGGAATTATTCAGGAATAAGGGTATGACACTTGATACTTGCATACTATGGCAATTGGCTTTTAAACTAGATTTTCATCAAACAAAGAGAGTATAGATTTGATGATCTTTAATGAATAAATAGAAATGTCATTGGGAATTAGTAACCTTCCTTGCCCCCTATGAAACATAGACAAGTGCCCTAACTTGTCATGCTTGGTACAAGGTACAAAAGATGGCATAATGTCATAATAATATATTTAATGCTATAATAGATATAACCAATCAAAATATATGCACTAAAAATGAATAAAATTTGAAAAGCTTATACTTTCAAATTTGATTATCAAATGTGCCAGTCGAAAGTTGTGATAGTCAAAGGTTAGCAGCGATAGCATATGTCATTGAACTTACCATGTTATTGAAAGTATTGAAAAATGATGACATGGAAAATGGGTGGGTGGTAGAAAAAGAAATGAGATGAGTTAAAAAAGAAGAATTGAGAAAGTGAATGGATAATTTGAACTTTATCTAGACATAAAGTTTTTATTATGGGCATGCTCAAAGGAATTCTTATTGAAGAGTTGCACCCAAAATTTTGGCACCTTCTATAGTAGGAAGTGTTATCTATTGTGCATTTGAAACCAGCTATTGAAATTGATGTAGGAAGTCTTCTTTTGTTTGGGGCTATTTATACAACTTGAGATGATGTCCATTGACTAATAAATTGAAGTGTAATAGATTAATTATGGTTAACTGGATGACTCTATTTTCAAATATATGATGTATTTTATAGGGACCCAGCCACCTATCTACAACTTGCCTTCTATATCTTTAAATCTGGAATCCTAAAGCAATTCCCAATTGCCAATTTGAAATTTCTTACTCTTAATGTAGGAGACATGCCATTATTTCCTTTTCTTCTATATGATTTATGTGTGTTCTAGGGTAGACCTATGCATTTCATCTAAAGAATTAAGATGTAGTAAGCCTCTCCCTGTGTTGTAGGAAGATCAATATTTAAATCCATTGTTGTTCATAAAGTTTTGTGTTCAAACTCAATGGTAACATTGTTGCTTTTTTGTACATTAGTTCAAATGGTGTGAATCTTTTTATGGTCATCTATGTTGTTCGGTATGTCTAGATAGCTTCTGGTAGTCTACTGCTCCAATCCCTATGGTGCAAATGAACTATCTTTTTCAAGATGGCTTCTATCTCCTAATTTGTAACCTCTACTTGTCCATTAGTTTGAGGAAGATAGGTATTTTATCTTTGGTGTTTGATATTATATTCCTTCATGATTTCTATGATCAAATTTGAAGTGAGTTGAACACCCTAGTTAGTAACAAGTTCTCTGGGTGTGCCATATTGAGTAAAGATTTCTTCGTACATGAATTCAACAACTTTATGGTCATGGGCATGCTTCATGGTTTTGACTTTGACCTATTTTAGTAGGTAGTCAATACATACAAGGATATATGATTTCCCATTGGATGGAGGATCTGTTGGACCAATGGCATCCATGTCCCACTTATCAACTAGTGTTAACACCATTTGTGGATTGAGAGGCATTTCATCTATTTTTGTTGGTCAACCCATCCTTTGACATTTATCACACTTTTGTGTATAGTTGGCTATATTTTTATGAAGTGTAGGCCAATAGTAACCAATTGTTTAAATATTCAACTTTGTTCTTTTTGCTGTAAAGTGCCCTCCACATCATTCATTGTGACATACATGTAGAATGTCATATGTCTCATTTTCTCTCATACATCTCCTCATAACTTGATAAGGTCTAGTGTAAAATAGTATGTTGGAAAAAATTTCAGCACTCCCCTCAGGATTCATGACAAGGGCTTAACCACCTCCTGTGTACAATAAGTTGAGTGGTTGTATCGAGCATTGATAGATCAATATTTTGGCACAATGGAAACTCCACTCTAACAAGTGGTATTAGAGCTTGGTCATAGGTTTGAATCCTAAGACCCTTGGGTAATTCTAAGGGGGAGATTGTTGGAAACTTGTCTAGCAGTCTCCTCAGGATTAATGACAAGGGCTTAACTGCCTCCTATGTACAATAAGTTGATTGGTTGTATCGAGCATTGACAGATCAATCTTTTGGTGCAACAACAACCCCACTCTAATAGAGAAATGTGTTGGCATTTTATTATTTGCAATGTAGTTTGCTATGTCTGTATACCATGGGATTTTGATAGCAATATGAAATAAATTCTCATTTAGAAATGTATCATCTATCAAAGTAGTATCATCTTCATCATGGTGGATTCTAGATAGATAATTAGCTACCACATTCTCTTTTCTAGGTTTGTTAATGATTGTAATATCAAATTCTTTCAAAAGAAGTAGCCATCTTGCTAACATACTTGTAAAGACAAGTTTTTTCATAAGATACTTAATTGCTACATAGTCAGTATGAAAAATATGGGATAACCAGTTATGTAATGCAAGAATTTGTTTAGAGAATAAACTAATACTAACAATTATTTTTCAATCACTATATACTCTGGTCTATGAAGGCTCTTATAGATATAGTAGATTTCATTTTCAAGATGTTGAGTTCTTTGTCCTAGGACAACACCTATGGCATAGTTAGAAGCATCTATATGCATTTGAAAGGAAAATGTCTAATCAGGACCCCTAAGTATTGGTGTAGTTGTCAATAGTGACTTGAGCTCCTAGAAGGAGTCATTAGATTCCTTTGTCCAAGAAAATTCAAGGTCTTTGGTTACAAGAAAAGTATAAAGAGGACTAACAATCTAACTAATGTTTTTGATAAAACTCTTATGATAGACAACATGTCGTAGGAGAGATATGACTTCATTTTTCTTTGTGATAGTAGGGAGTGTGATAATTACCTCTACTTTCACAAGGTCTACGTGGATTCCAACTTTAGAAATAAAATGTCCCAATAGGATGCCTCCATGCATCATCAGAAAGCATTTCTCACTATTGAGAGATAGGTTGTGCTCTTCACATTAGATTAGTAGTTTCTCCAACTTCTTCAAAGCTTCCTCAAATGTGACACCAAATTTAGTAAAGTCATCCATGTATATCTCCATGCAATCATGTGAAATGTTAGTAATGATGCTAATTATAGCTCTTTGAAAAGTTGTAGGGGCATTGCATAAGCCCAATGGTAATATAGAATAGGAATAGGTACCCCAAGGACATGTAAATGTGATCTTATCTCGATCTTCTAGAGCAATACTTATCTAATTGTATCCACTATATCCATATAGAAATGAGAAGCTTTTTTTTCCATCCAAAGTATCCAAAACCTAATCAATAAAGGGTAAAGGATAGTGATCCTTCTTTGTGGCATTATATAATTCTCTATAGTTAACACATAATCACCACTTTTCTCCTTTTTTTGGATTAATAACAAATGGTGATACCCATTTGATATCAAAGATTGGATATATGAATTCAACATCCAATAACTTCTATAACTCCATTTCAATTATTTCAAGCAATGTCAAATTTATTCTCCTATGAGGCTAATAGAGTGATAAGCTTCCACCATTGATGTTTATCCTATGGGTGTAGAGTTTAGGGCTTACTCCTTCCATATCCTTATAATCACAAGAAAATTCTTTTTCATGCCTATTGAGGAGCTTGGTTAATAATTCCAATTGTGATAGGGAGAACCTATTGTTTACATGGATTATGACTAGGAGAAAGTTCCAAAGTAGTTGTTAATTCTAATAATGACAGTTATGGTACTAGACTTGTAGCTACGTCACTTCTCAATAATTTTTCAATTATCTTAGGGCTTATTGGATAGACACAATCTTCATGGGTACATAACTTTAAGACAAAACTTTCAACAATATCTCTAGCAACTATAGACTCATTGGTGAGAATTCTCTGTACTACATCATCTTCTTCATTATTTTCAAAAAATATTGCCTATGCAACATCATGAGATGAGCTATAGAATTTAATTCTTCCTTTCCATCTCCTAAATCTACCCAAATAGGTTCTACCAAGTCTTGTTGGGGTTGGGTAGGTGCATAGCTCTCTAGCTTCCTTATGGTTTGACCATTTGAAATTATCATACTGCCTAATCTACAGCTAATTTAAACATCATTGGTGGCTAACTAGGGTCTCCCTAATATAAGAGGATAACCAACAAGTTTTACTTTAGGTGATAAGATAAGAAAATCAACAAGGTATTCCCATGAATCTAAAGTCACTATCACATCTTCTATGAGACCATTTGGAAGGATAGTTGAACTATAAGCAAGCTGTAATGCTGTGGGAGTTATTCTTAAGCCTTCCATATGTAACCTATGCATTGTCTTTTTACTCATCATATTTATTGCTCCTCCTAGATCAACTGAAGCATTTTTCACATCCTATCCATTTAATATCAAATTAACCACTTACCAAGATTTGTATACTTTGGTATCACTACCATTCCTAACATGATATCTACTAATTTCCTGACAACATGGACAATTTGAAGATCTTTCTTCTTCCACCCTAGCTTCTTAAGGCGTGCTTCCTTAAGAGTCTTTCCATAAAGGGGGACATCCTTCATAGCTTGGAATAGAGGAATTTGGATTTGCATATTTTTTAGTTGCTCAATAATATCAAATGTCTCTTCTTCTTGTGATATAGATTTCTCTTTATTTAGCCTCTATGGAAAGAGAGGATTTACGATGGTATGATCAATAGTTTTGTTGGGTACATCAATTGGTGGGTTGCTATTTGGTAATATAGGTTTTGGAAGGGGTGTTGTAGGAGTGTCTACAACTTCCATGATAATAGGGTACTCTGGTGTAGGAAAAGTTATACCTGATCTCAAATGGATATGAAATACTTCTAGTGAATATGTAGAGCACTACTGAGTATTAGTAGTGTGTATTTGTTGTTATTGTTGCTTGTTGTTTAAATTTGGTTGAGGCTAAGTAGGCAATTGGGTAGGCTTAATATTAGTATTATTTTTTGCAAGAGGTGGCATTATTGCAGGTTGTTTGACTAGAGGTGGTATTTGTGGGTTACCAAAATTTTGGTTAGGCCATTGTGGAGCCCCTCTCCATTGGTTATTTTGCTACTAGTTTTCTTGTAGTGGTTGTGATTGATTTTACTGATTTTTCCATTTGTTATTTTTTTGATTAGGCCTTTGGTTATTTTTCTATTTGGCCAAGAAGGTTGGGAGTATAGAAAGGGACTCTAATAGCTTTGGTTTTTTCATTGATCATTGTAAGGATTTGAAAATTTTAGAGGATCTTGAGGCATACCTTGTCTTGAAGCCCATGGTCATCATTGAGAAACAAAGAATACTTGTTCATTTTCCCCATCTATCTTCATGTACTTAGTTGGTGAATGTTGATTCTCTAGGTTTGCTACCAGTTTAGATGTGCAGTCTTGCTTCTATTTGTGGTAGTGAGGATAGTACTGCACCAATCATGATTTCACTTTTACATGCTTCTTCTTTTTAGTCATTGTGTCAAGATGTGTAGCAACATCATTTATAATGTCCTACTTGAAATTTGAGATTAGTTAAGATATCTTGAGCTCTGAAATGCCCTAGGTGATCCCTTTGGTGGTTGTGTACCAATATCCTCTACCTTTCTTCACAATTGACCTTGAGTAGTTAAGACATATTTTCTCCAATAAGATTGGTATATATCACCACCAACCATTAGGTTTAATTCTTCTAAAAAATTATCATTTACCCCTCTCAAGAAGACTAGTTTCTATGAATCTTTTGCTAGTACATGCTAGGGGTTTTTCTACAATGCATACAATAAATGTGAAACATAGTCTTCCAATGTTTCATCCTCCTTTTGTGATATTCTAAAAATGTCATCTCCTCTTGGATCATTCCCCTTGCATTAATCCTTTTATTTCTCTAGAAATAAAGTTTGTATCTCATCCCAGATACCTACTACATTGGCTCCTAAGCCCATGGACAATCATAAGGTTGATTCTTTTAGTGTTTCTAGAAATAACTTGAGCTTATGGGAATTAGTGTTAAAGTTAAAGCTATGAAAAATTATGTCAAACTCAAAAAAGAAAGTATCAATATCCTTAGTTATAAGGCCATAATACTTTTGAAGAGCAATTGCAGGTATATTTTTAAGATTAGCATTAGTTATGAGGCTCAGGAGAGGAAATGGAAAAGTAGGGTGTGCCATTACTAGAGGTATTAGATAATGGGGTCGCTATTGAAAAGGAATGTTAGCTACAAGATTGTTAACAACAAGTGGATTTAGACCAAAACTATCATGCAATTTGGCCAAGGTTTTAGCAAAAGGCTAAAGACTCTTATGTAAAAAGGTTCTATTCTAGAGGAAGATCCTATAGGAAAATCAGGGCTTCTATCATCAAAAGGCAACTCAACTTCTTTTTCAATTTCATCATTCAAACTGACAAACTCTCATGGAATAAATCTTTGATATTCATCTCACTTTCTTCCTCTATGATGCATGCACTCAAATTCTTCACACTTATGAAGCAACTTTTTTGAATGAAAATCTTTAGAAACTTAACTAAAAATGAGCCAAAACGATATTCCTACCTTGACACCATCCCTAGAAATGGTGCCAAAAATGATCTAACTCACAATAGGTATGTGATAATGATTCCCAAAGTCTTACTTATGAATATTTTATTCAATCTAAGGAATAATTTCCCACCATGAGGTGCATTTAATTTGTCAACCCAAGGACATAATGAAATGGTCAGTACAGTATGTACACTAGGTTCCTTAGGAAGTCATTATGCTTATGCTATAGGAAAGTAAAATGAAAAGAAAGAATATATACTAGTGTTGTAGGAAACTAGTGTTGTAGGAAAGTAACACACTTAATTATTTACTTAAATGAATGTCAAAAATATAACTATATTCTAACTTATATTTCAACTCAAGCCATCCATTATAACTACTCTTCCAAGTCCTATAAGAACACTCACAAAGTATGATACTATAGGAAGAAATTTAAAAATTATACCTGAAATACAAGAAATGCTAAAAGTAAATCTACACTACTCTAGTCTCATCCACCTTCCAAGTGGGATCCTTGGTTGGCTTCTGGTAGTATACTAGCATAAAGTGTAAACCAAGAATTACTTCATTATATTCCAAAACTCCTTACATAAGAAAAATACATAAAACTATAAAAAAACTCACTATGAGAGTCAACAATGTTTTTCCATAAAGTTTTCTCTAGCAACAAAACTACTGATCCGATCCCTATAAGTAGTGGATTGAAACTTATTCTAAAACAAGAACAAAAGGTAATAAGAAGAAGGAAATATAATAGCTCATGGTACAAGCAATAAAGTCTAGATAATGAATTCAACATAATTGTAAATGTAGAGGGGATATAGCAACACTTCATCCCTGCATTCCTAAAATAATAGCTCCTCATTTGTAATAGTTATGTCTCCTAGTACCATTATGGTTCTTCCACCATATTTAGGCCTTAACACTCCTCCTTGAATACTATCAACCATCCTCTAGCTCCTTCCTTAATAGGTTAGTTCTAATGCAAAAATATTTATGAAAATAAGCATAATTAAATAAAATCCAAATATTAGAACACACATTTCGATGGTTATATGAAAGACTGTATTATATTTGTGATATTAACAAATTTTGACATATCTATCTACCCATGGGTTAACAGTTCTATCTTAGACTTATCATAAGTTCAACTAAGCATAAGTTCACAAATATCTTGGTAGTATTAAAATTGAGTATTAAAATTAATATAAAATAGAGGCAATTATTAGCCTTGTCACTTACCACACTAATTGCAAGTAGGCCTTTTATTCTTTTGAGCTCCTTACTGAGATGATTCACCTTATTCTATGTTTCCTTTTCCAGATTTACGTTTGTGTCTACACTAATTTTGTTCATTCAATTTATTCATGCTCTCCTAAGATTTCATCATTCTTTCATAGATTTTATTTTCAATGTTGAGATTATTCTATAGTCTTTCATTCTTTAATCTTACATTCGTAAGCTCTTCATTTGCATTGGTGATTCGATCAATGAAGTATGCTTGTTGAAGGGATAGTTGTTGAGTTTCATTGTTCTTTTCGTCTATCTCTTCTTTGGCTTTGTATTTTTCTTCCATGACTTTACATAATCTCATTGAATGTATTTCTTGTTCTCTTTTTTTCTTTCTAGCTTCTTCTTGAAGATTGTAATTCTTTTCTAATAAATATTTGATTGCTTCATCAACTTCATTTGAATTTATTTATGAAATAAATGTATGTCTTAAATTCTTCCTTCAGTCTAGAGATTTTCATTAATTTGTACTACAAGATATTTCCTTCTTCTCAATGGTTGAGATTTTTTCTCCTTTTCTTTCTTTAGTTTTCCAAAGGCCAATTCAAGATCCAAAGTTTCATTGTCAATAACCTTATCTAGCCTGTATACCTCCATTGTCTCTTATCTTTTGTCATGTTGTTAAACTTTTGATGTGAGAAACTAAAAGCTCTAATACCAATTGTTGGAAATATAAGGTAGGAAAAGTTACTAATAAGGTTGGGGTGGAGAAAGAACCAATCAAATTTTATCTTAATTCATCAATTAATCATTCATTTAATATTCTGATATAATTACATGCATGAGAGAATAAAAGAAAATAAACATTCATAGCACTTTGAGACAAGATATGGTAACCTAGAATCCTTTGAATTAGAAAGTAAAACTAGGGTGGGGATTATACTCGCGAGATTTAGTAATTTAGTATAAATTTAACCTACTAAGTCTTATAATTGTTCGCTTCTAGTGATCCTCCTTTCTAGGAACAATAAGGATTGTGAGGTCCACATTGTTAAAGGATTTAGAAACATACAATGAAGTATGCACTCAGTTAAGAGTTGAGAAAATACTATTGAGTCTACCCTATTAAAGGATTTGATTGATGCACCTGTTAGGATAAACTAGTGGTTGATCTCTAATCTACAACTCTAATTTGCATTTAGGGATTCCTTCTATTGTAATGATCAGCTGACTGTGATAGATAACTCTTTGTTGTCCCTTATATTTCTTGTAGCCTTCTTTAATTTGAACTTATTCTCATCATATATTCCTCACAATATTTTATTTGGATATGATAGAATGCATTACATGTATACTAATCAAAATCATAACTTACTAAAGTTGGCTACAATACCAATTTTATTATAATTCACAAAGTTAGCCCAACTATTGTAACTTGGGTTTAAAGAAAAACTTGGTGATGTTCTAATACACAAAAAACACTATCAATGCTCAAAAATCTTTGGAATTTAGTTGAACTTGAAGCTTGGTTCATACTAATCACTTCCAAGTAGCTCAAACTTGGTCAACACCATGTAACTCAATCAACATTGAGAAACTCAACAGTTGCTAAATCACTTGATTGACATTGTATTACTCGATCAACACTAGATTCACATTGTTAACATTGTGAGCATAGTAGACACAATATAACCTAGTTAACACTATGATCTTCTTCACTTCCACTGAATAGATTGATAGCTTTTGTTATGCTCTATTTGCACTATACATTATTTATGAATCTTGGTAAAAACTATGTAGCTCAAAAAATATTGCAAACTAACTCAAGTGCTTGGTAGACACTATGTTCTGACTACTTGGCTCAGCAACAATTGAATCACTTGGTTAAGACTACAAACTGACTGATAGTCTTGGTAGTAACTATAGATCTTGGTTGCAATGTAACGATTTGAATAAGTGTTGAGTTAATGATAGACAAATTGAGCTGAATGTCTATAGATCTTAGAAACAAAGATCATCAAGAAGACTAGGAGGAATGACCACAAGAAGTACTTGGTGAAATGGGTAGGTTATTTGGATGGATGAGGTGGACATGAAGAAGCATGTCACAAGCTTACAAGAACTCATGTCAAAGGGACTCTAGATCAATCAACCCTAGGAGTATGGTGTAGGATAAAAGTCTAAAAAATCTCCATCAAAGGAATAGGACATATAAAAATATCCTTTTTTATTTATATAATAATCCCAATTTGTGAGGCTAAGGCACATAATGTGGAATTATAAACCTTGTCAAAAATCTCGATTGAAAAGAGATTTTTTTTGCATTTTCATCCTAAGATTAGGATAATAGGTGTTAGGAGTCCATAAAAAGGTTTTAAACATGTTTTGGCATCCTATAATCAATTCTTGCTCGACATTTTTCTCTTGATGGCTATTTGGAGAAAAGTTGTCAAAATTTTGACAAGTTGGAAATTAACAACTTTTGCAATTTTGAAATTTTCATTGCACTAATTCAAAATACCAATCCAAACCACCTTTTGGTTGTATAAACTACTTTAGGATCTATCATTTATGATGGAAATGAAGTCTCAAGAGATATTGGATGATAAGTTGTATGGAGGAGACATTGTTGTAATAAAGAAAATTGAATTTTTAAGTAATTTGACTACTTCTTGGTGTTTTATAGATTTGTATAGTCTAGAAAGCATACAAGTATAACATTGTTAGATATAGGATTTAACCACCTCTCTAATGCTTTTGATATGAAGGGCTCATCAATCATATCAAGAAATTTATCATTATTTTTGTGTTGGTTGTTGCATTATAGGCCACACCTAGGGTTTCAATGATAATTTGAACATATCTTGCAAGTTCCCCATGGGAGAAATCTAATTCTTGTTGATTTGAAAGGTTTGATAATTTATTTTAAGATATTTATGGTTTCATATTATCAAAATTCTGGTCATGGGATAAATCCACAAAACCCTAGGATAGACATCTCTTTGTGGCCATCCTAAAGTGTGTATTTATGTGCATGGAATGAGTTGGGGGTGGAGTTTGGTGTTGAAAATAGGGACTTAATAATTTTTCATGGTCCTTGACATGTTCCATTATTTTATGGTATTTAAGAGGTTACTATTTTGGTACTTCCTTTGTTAATCAACTTTAATTAGGCCTAGTTCCTAATTGATAATCTTGAGGAAAAGTAGAGTTGGGTTATTTTTCTGGTGTTATCCCTTTGTGGATATGTAAGAATAGTTCTTAGGGTGTGATTGAACCTTTATTTGGGTTTATTCAATCCATCAAAAGCCTTGGCAATCTACTTGCTGGTGTTTTCCCTTGTAGCCCTCCTAGTAGGATAGAATTGCTAATTTTCCCATAAACTAGAGAAAAGTATTGTGAAGTTGTAATATTTCATTATTTGAGTTAGTTGTAGTGAGTGGGGATTAGATTCCACCATAAAAGGTCAAATAAATCCTTAAAGACTCATGTTCCTAATTTGGTCCTTGTAACCAAATACAAAAGGAAGTTGTGGGAATCGTCTACCTTGTAGAGCCTCATCTTGTCTAAGATAACTTTTTATGATTGTTTTAACCATTCTATGTCTAAAAATGGTGTTTTAAACCAAATAGAACGGGGATCTACACCATGATGGATTTATTTATGATTTATATTCTTATATCCTTTCATAGCCTATGACTTGTATAATGGATGTTTATGCATTATGTTTATGCCATGTGGCATCTTAGGTAATTGTATATTATTTCATTGGATTTGTACTTGTAGTTATTCTATGATGTAAATTTTATTATGTATTCGATTTAGTATTAATAAAACTTATGTATGTGATTCAAGGTCATGAAACCCTTAAGATATGTAATCTATTTATAAGTGTTCCTATGTATGTGAGTTATTTATTTTGATATGTATTCTCTTGTTATTTTAATCTTTGAAAAAAATGTTTGAAAACTTAGTGAAAATTTACATTAATTTTTTTGGGTTCCCTGGTTCATTCAATATAGTATCTAAGCTCAAGTTTCTACATTAGGAGTTCTGAGTATATTGAAATACATCTAGACAAAAACTAGTCAACTAGAAAAATGTAAACAAGTATATGTATCTTTTTCATCTTAAACACTTGAACTTCAAACTCAGTTACTTAAACCTATAGATAGGCAATACTAGAATAAATCTTGGATTTTTGTTAAACATATTTCTTATGTTTATGATTTATAGTAGTATGCCCTTGTTGATGTTATTGATATTTCATTGTTATATCTTGGATATTGTTGTAGGATGGTATCTAGAACTAGATAAATAGTTAGATCTCATCGCTTAGGCCTTATTAGAGGCTATGGATGAGGTAAAGGTATCATCCTACATGAGTCTAGTCATGAGAGTCTTTTTTTGAAGGAGAATAGTGAGGAGCACCATGGGGAACATTAGGCTGATTCAGAGGAGGTTGATTTGAGAAAGATGTTGAGTACTCTCATGTGGCCCCTAGTTCCAATAAAGGGTGTTGATAAGGAGGAATCACATCATGATAGGAATGAGGAGAGGTGAAGATTTGGGAGTCCTTAAGCAGACCTCCATGGTGATAGAAAAAGGTTAGCTAAGGTTTCTTAGATGAGACTTACAAAGGTCCAAGACTATAATTTTCAACAAAGTTGGTACATGATATGTGGTAGAGTAGTAGTTAATTTCCTTAGATATATGTTTTTCTATGTAGCACCTTGAATCCAATGTTAAAGTGAGATATGGCATCTCACACCTAGAACTCTTTCGGGTTACATGGTGGAATATTGAAGAAAAGAAACTAGGTATGGATGTGAACATTGTTACTAGGGAGTTATTCCTTCAAAACTTTTATGATGGCTTCCTAAAAGAGGAGTGGCACTAGAAGAGGGTAGAGTTGAATTATGTAATCTAAGGTAGTATACCATGACCATGGTAGAGTAAAAAAAGAAATTATATGAGCTTGTTCCTTATGGAGGGATCCGTGAGTGATGGTACAACATAACATTCAAATTCTAAATAATTATTTCATTAGGGGTGTAAAGGTCACTTTGGGACATTGTGGTTTTGTAGGAGCACTTGTAGCATCAAGGTCCAAAGATAACTAGAGGACAAGTGGTGATAAGAAGCCTCCTTATCCCAAAGATAAACTGGGTTAAAAAGAACATCAACAAGCACAACAACATAAAAAAAAAAAAAGGGGTTCTATTCTCCAATGTGGTGTAATTGGTTCTAATTCTTAGAACTTTGAAAACTCACAACATAATAAGAGAAATTAGACTAACTAACCTATGTAGAGTAGTCAATCATTTTTTAGTAGAGATAGTCACCAGTTGTCTAGTGCACCTCTAGTAGGGAGAGGTTCTAGTAAAAGTATAGGGTTTTTCTCTTGTGCACAATTTTGGCATATTATAGCCAACTTCCCACAACATACATCTCATTATTTGGGACCTAGGCCAGCAAGATCTGAGCCTATAGTTGGGGATGTAGGTAGATCACATAGAGTCATTGTAGCAAGATTATTATTGAGAAGATCACCAAGGTACAATATTTGAGACTAAAAGAGTGATGTGTGGAACACCCCTTTCCATATTATTCAATTTAATGCTATAGATTTTTTCACATCACCTTCTATAGTTGTTATCTGTGAGCTAGAGGTGGTTAAGAAAGGCATATTCTAGTCGGAAAAACTAGTTTTGGGAGCTAATATTCCCATAGATTCTCTAGTACAATAGTACAAATTGAATCTAGGAGGTTTTCTTACTTTAGTATGGACTAAGATTCTCATAGATTCCCCTTGGTTCTTATGACATAGTGTTGGGTATGGACTAGCTTAGCTCTCATAGAAGTAGTATTGATTGCAAAAATAAGACCATTTAGTGTAATAAGGATTATCAAGGTCAGGACTTTGAGATTGCAGGCATCCAGACACCCATATCTCTCTCAATGATCTCCCTTGTGTAGTTAAAGTGGAGAATTCATAAGGGTTGTCAAGTGTTTTCCATTACTATGAGTGAACTTGAGGAGGAAGACCCTAGATTTCCCTATCTTGCAAGAGTATGTGGATGTATTTCATAGTAAGGTTTCGTGTATGCCAACAAAGATGGAAATTGACTTCTGCATTGACCTCATCCAAGGAGTAGAATGTTAGAAACATAAGAGGATTACCTTAGAGGGGAGGGCTAAATCTATTAATACTTAAAAAATTATAGATCCCTTAGATGTTAATACAAAAATCCTTTTTAACTCATAACTTGGTTAGAACTATTGGAAATAGAATAAGAGTAATTGAGAAGGGAGGGGTGAATTAATTACTACAAAAAAATACAAGATCCCTTACTATGTCAATACAAATTTATGTTGAAATATAAAACATTGTAGTAACTCAGTTATATCAAGATCACTTGATCAACATAGTAGCTCAGTTAACACTAATATTCTATTGTACCTTAGTTAATACTAATAATTACTATTACTTAGTAAACATAGAAAAATTACTTCTTGAAATGTTTAGTGTGTTTAACCTTAATTAACTTAGTTGTAGAAACATAAATTAAAATGCATGAATACAAGAGACACCAAGATTTAATGTGGAAAACCAATTTGTGAAAACCAGCAATTCCAACTAGTTACTATTTTTCACTCTTCTAAAGTGAGTGTCATTAGGAGTCAACTATGTTACAAGTTAGGAAACACACTATTAGATGTGACCATGTTAAAGGATTTAATTCACACCTTATTAGAGGATTTACAAAATAGCTCTTTCACTAACTCTATTAGGACATTTGATTCACTGCTAAAAATTTTAGAGAGCATTAATGACTTGACTTGATTGCTGATGCAACTAAAATTGTTGATTCAAATCTTAGTTCTAGCTTGATTACATGATATTCCTTCATCAAATTATTCTTTGTAGATTTCTAGACTAGGATAATTTGTCATCCTTTTAGTTCTCTTCCTTTATTCATCTTCTTGTCTTTCACATATTCTCTCATTCAATCCTTAACTTGACCTTATACTTATATGATTTTCCTTATCAAGTTAGCTTGAATATAAATTTAATCAATAAATTTTCATCCTACAATTTGGCTAGAACTAACAAATAAAAATGTCAAACTCAATATGTTAATACAAGAAAAAACCCTTTGTTAGCTGACCTAAATTGGTCAATACTAACTTAAAAAAAGACATTCTTATGGTAACCAAGTTAGCTTGGTTAATACTACATCCTAAAATAAATTCCTTTGGTAACTAAGTGAGCTCAGTTAACACTTGTTCCATGCTAACCTTCCTTTGATTTCTAAGCAAGCTTGGTAGACACTAAATCCATACTAACATTCCTTTGATGCCTGAGTGAGCTTGGTGGATACTGACTCAAAACATGGTTAACACTAGAATGCTCAACATGTTGGAAATATTCAAGACTAGATAGGTTACTAAGAGGGGATGGATGAATCAGTAACCTCAAAAACATTATCAAATTTAGATCTTAATTGCAGTAATCCAATTTCCAATTAGTTAATTAAATCATATTTAACTACATGCAGGAGACACTGAAATCATAAGACATTCATAACACTTGAACACAATAATTTTGGTGACCTAGAAAACTTGCAAATAGAAAGTAAAATTGGGGTGGGGATGATATGTACAAAACTTCAATACTACAACATAAAGTTGGCTGATTAAGGCTTAAAATGATCACTTCTAATGATCTACCCTATTAGGAGCAATTAGGACTGCTAGGTCCACCTTGTTAGAGGTTTTATAAATACACAATGAATTATGCACTGTATTAAGAGATTTGAGAAAAGACTGTAAAGTCTACCCTGTTAAAGGATTTGGACTGGTTCACCTATTAGGATGAAATAGTAGATCTCTAACTTACAACTAGATTGTTGATAGAGATTATTTGAAGTACTGATCACCTTCACGTGATGCATATGACACTACTACTCTTTTTATGATATGGCCTTCAATACACTTTATCTACTGTTGATTCAGATTTGCATGTTTCTTCACATTACTTCGCACTTTTCATATTGTTCCACATTCATAATTTTTTTCACACTATTCATTCTACCTTGGATATGACACAATATATTACATATAAATCAATCCAATTTACAAAATAACAAAATCAGCCAATATAAAACTTAACACCAATATTACAAAGTTGGCCTAAATCTAGATACTCAAGTTCTAAAGACTAACTTGGTGAAGTTCTTATTCTTGGTTTCCATTATCAATACTTGGCATCATCATGCATTTGGTAGAAGTAGAAGCTCAATCCATACTAATTATCTCAGAGTAGTCTCAAACTTAGTCTACATTGGTGACTCGGTAGATACTATGTAACTTAGAATAAATTGAATTACTCATTTATCATGACTGCACTTGGTAAAAACTAATCATCACATAGCTTGGTTAACACTTACTTCACTGGACATGAGTTTGCTAACTTGGTAGAAACTACAAAGCTTGGTAACCACTGAAATTCTTGGGTTGAACTACTTGACTTCACACTACCTGATTCTACGAGGTTTGAACTATTGAACTTCACACTAACTAAATTCCTTTGGTAACCACTGGAATGCCCGATAGGAACTCTAGAGCTTGGTGGCTACTAAAATAAATGAAAAACTCTATAGAGTATTCAATGAGCTCACTAATCATATAGAATCTAAATAAGTGTTGTCACTAATAACAAACTTGACTAAATGTCAACAATCTCCCCCTTTGGCATTAGTGACAAAAACACTTATCACCCAAAATTTATATACATTACAGTATGATACTAGGTTGATATGGTATACTATTTTTGAGATTTTTAAAAATTTGTCTTTGTAAGTGTATACACTTTCTTCCTTTTCATGATTCTCCCCCATAAAATATACATATAATAACTAGTGACTCTCCCCATATAACATATTAAATATCTCTCCCCCTATATATTATGCTAACTTTTTCTCCCCCTTTTTGACAATAATGTAAAAGATTTATTCAAAACTTATTTACATGGAGACACCAATATAAGAAAGAGAATCATAATGTTCCTTAAGTATGAGTGTTAGAGTCTTATCCCATCTCTCTTGCAAAGCATTGCACTTATATAGAGCAAATTGCACTTCTGTAGATAGTTCTATCATGTGATCTACTACAGAGAAGTTGTTGTCATGGATCAATTTTTTTAAATAAAAAATATGCTTCTACATTGTATCCACTATAGACTAGATCCTTGCTTCTTCTCTCAATAATTCTACTTTCATATCTGACAAGAATTTGATTTTCATATGATGTGTAAAGCTTGAACTAGGTTCAAGTTGCAACTACTGTGAACTAGCCTTTATATCTTTATCATTCTTTATCAATTTTCTCTTTATATCCATTGTAAACTTGGTAACATTACAAAAATTTCCAAAAAGTGATGTTACATTTTTGCAAGAGGATTCAAGATTGCTCAAAATTGAGGAAAGTTCCACTTGCTAAATAGCTATTTGCTGAGCAATGTGTTGAAGCACTTTATTATAAAATTTCTTTTTGGATTTCTCAATCAATTTGTCTTGACCACTAGAGTCCTCATTAAAATTCTAGACTACTTCATCTAATTGAAAAAAAATGTGTTGAGAAATATCAACTTCAACACCTATCACCTTAGTCAAAATGTTCTTGGCATCATCTATGATTTTATATTCTATGCCTCTCTCCTCTCTCAATTTCATCTGTATTGCTTTCTTTTGGAGGAGTTGACCAGCTATATGCGTTTGATCCAAAATGATATTATTGAAATCCCATTTGGGAATCTCAATCTCCTCATCTAGGTCTATATCCTCCTCTATCTCCTTATCTCTACTCAAAAATCTTGTACTTAGTTTAGCCTTAGGTTCAACTATCCTTGTACTTAATGCCTTATAATTTAGAATGGAAACAATTGTGGAGATAGTAGGACTAGGTATGAAAATTTATATAGTCCCAATTCATGGAATATTAATTGGTATGCTTACTGAATCCAAAATTGAAGTACTTATAGAAGTATCCAAAACTATAAAATATCAAATTGTAGAACTCAAAACTAAAGTACTTACTATAGAAGAACATAAAATTGTAGAATATACTGTACTCATTGTTGATGATGTTCACTTAGGAGCTAAAGAAGAGGGAGGTTGAAGCTTGGTAGATGAAGTGGTAGACACTTCTATCAATGAAGTGCTGAGTTTTGAGGGAGCGAAGAGTGATTGGACATTTGATGTATCTACTATGGGAAAAATCAAACTCGTTGAAGCTATCTCCAAACTTGATGTGGCCGATAGTTTTCTTGAAGAGTAAGGAAGTGAGGCAATGACTATGATTTCTATCCTCATAGATTTAGTCTCCTCATCATCTTCTTTGTCTTCCTTGATAGCTTCTTCCTCTTTATCTTCTTCAACTTCTTCATTGTCAAAATGTGTAGGCTTAGAGTAAGTTTCTTCTTCTTCATTATCACTATCATCATCCTTGACTTCTATAGGGAAGTCACTTTATTTATGTGAGTGATAAACATTCTTCCACATACTTGTGGAATTCTTAACCACATGTTATATATCCTTTAACAAAATTAAACAAGTATTGAATTTGAGAATCATTTTATTTTCATTTTTCTTTAAAGAGTCTTTTACCTCAGCATCTGTGATGCTCGATAATAACTACCTCAAGGTTTGTGCATAAATATCTTTAGCTATTTTCATAGTAGATTCTATTCTTATCTTTAATTTCTTTAGTAATTTATTAGAGATTTGGGAGGCTATTTGATCAAGGGAATACTTCCATTTTCCCATCTTGGTTAGCACAAGTTCTTTAACCTATTTCTTCTCAACTGTTTTCTTGGATTCATACTTCAATGATTTGAAGTTGGTTATGCATGCATCTTCTTCAAATTGCTTTATTTTTTCTTCAAAGGTTAGAGGAGGGCTTTTAAAAAGAAATTCAATACCATTCTTCCTAGATCTCCTGGTAAAAACTGTAGTAGATGGCTTGGTGATGATGACCTTGCCTTTCTTCTTCACTAGCTCTTCTTCCTTTTCTGACTCCTCTTTATCCTTTTCTTCTTCAACATATTCTCCTTTTTCTTCATTTAATGTAAGAGGTGTGATTTCTTTGAGTTTTTCTATTCTTCTCTTTCCTTTGTTAACCATCTATGGAAGCTTGACTTTAAGCTCTATTATTGCCTTGGCCTCATCATATGTTCCAAAGAGTGATGCCTTTGGATCAATAGGCTCATTAACCACAGCTTCAATAATGTCTTTGGTTTCATCAATGTTCACCTCATATGGAAGAGGTTTTACCCATACAACTCTAAGTTTCATTGGCTAAATATAGACTATGTCACAATCTACCATGAAGTAAACATCATCTTTGTAATCTTCAACCAATTCCCTAGGTATCCTGAGTCTATTATTCATTATCTCCTTGAAGGAATCAAAGTAATTATCCATTATGTTAAAAAAATTCTCTCCCATTTCAATAATATACTCATTAATCTAGTATAGCACTGACACATCCTTTTTCTATACTACTAATTTGATCTTTGTCCTACTAAAATTTTAAAAATAAAGCTTCCCCAGCTTGAGATGCGTATAATATGTAAACAATGCTACCAATGCAGTATCTCAATCATCTCCAAACTTGGTCTTTTTGCCTGATCGTAATGAATAAATGTCAAATTTAGGACCTTCACAACCTTGAATGTGAAGTCTACTGCTTCACATGAAACACTATTTAGATAATTAGAACTAAAGATTTGAGAGCTATCACATGTATGCCAAATTTTAGTTCTACATGTATTACACTACTGATCTTCATGCCTCTGACATCCCACTTAGTTAGGGCTTCATTTTCCAACTCCACCTGACCTAAGGTTTTCATAATTTTGGTTTTGGAGAGCATGGGAAGGATAATGATATGATGAATCATTTTCTTAGTGATCAAAACTAGTTCCTCAAGCCATAACTAGTTGTTGTGAACTTGGCTTAGGATGTATTTGATCCATTTGATTTGGAAACTTTGGGGGTGGGTAGTGTAGGTTAAAGCCTTGTCCTCCAAATGCTTATGTTTGGGCTTAACAACACCATTAACACATAATTCTCCTAGGCCATCATTCATCTCTAGGGATATAATTTCCTAAATTACACACTTAAAATGAGTTCAAATATTGTTAATGAGTAGTGCCTTAGGAGGGATCTACAATTGTGCTCTATTTGGATCAAGGGTTTTAGCAATCACTTGCACATGTTTGAAATTAGCTAATTTCCATTCCACTCCTTGGAAAAATATTTTTGACCCTTTCCTTTCCTTTCTATTGCTACTTGACACTATCATGGCTACTTGGTAAGCTATGAAAAACTTTGAAAGACTTTACCTACAAATTTTTCTCGAAGTCATTTGATCACTCTACAATTTTTTTGATAGCAATAACACTTAGAATTCTCAATGAAAGATGAATTTGATTTCCAACTTTTGTTAAAATTTTTCCATTAATGCTCAGTACAAAGTTAGTTGTGATGATGCTATTATGTGCAATAGTTGTCATTCACTACCTATTTGAATCACTCAGTAAAGACTTCATAAATTGGCAACCATGTATAACTAGTTACTCCTGACCTTGCTCAGTAGAGTCCATGACCCAACCTTGCTCAATGATTACTAATACTAATCTCACTTGATGATCCTTTTTTATCTTGAATATTGATTTGTATCTTTGCTTCCTTTCAATTTGGACCTATTTGAAATGTGATCTTTATAGAATTGTTCTAGTTCTTCCTTAAGAACTTAGTTGGAAATGGTAAAGTCATCCACTTCTTGAGTGACATAACCATCACTTCCTAAACTAGCTTCCTGAGTAGAATTAGGAATCCATTCCTACCTTGTCTTCTTCCAAATTTTATCTACTTTTTCTTTCTTTTCATCTTCAATTCTACCTATATTCATGCAATTCTTGGCTAGATGACCAAGTTTTGTACAAGTGAAACATCTTATGGTGGTATCTCTCTTCCTTGTGTGATGTTTAACATAGTTCATGCCAACATGTCCATATTCTCCATAGTAATGACATCTACACCAAATTTTATAGTCCCAACTAAATATTTCTTTCACAATTTTCTTCACTAGATTGAATGACTTGGTTCTACAATCTATTGCCTTGTGACCTTGTTTCTTGCATTTGTGACACTTACCTTCAAATTTTGGTTTCTCTTTGCATTCATTAACCTTGTTACCATGCTGATTGCAATTTTAGCTTTTAACTTTGAATTTTTCTTTGCCAATACTCCAACATCTATTTGATGTATGACTTATCTTACCACAGTGATTGCAAGTAGTTCTTTGATTCTTTTGAGCACCTTGTTTGTAGGATTCACCTTCTTCTTTTTATCTAATTCTTACTTTTCCTTTTTCGTTAGAATTCTTTAGAATAACTAGGGGGGGGGGGGGGGGGGGGTTGAATCATTTATCCAAGGTCCAAATGCCCTATTAATACGTTTTTACTACTTTTAATGAATCCATACACTTTTCATCCATCCAAACTTAAATCAATCATATAAGCAAGTTATAGTAAATCAATATGCAAAGATAAAACATCCAAGATCAACACATGACACAATGATTTAAGTGGAAACCCAATTTGAGAAAAACCAACAGTAACATGCTACTTTATTCTTACTCTTCTAAAGTGATGCCCTGTTAAAAGCCTGCCCTATTAAAGGCTTAAAACACACTGTTAAATGTGACCCTGTTAGAGGATTTCACCAAACTGTTAGGAATGGGCTTGGTTAAAGGTCTTTAGAACATTCACTTGGAATGTCACATGGTTAAAGGATTTATCTTATGGCTATTAAACCAACCTCAGTCCATAGGATTTAAACTTACTGTTACAATTGCTAGAAAGTAACGATAATGGTCTTTCAATATGATATAACTTACAACATACTTTGCAGATTTCAGATCACACTTTCAGTTCAATCCTTATGCTTGGCTTCAATCACTCCAGCTTTGACTGCTTGTCTTCCTCTCAAGCTTTGTCTCATTGAGTCTTCTTACTCATTCTACCAATGCAATCATCCTTGTGGTCATCTATCCAAATAGAGTTCCTGTGCTTTCTTCTCCTTAGCACCTTCTTCAGTACTTCATACTTTTATGCTTGACCGCCTCTCTCTCTCTCTCTCTCTCTCTCTCTCTCTCTCGCTCTCTCTCTCTCTCTCTCTCTCTCTCTCTCTCTCTCTCTCTCTCTATTTTCATTAACTTATGTCTTGTTAAATAGAAATCTAATTTTCCTTTGCCGCTCAATTCTCCCTCTCCAATTTTAGGTTTTCAAAATGGATTAGGTAGGATACAATGTATCTACCCCATATCTTGTTCTCTTCTAGAAACTTTTTGATTTGTATCCTAAAAAATGTTTTACATGGTGTTCTGTGCCACTAGCTCATCATTCTTATCTTCCTTTTAATTCACAAATTTCTAGATAACAACCTTGTCGGCTTAGATCTGGTGAATCTTCAATTTCCAAAATAATGCAGCAACTCGGCATTATTGAGTTACTGGTGCTCAGTACCTCTGTGTTACTCGGCACCTATACCTACTAGACACTTGATAAACTCTTTGTCACTCGGCATCTAAAGTTTACTTGGCATCTGAAATGTACTTGACATTTGAAGTTTACTTGGCATTTGAAGTTTACTCGACATCTGAAGTGTACTCGGCATCTAAAGTTTACTCGGCATTAGCTAAGAATTTTCTCAGCTCTTACTAGCTTTCTTGACTCCTTCTCTCTAATGAACTTAGTTTGAGCTTTACAAAAGACTTAGCTAAAACCTTAAATCTTTGATATGTTTCAGTGTGCCCATTCTTTGTATCTTATAGTATGTCATCAAATACACTTTTTCATCAATGGCTTAGTTGATCCTTGTACTTCATTACAACATCATAACTTCAACCTTTCTCTAGGTGTTCTAGTTACATCTTATTGATTGCCTCCTCCTTGACAATCAACTAATTGATAGTATTTGGATCACTAAAGCAATTGTCATTCCTGCAAGTAGCAAGTTTGACATCAATGATAAAACAATGATTGAGGACATTCTTTACCAGTTCCATATATTATTCCAACAAATTTTCTTATGATCATTTCAATCATTTCCAACAATCTCCCTCTTTGGCATTGATGGCAAACCAAACTAATCAATTAATCCACTTAGTTACCACCAAGATTGTATACATTGTCTTGCTGCATTTTTACTATTGATCTCATCTATCTCCCTCTTTCATATATATCTCCCTCTTTCTTTGTATTGATCAGTTTTCTGCATATTTCTCCCTCTTTGACATAAATGCCAAAGATGTAGCATCTTTATCATGCAAAATATAAGCATTGGCTTCTTTTTTATTTTCTCCCTCTGTCACCATGCTTGTGACTGATTTGGAGTTTCTACTCCTGCTGTCATCCTTTGCATAAACCTGTTAATATTTCAATGATTTATTCCTGTTGATGCAGGGTAGCTTCCTTGTTTCCTTAAACTACTTGAGTTAGGGGTATTACCCCCAAATTGCCTCTAAGATATTCATAGGCATCCTTGGACAATGGTTTGGTGAAGATATCTACAGTTTGTTCCTTTGTGTGAATGTATTCCAACTTTACTTGTTTGTCTTCTACCAATTCTCTGACATTATGATACTTGATTGCAATATGCTTGGTTTTTCCATGCATCACTAGATTTTTGGATATGTTTATAGCACTTATATTATCACAATACAATATCACAGGCTTTGTTACTTCTTCTTTCATTCCATTCAATAGATGTGTGAGCCATACAATGTTTGTGCAATTGACTGCAGCTGCCACATATTTTGACTCTGCAGTGGACTGGGATGTACATGTTTGTTTCTTCTTAGTCCAGGTGACTAGCCTTTTGCCTAGAAATAATTCACCTCCAATTGTGCTTTTTCTATCATCAATGTTTCCTCCCCAGTCTGCATCTGTATATGCATTGAGCTCAAATTTTCCATTCTTTTTGTAGTATAGACCAAAGTTATCAATTCCTTTAAGATATCTCATTATTCTTTTTACTGCTATGAGATGATTTTCTTCAAGATTAGTAGAGAACCTAGCCACTATTCCAACTGCTAATGCTATGTCTGGTCTACTATGTACAACATATTGTAGTTTTCCAATCATGGATCTATACATTGTTTGATTGACTTCAACTGACTCATCATTTTTGGACAGCTTATTTCTTGTTGCCATTGGTGTGCTAACTGGTTTGGATTCCTCCAATCCAAAAATTTTAAGAATGTCTTTGATGTATTTTTATTTTGTAACAAATATTCCATGGTTGAGTTGATGTACTTGCAACCCAACAAAAAATTTGATTTCTCCAAACATAGACATCTCAAATTCATGTTTCATTTTGTCAGCAAAGCTTTTACAAAGTACATCCTTACCACCAAACACTATGTCATCCACAAAGATTTTAGATACAATAATGTCTTTACCTTCTTCTACTTTGATGTACATGTTTTTGTTATCATCAGTTCTTTCAAATCCAATTTGCACTAGATACTTGTGAAGTCTCTCATACTATGCTCTAGGTACTTGTTTCAAACCATAGAGTGCTTTATGTAGCTTACACACCATATCCTTGTTGTTTTCATCAACAAAAATTTTTGGTTGTTCAATGTAGACTTCTTCTTCTAGTACACCATTTAAGAAGGTAGATTTTACATCCATCTAATAGACTTTAAAATCTTTGTAGGCAGCATATGCAAGTAAAGTTCTTACTCCTTCCATTCTAGCAACAGGAGAAAATATTTCTCCATAGTCTATTCCTTCTTCTTGAGCATAACCCTTGCATACTAGTGTAGCTTTTTTTATGGTAATCTCACTATTCTCATCTAGTTTGTTTCTGAATACCCATTTGGTGCCAATCACATTCTTGTCAGTTGGTCTAGGAACCAAACTCCAGGTTTTGTTTTTTCTTATTTGATCAATTTCTTCTTCCATAGCTTTATACCAGTCATCATCTTGTAATGCACCATATACTATCTTGGGTTCATATTTACTGATTAGACATGATTCATGTCTTAGTCTATTCCATGTCATTGGTCTTGCATCTTTGTCACCAATTATGTGTTTAGCAAGGTGATGTCTTTTTACATATTTGGATAATCTTGGCTCTATCCTTGTTTCCATTTTTTATCTTTCGGATTTAGGATCACTATGCACTTCATTGTTAGGTTGTTCTTCATCATGTGTACTATTTTCAGAATCAGATTGTGTATTTTCTTCATTCTGCAACTTGACTTCTAAATGCAACTCGACATTCACTTGTTGTTAATTTTCAATTTTATTTACATCATCCTCATCAACAGTCATTCCTTCATAAGAATAACCAAAGGTTTTGTACTCTTCCATTTTCTTTGGTATTTCAGCTTGAACTTCTATGTGCTCATCAAAATTTACATTTGCACTTTCCACAATTTTGTTATTGTTAATATTCAAACACTTATATGCCTTACTTCTAGTGGAGTAACCAAGAAATATACCTTCATCACTTTTTGGATCAAATTTTCCATTTCTAGAATCTTTAAGGATGAAACATTTGCAACCAAATACTTTGAAATGTTTTACATTAGGTGAGTAACCATACCATAATTCAAAAGGTGTTGTATTTGTACCTTTCTTGACTTGTACTCGGTTTAGTGTACAAATAACTACACTTACCGATTCTCTCCAATATTTTAGAGCAATAGTCTTTTCCATCATTAGTGTTTTGGCATAGTCAATCATAAATTTGTTTCTTCTTTTAGCAATTCCATTCTATGGGGGAGTTCTAGGAGCTAACGTTTATCTTTGGATTCCTTTATCATCGCAAAATATCTTGAATTCATTTGATGTAAATTCACCACCTCTATCTGATCTTAGGCATTTCAAGCTTTTTCCAATTTCCTTTTCAACTCTAGCCACATACCACTTAAACATTTGAAAAGCATCAGATTTTTGTTTTAAGAACATAACAGTCATCATCCTGGAATATTCATCAACAAATAGCATTATGTATTTATCTCCTCTATAGCTTTGTATTTCCATTGGACCACATAAGTCAGTGTGAACTAACTCAAGTATCTCTTTAGATGTATAGTTTTTGCTTTTGAAACTTGACTTTGTCATCTTTCCTAGCTAACATTGTTTGCACATGATATTATTAGGCTTCTTCAATTTTGGTAAACCTTTGACTTTCTTCATTTTACTGATGTTGACTAGATTGTCAAAGTTGACATGACATAATATTCTATGCCATTACCATTCATCATCAAATTTTGCAAATAAACAAGAAACATTATCCATATCAAGGTAAAAAAAATTACTCTTTGTTTGATCTCCTTTTCCTATCAGTTTACCATCAATATCATAGATTTTTGTAGTTTTGTTTCCAAATTCCATTTTGCAACCTATATTGCCTAACTGTGAGACACTTAGTAAATTGTAGTTTAATCCTTCAACATATGAAATTTTTTTTGTGAGCTTAATAGAACCTTTTCCTTTGATTTGACATGGAGCATCATTACCAAATCTAACACTATTTCCATCATACTGAGTAAAGTTAACAAACTTACTTTTGTCTCCTATCATGTGATGTGAGCATCCACTATCTATGATCCATCTATCATTCTTGTTTATACATGTTACCAGTGTTGTGGTCTCTTCCTCATCAGATTGGTCCTTCATGGCTACATAAACACCTTCATCATCATTGTCATCAGAATTTTCTTAACCAATATAACACTTTTTACCTTTTTCTTTGTAATCTCTCTTGTTATCATCTCTTCTATTCTCGTATTTGTTGCCTTCCTTGGAATCCTTTTTCTGTGGACACCTTGCAGCAATATGACCTACTTCATTGCAATTGAAACAAATGATAGGCATCTTACCTTTGAATTTTCCTTTGCCCCTATGAAATCTTCTAGCGAGCAATGCTTCCAATTGTTCCACATCTTCGTCATCAATGCTACTATCACTAGATACATACTTCATTTTTCTTCCTTTCTTTGATTTCACCTGTTCAACATATTTTAGTGATAACTTGGCCTTAAAAGAAGATTCAACATTTTCAGGTCTGTAGTTATCAAAGTTAGATAACTCAAATGTAGTGAGTCTCCCTATTATACCTTCAAAAATTAGATAATTTCTTGGTATACATCTTAGCTCTTGTATTGCTGATACTCTAATAGCATAGATAGGGAGCAAGGTTCTTAAGAACTTACTATTAATAGTATCTTCATCCAGTTGACCACTCAAGCATCTTATTGCACTTACCACTTCCTTTATTCTTACACCATACTGAGCAGCATTCTCATTTTCTTCCATTTTCATGTCATCAAACTTTCCTCTGAGACTTTCTCCTTTTTCTCTTTGTACATTCTGATATTCTCCATAGATGTCTGATAGGGCTTTCCACATTTTGAATGTAGTGTCACATCCTTAGATATCATCAAATTCAGCATAGCCAAGTGTAGAGGCAATTTCCAGCATTGTCTGATTGTGTTCATGCTTGTTTTTTATGTCTTTTGTAGTAGGAGCACCTATTGGATCTACATGTTTAGTGACAATTGAATTTTGGGCATAATCTCCTATGGATCCAAGATGTAGCTTCATCAAACTTTGCCATGCAACAAAGTTGTCTTTATTGAGCTTGGGAACTTCTCTCTATGGCATTTTGATCTTTTCTACTTGTAGTCCCTTTAAATTGAATCAACAGTTAGGCTCTGATACCAATCTTTAGAATTCTTTAGAATTTCCATCAGTTATCCAAGGTCCAAATGCCCTATTAATACCTTTTTACTAGTTTTAATGAATCCATACACTTTTCATCCATCCAAACTTAAATCAATCATATAAGCAAGTTACAGTAAATCAATATGCAAAGATAAAACATCCAAGATCAACACATGACACAATGATTTATGGAAACCCAATTTGTGAAAAACCAACAGTAACATGCTACTTGATTCTCACTCTTCTAAAGTGATGCCCTATTAAAAGCCTTCCCTATTAAAGGCTTACAACACATTGTTAAATGTGACCCTGTTAGAGGATTTCACCAAACTGTTAGGAATGGGCTTGGTTAAAGGTCTTTAGAACATTCACTTGGAATGTCACTTGGTTAAAGGATTTATCTTATGGCTATTAAACCAACCTAAGTCCATAGGATTTAAACTTACTATTACAATTGTTAGAAAGTAACGATAATGGTCTTTTGATCTGATATAACTTACAACATACTTTGCAGATTTTAGATCACACTTTTAGTTCAATCCTTATGCTTGGCTTCAATCACTCCAGCTCTAACTGCTTGTCTTCCTCTTAAGCTTCATCTCCTTGAGTCTTCTTACTCATTCTGCCAATGCAATCATCCTTGTGGTTGTCTATACAAATAGAGTTCCTATGCTTTCTTCTCCTTAGCACCTTCTTCAGTACTTCATACTTTTATGCTTGACCACCTCTCTCTCTATTTTTTCATTAACTTATGTCTTCTGAAATAGAAATCTGATTTGCCTTTGCCACTCAATTCTCTGTCTCCAATTTTAGGGTTTCAAAATGGATTAGGTAGGATACAATGTATCTACCCCATATCTTGTTCTCTTCTAGAAACTTCACCAGTTGTATCCTTAAAAATGTTCTACATGGTGTTCTCTGCCACCAGCTCATCATTCTTATGTTCCTTTTAATTCACAAATTTCTAGATAACAACCTTGTCGACTTAGATCTGGCGAATCTTCAATTTTCAAAATAATGTAGCAACTTGGCATTATTGAGTTACTGGTGCTCGACACCTCTGTGTTACTCAACACCTATACCTGGTCGACACTTGGTTCTGCTCGACACTTGATAAGCTCTGTGTCACTTGGCATCTAAAGTTTACTCACCATCTGAAGTGTACTCGGCATCTGAAGTTTACTTGGCATTTGAAGTTTACTCGGTATCTGAAGTGTACTCAGCATCTGAAGTTTACTCGACATTAACTAGGAAATTGCTTGGCTCTTACTAGCTTGCTCGGCTCCTTCTCTCTAATGAACTTAGTTTGAGCTTTACAAAAGACTTAGCTAAAACCTTAAATCTTTGATATGTTTCAGTGTGTCCATTCTTTGTATCTTATAGTATGTCATCAAATACACTTTTTCATCAATGGATTAGCTGATCCATGTACTTCATTACAACATCATAACTTCAACCTTTCTCTAGGTGTTCTAGTTACATCTTATTGATTGCCTCCTCCTTGACAATCAACTAATTGATAGTATTTGGATCACTAAAGCAATTGTCATTCCTGCAAGTAGCAAGTTTGACATCAATGACAAAACAATGATTGAGGACATTCTTTACCAGTTCCATATATTATTCCAACAAATTTTCTTATAATCATTTCAATCATTTCCAACACTTTTTATCTATAGAGATTTTTCTCATTCAGGTAATTCAATTGATTCATTTCTACTTGGGATTTCATCATTTTTTGATTGATCTTCTTTTTAGTGTTTAGGTCACTTTTCAATTTTTCACTCAGTTTCTTTTCGATTATGAGCTCACCTCTTATTCTTTTAATGATTTGTCTTTCCAAATTTAGATCATTTCTTAATATTTGATTGATATCTCTTTGGCTCATGATTTCTTCATTTTTATTGGAGATTTGATCCATAAGATCTGCATGCTGAAGGGATTGGTTTTGGATCTCATTGTTTCTTCCATCCATTTCTTCTTTCATCTTGTTCCTTTTTTCCAAGATTTCACATAGCCTTATTGACCAAATTTCTTGTTCTATTTTGTGCTTTTTTACTTCTTCATGTAGGAAATCATTTCTATCTAAGAGTTCTTTGATTGCCTCATTTGCTTCATCTGAACTACTTGAAGGGAAAAAGTCTTCAATCTTTTCTTCAATGTACTAATGATCATTCAATTGATTTACAAGTTCCTTACTTCTTTTTAGGGATTGGGAAACTTGCTCCTTAGCTTTATTGAGTTGTCCAATGGCCATCTATAGATCTTTCTTTTCATCATCAATGGCTTTATCAAGTCTGAATATCTCCATTGTCCTTGATCTTTGCTCAAACTATTAAATTTATCCTAAGAGCCACAAAGCTCTAATACCAATTGTTGGAAATATTCAAGACTAGCTAGGTTATTGAGAGGGGATGGGTGAATTAGTAACCTCAAAAACTTTATCAAATTCAGATTTTAATTTCAATAATCTAGTTACCATTTAATTCATTAAATTAGATCTAACTACACGCATAAGAAACTAAAATAATAAAACATTCATAGCACTTGAGCACAATAATTTTGGTGACCGAGAAACCTTTCAAAAAGAAAGTAAAATTGGGGTGGGGATGATACCCACAAAACTTCAATACTATAACATAAAGCTGGCTAGTTAAGGATGATGACTTATGCTTATTTCCCCTATTAGGAGAAATTCAAAATGCTAGGTCCACCTTGTTAGAGGTTTTACAAACATGCAATGAAGTATGCACTTTATTAAGAGATTTGAGAAAAGATTGTTTAGTCTACCTTGTTAAAGGATTTGGATTGTTTCACCTATTAGGATGACACAATAGATCTCTGACTTAGAACTGGATTGTTGATAGAGATTCTTTGAAGTATTGATCACCTTCATGTGATGGATATGACATTGCTACTCCTTTTTTGATATGGCCATACACTTTTTTTACTGTTGATTCACATTCACATGTTTCTTCACATTACTTCACACTTTTCATACTATTCCACATTCATTATTTTTTTTCACACTATTTGTTCTACCTTGGATATGAAACAATACATTACATATATATAAAATTTACAAAATTACAAAGTCGGCCAAAATACAGGTTAACACCAACATTACAAAGTCGGCCCAAATGTAGATACTTAGGTTTTGAAGATTGACTTGGTGAAGTTCTGATACTTGGCATCCATAGTCACTACTCAAAATTGTCATGCATTTGATAGAAGTGGAAGCTCTATCCATACTAATAATTTCAAATTAGTCTTGAACTCATTCTACAATGTTGACTCAGTAGATACTGTGTAACTTGGTATAGACTAAATTACTCATTTACCATGACTACACTCGATAAAAAATAATCATCGCATAGCTAAGTTAACACTAACTTTACATCACATGAGTTTGCTAGCTCGATAGAAACTAAAAAGCTTGGTAACCATTGAAATGCTCTGGTTGAACTGTTGGGCCCAGTTCTCATGGAATCACAAAATTTAGACATGTGTATTATAATCTGACAACCTAGTAACATGCACTTGTGAAGGAGGAGATAAGTTCTTAGTGATCACCATATTGATTTGAAGGCTTTTGCATTGAATTCTCCAGGTATGATATATTAGTAGCATTTTGGCATTAAGAATGTGATAATTTTATGTTTTATTCTAGTTACATATATTGGAGACAAGGTTTCCCATCCTTTATATCTTGGAGAAAGTGTTGGGAGAGTGCAGATTGAGAATGCCTTAGTTCTTGAGGGTTTGAAGGCATAAATTGGGGTTTTATACTTGAAGTGACCAAAAACTAAAATTGGTTGTGGATTCCATTAATTAATTCCATTTTATGAGACTATTGAGAGCCTTGGAGTATGGAAGTAAGTTTGAGGCATAGTTTCTTTGTAAACCCATCTTTTGTGAAGCCTACATTATTGATCAAGTTTTAAAACAAGGATTGTTTTCAAATGTTACCCTATATACCTTTTGGAAATGTTAAAGTACTCAATAAATGGTATTTGAAAACTTAATTTTTTGGCTTGGTGTTTTGGGAGTTCTTAGAGTTATGAATTTTGCAAGCTTGTTGGAGACCTAATTGATAGGGCTACAAGGCCTATATTGTGAAATTACAAGTTTACTTCAATAGTGATTCTATGGGAGGCTAACACCTATTGAACCACCTTGGAATTTTTGTATTAAGGGAATCTAATATAATTTTAGTCTTAGAAGGAGTCTTGAAAAAAAAATCCCCATGTTAGAGGCTATTGGAAATATTCAAGACTATGTTAGGTTACTGAGAGGGGAGGGGTAAATCAGCAACCTCAAAAACTTTTGTCAAAATTAGATCTAACTGCAATAATCAACTTACCACTTAATCCATTAAATTAGATCTAGTTGCATGCATGAGAAACTAAAAACATAAACATTCACGACACTTGAACACAATGATTTGGTGACCTAGAAACCTTCCAAATATAAAGTAAAACTAGGGTGGGGATGATACCCACAAAACTTTGATACTACACCATAAAGTTGGCCTCTTAAGGCTTAAAATGATCACTTCTAATGATCTACCCTATTAGGAGCAATTAGGACTACTAGGTCCACCTTGTTAGATTTTTACAAAGATACAAAGAAGCATGCACACGATAAAGAGATTTGACAAAAGACTATTAAGTATACCTTATTAGAGGATTTGGAGTGGTTCACCTGTTAGGATGAAACAATAGATCTTTGACTTACAACTAATTTTTTGATAGAGATTCTTTGAACTACTAATCACCCTTATGTGATAGATATGACTATGCTACTCCTTTGCTGATATGGCCTTATAATACACTTTGCTACTAATTCACATTTGCATGCTTCTTAAATATTCTTCACTCTCACTTTTTCATACATGATTACTTACTTACACTTGGATATGGCATAATACATTACACACACACACACACACACACACACACACACACACACATCCATCCAATTTACAAAATTAAAAAGTTATCCAATATTCAAGTTAACACCAACATTAAAAAGTCAACTCAAATGAAAACACTTGGCTTCTGAAGACTGACTTGCTGAAGTTCTAATACACAATGACCACTGTCACTACTCAACATCGTCATGCATTTGGTAGAAGTAGAAGCTCAATCCATACTAATCATCTCAAAGTAGTCTCAAACTTAGTCTACACTGGTGATTTGGTAGATACTGTGTAACTTGGTAGAAAATGAATTACTCATTTATCATGACTACACTTGGTAAACACTAATTATCACATAGCTCAGTTAACACTAACTTTGCTTCACATGAACTACTAGCTCAATAGAAACTATGAAGCTTGGTAGCTACTGATCTACTCAGGTTGAACTACTAGACTTCACACTACCTGATTCTACTCAGTTTGAACTATTGTACTTCACACTAACTAAATTCACTTGGTAACCACTATGATGCTTGATAGGAACTATAAAGCTTGGTGGCTACTAAATTACATGGCAAATACTATTGACTATTCAATGAGCTTAGTAACAATACAAAATATGAATAACTGTTGTCACTAGTAACAAACTTGACTTAATGTCAACAATCTTCCCCTTTGGCATTATTAACTAAAAATCTTAACAACCAAAACCTATATGTAGTGTGATACTGGCTTGGTGTGGCATGCTATTTTTTTGAGATTTTTCAAAATTTGTCTTTTTAAGTTTATACAGTACACTATGTCTACAAATTTTATATTTTCTTTTCCTTTGCATGATTCTCCCCTAGACAATATACATACTAAGTGTCTCTCCCCATATATACATACTGTCTAATACTATTTCTCCCCCTTTTTGACAATAATGCCAAAGATTTATTCAAAATTTATTTACACAGAGACACCAATATAAGAAAAAAATCATAATATACCTTAAGTATGAGTGCTAAAGTCTTGTCCAAAATTTCTTTCAAAACTTTACACTTATGTAAAGCAATTTGGACTTCTGTAGAGAGTTTAATCATGTGATCTTCATCAATCTTTGTCAGTTTTCTCTTCATTTCCTTTGTGAACTTAGTAACATTACATAATTTTCCAAAAAGTGATGTTACATTTGTGCAAGAGGTTTCAAGATTGGTCAAAATTAAGGAAAAATCTACTTGTTGAATGGCAATTTAATGAGCAATGTGCTCAAGCACTCTGTTATCAAATTTCTTTTCTATTTTCTCAATCAATTTTTCATGACCACTAGAGTCCTCATTAAACTTCTAAACTACCTTTACTAATTGAAACAAAATGTGTTGAGAGGTATCAACTTCAACACCTATCATCTCAATCAAAATATTCTTAGCATCTTATTTGATTTTGTATTTTATCTCTTTCCTCTCTCAAATTCTTCTATTTTCCTTTCTTTTGTAGGAGTTGACCAATTATTTGCATTTCATCTGCAGTGGTACTATCAAAATCCCATTTTGGAATCTCAATCTCCTCATCTAGGTCAATATCCTCCTCTATCTCCTATCCACTCAAAAATATTTTACTTGGTTGAGCCTTAGGTTCAACTGCCTCTGTACTTAATGCCTTAGAATCTAGAATGAAAACAATAGTAAAGATAGTATGACTAGTTGTGAAAACTGATAGAGTACCAATAGATGGAATACTTACTGGTATGCTTACTAGATCCAAAACTGATGTACTTATAGAAGTATCGAAAGTTGTACAAAAAAAAACTGTAGAATCCATAATTGTAGAACATACTATACTCATTGTTGATGAAGTGGTAGACACTTCTATTAGTGATGTGCTAAGCTATGAGGGAGTGAAGAGTGATTGGACATTTTTTGTATCAGCTATGGTCATAATCAAAATCGTTGAAGATATCTCTAAACTAGTTGTAGATGTTGATTTTCTTGGATATTGAGGAAGTGAGGCAATGATTGCGGCCGCTATATTCATAAGATCAATCTCCTCATCATCTTTTTTTTCTTCCTTGGTAGCTTGATCCTCTTTATCTTCTTCAACTTCTTCACTATCAAAATGTATTGGCTCAGAGTATGTTTCTTCTTCCTCATCATCATTATCATCATCCTTGACTTCTACTAGAAAGTCACTTTGTTTATGCAAGTGATAAAAAATCTTCCACATACTTGTGGTATTCTTGACTACATGCTCTATATACTTTAACAAAATTAAACAAGTATTGAATCTAAGAGTCAACTTGTCTTCATTTTTCTTCATAGATTCTTTTACCTCAGTATTTGTGATGCTCGGTAACAATTGCCTTAGGGTTTTTCCATAGATATCTTTTGCTATATGTGTAGCTAAGTTGCATATTGGCTTTAAATTCTCTAACAATTCATTAGAGATCTGGGAAGCTATCTGATTAATGGAATAATTCCATTTGCCCATCTTGGTTAGCACCAACTCTTCAATCTATTTCTTCTTAGCCTCTATTCTAGTCTCATAGTTCAATGATTTGAAGTTGGTTATGCCTGCACTTTCTTCCAATTATTTTAGTTTTTTCTAGAAGGTGGGATGAGGCTTACTAAATAAAACTTCACTACCTTTCTTCCTAGATCTTCTAGTGAACACTGTAGTGGATGGCTTGGGTGGCTTGGTGATGATTACCTTTCCTTTCTTTTTCACTAGCTCTTCTTCCTTTTCTAACTCTTCTTCATCCTCTACTTCATCATCATCTTCTCCTTTACCTTTGGTCAACATAAGAGATGTACTAGTTTTGAGTTTTTCTATTCTCCTCTTTCCTTTATTAACCGCCTGTGGAAGCTTGATTTCAAACTCTATTCTTGCCTTGGGCTCATCATATGTTCCTAAGTGTGGTGCCTTTGGATCAATAAGTTTGTTTATCAAGGCTTCAATTATTTCCTTTGCTTCACCAATGTTCACCTCATAGGGAAGAGGTTTTACCCATACAACTGTTGGTCTCACTACCTAAATGTAGAATTTGTCAATGTCTACCATGAAACAAACATCATCTTTGTAATCTTCAACCAATTTCCTATGAATCTTGAATCTGTTATTCATTTTCTCCTTGAATACATCAAAGTAATTATCTATTATGCTAACAAAATTCTCACCTATTTCTACAATATACTCATTAATCTTCAGAGGGTAAAAGCACAAACTTGTGTCACCTTTTATAAAGAAACGAGATATTAGGATGTGATAGTTCAACATTTATGACCAAAAAAATGGTATCTATGTTTAAAATATTAAGATGATCTAAACTAATGAAATGTGTAGAATTGGATAAATTTTATGCCTATAATTTATTTATTTTTTAAAAAGAATTTATTCATTTTATTTTATTTTGATGTCCCTTTTTTAACTATAAAAAATATAGGGTGTAGTTCCCATCAAACAAGTATATGCAAATCATCTTCTTTTGTTCTGATTTGAAAATATCTTATAGATGACTTGTATAGCTAGTGAGAAAAAAGGAAAAATTATTATTGATGTATATTTTCTTTGTTATAAGTACTCAAGTTCAACCTTATCAAAATCCAACAGTTTTTTCCTCCCATCAAAACTTCCCTATCAAATCTATACCTTCTTGAAAAAAAATTACGTATTTGTGAAGAGGATTCTCTCCTCTAGAGATAAATATAATTTTTTTATTTTTTTGATATGATTTACTATTTTTTTCCTTTTTTGAGGGAGCATCTTTTGAGATGTTGAAATATCGACTTATAATATTTTGAGATTATAACATATTATAACTAATCAAAAAACTCAAAATATTATATAATGATAATATTGAATTTGAGATCTATAAAATGGTATTTTTAGTTTTTGAAAAAAATTGAGTTTTGATAGAGATATTAGATTTGACCAAAATAGGTTTTTGTATCATAAATAGTGACACAGATCTGTTCTTTTACCACTAATACAAAACTAGTACACCCTTTCTCCATATGACTGTATCCTTAGAAGGGAAAAAATTTTGAACATAGAGAAAAAAACATGTCAACAAAGAACTGAATTTACAAGTATTATTCTTGGATATCCTTATACTTTCCATGTTTTTGTTAAATTGGTTCAACAAAAAGTCTATAAAGATCATACTATATATTGTTCTTTACAACCTCAAATGCCAAGTCTACAGCTTCACATGACACACTATTTAGATGAATAGAACTATAGATCTTGTGACCTATCACATGTATGCCAAATTTTCATTCTGCATTAGTTACACTACTAATCTTCATACCTCTATCATCCCACTTGGCTATGGTTTTCTTCTCTAACTCGACCTGACCTAGTGTTTTAGTAGTTTTGGCTTTGGAGAGCATCAGAAGGCTAGTGATATGATGAATCATCTTCTTAGTAATCAAAACTAATTGCTCAAGCCATAACTAGCCATTGTGAACTCAGCTTAGGATGTATCTGATCTATTTGATTTGGAAACTTTGGGGTAGGTGGGGAATGTGGGTTAAACTCTTATCTTCCAAGTGCTTATGTTCAGGTTGAAGAACACCATTCACACACAATTTACCTAGGGCATCATCCATCTCTAGGGTTCCAATTTCTTGAATTAAAAATTTAAAATGAGTTCAGATATCTTTAATGAGTAGTACCTTAGAAGGGATCTCCAATTGTGCTCCATTTGGATCGAGAGTTTCAGCAATTACTAGCACAAGTTTGAAATCTGGTGGTTTCCATTCAACTCCTTGGAAAAAAATTTTTAACCCTTTCTTTTCCTTTCTACTATTTCTTGGTGTTGCCATGGTTACTAATTAGGTTATGGAAAACTTTGAAATTTTTTATTGCAAATATTGGTCTAAGTCACTTGATCACTCTGCAATTTGCTTGATCATAATACACATAAAACAAAATGAATTCGATTTTCTACCTTTTACTAACACTTTGCTATTAATGGTTAGTATGAAGGTAGATATGATGAAAACATTATGTTTGATAAGCTAACATCCACTATGTGTTTGAATAACTCAGTGAATGCTTCATAACTTGGTAACCAAACATGTGTGACTAGTTACTCCCGACTTTGCTCGGTAGAATCCATGACCCAACCTTACTTGGTAGATAAAGTAACTTAGTGATAATTGATACCGATGTTCTATGATCCCTTTGTATCTTGAATACTGATTTGGATCTTTCCTTTCTTTTAATTTTGGAACTATTTGGATGTGATCATGATAATGCAGTTCCAATTCTTACTTAAGAACTTAGTTGGAAATGGTGGAGCCACCCACTTCTTGAGTGACGTGACCATCATTTCTTGGACTAGCTTGCTTGATGGATTTAGGAATCCATTGCTACCTCATTTGTGTTCTGATGTTGTGTACTTTTTCTTTCTTTTCATCTTCAACTCTTCCTGTCTTCATGCAATTTTTAGCTAGATGACCAAGTTCTGTAGAAGTGAAACATCTTATGGTGGTATCTCTCTTCCTTGTGTGATGTTTAACATAGTTCATGCCAATGTATCCATACTCTCCATAATAATAACATCTACACCAAGTGTTATTGTCCCAACCAAATATTTCTTTCACAATTTTCTCTACTAGATTGAATGATTTGGTTCTGCAATTTGATGCCTTGTGACCTTATTTCTTGCATTTGTGACACTTGCCTTCAAATTTTGGTTTCTGTTTACATTCATTAGTCGTGTGACCATGCTGATTGCAATTGTAACATTTACCATTGAAGTTTCCTTTACCATTACATCAATATTTGTTTGATGTATGACCTATCTTACCATAGTGATTGCAAGTAGGTCTTTGATTCCTTTGAGCACCTTGTTTAGAGGATTCACCTTCTTCTTTGTATCCAATTCCTACGTTACATTTTTGTCTATAGTGATTTTTCTCATTCAATTGATTCATGTCTAGTTGGGATTTCATCATTCTCTCATTGATTTGATTTTTAGTGTTTAGATCATTTTTCAATTTTTCATTGATTTTCTTTTCAGATCTCAGCTCACTTCTTATTCTTTCATTAATTTTTCTTTCTAAAATGATATCATTTCTTAATATTTCATTGATCTATCTTTGGCTCATGATTTCTTCATTTACTTCAGAGATTTGATTTATAATATGTGCATGTTGAAGTGATTGGTTTTGGATTTCATTTTTTCTTCCATCCATTTCTTCTTTCATCTTGTTTCTTTATTCCAAGATTTCACATAGCCTTACGAACTAAATTTATTGTTCTCTTTTGATCTTTCTTATTTCTTCTTGTAGGTAACCATTCTTTTCTAAGAGTTCTTTGATTGTATCATTTTCTTCATCTAAACTAATTGAAGGGAAAATGTCTTCAATCTTTTCTTCAATGTACCAATGATCATTCATTTGATTTGAAAGTTCCTTCCTTCTTTTCAAGGATTGGGAAAGTTGCTCCTTAGCTTTCTTGAGTTGTGCAATGGCCATTTCTAGATCTAGCTTTTCATTGTCAATTGACTTATCAAGTTTGAATATCTCCATTGTCCTTTATCTTTTCTCAAGCTATTAAGATTTATCTTGAGAACCACAGAGCTTTGATACCAATTTTTGGAAATATTTAAGACTATGCAAGGTTATTAAAAGGGGAGGGGTGAATTAGTAACCTCAAAAGCTTTTTCCAATTTCAATCTAACTACAATAATTTGATTACCATTTAATCTATTAAATCAAATCTAATTGCATAGATGAGAAACTGAAAACATAAAAATTCATGACACTTGAACACAATTATTTGTTGACCTAGAAACCTTTCAAATAGAAAGTAAAACTGGGGTGGTGATGATACCCAAAAAGCTTCAACATAGCATCATGAAGTTGGCCTATTAAGGCTTGCAATGATCAATTCTAATGGTTGACCCTATTAAGAGCAATTAGGAATGCTAGGTCCACCTTGTTAGATGTTTTACAGTTATACAATGAAGTATGCACTCGGTAAAAAGATTTGACAAAAGATTGTTAAGTCTACCTTGTTAGAGGATTTGGACTGCTTCACCTATTAGGATGAAATAATAGATCTCTGACTTACAATTGATTTACTAATAAAGATTCTTTGATGTACTGATCACCTTTATGTGATAAATATGACTTTGCTACTCCTTTGTTGATATGGCCTTACAATACACTTTGTTGTTGATTCACATTTGCACGGTTCTTGCATATTCTTCACTCTCACTTTTTCATACATGCTTACTTACTTACTTACACTTGGATATGATAGAATACATTACACACACACACACACACACACACACACACACAAACACACACACACACACATATATCAATCCAATTTACAAAATTACAAAGTTAGCCAATATACAAGTTAACAACAATATTACAAAGTTAGCTCAAATGAAGACACTCAAGTTTTGAAGATTGAATTGGTGAAGTTCTGATACATGGCCTCCACTATCACAGACACACACACACACACACACACACACACACACACACACATCGATCCAATTTACAAAATTACAAAGTTAGCTAATATAAAAATTAACATCAATATTACAAAGTCAGCTCAAATGAAGACACTCAAGTTTTGAAGATTGACTTGGTCAAGTTCTGATACATGGCCTCCACTATCACTACTCGACATCATCATGCATTTAGTAGAAGTAGAAGCTTGATCCATAGTAATCATCTTAGAGTAGGCTCAAACTTGGTCTGCACTAGTGAGTTGGTAGATACTATGTAACTTGGTAGAAATTGAATTACTCATTTACCATGACTACACTCAGTAAACACTAATGATCACATAGCTCGATTAAAACTAACATCACTTCACATGAATTACTATCTTGGTAGAAACTATGAAGCTTGGTAAATACTTCTTTGCTCAGGTTGAATTACTAGACTTCACACTACCTAATTCTGCTTGGTTTGAACTATTGTACTTAATACTAACTAAATTCGCTTAGTGACCACTAGGATGCTTGGTAGGAACTATAAAGCTAGTTGGCTATAGAATTACATGGCAAATATTTTAGACTATTCAATGAGCTAGATAACCATATAGGATCTAGATAAGTGTTGTTACTAATAATAAGCTTGACTTAATGCCAATAGAGGCATTGTAGTTCATTGCATTATTTTGACACTTGAGCATTTGACCACTTTCCTTACTCTTCTTGATTGGAACATCATCCCACCATCACCCTATGCATGGAGTGACATTAAAGTGTCAGCTCGTAGGTCTTTATGTAGGGAGAAGAACTAGTTTGAAAACATTCCTCTTAAGGGACAAATTACTATGGAGATGTAAGAGTTAAGACAAGAATTGGAAAGGGAAAGAAGAGAGAAGAGGGATCTAGAAGCATCCAAGGAAAGGGAACATAGATGGTTAAGAAGAGAAAGATTGAATCTGATTACAAGGATTGAAGCCTTGGAAAAATATATACATGAACCTAGAGGGGAAGCAATCCATGATAAAGAACATGGAGAGAACAATGAGGAAGAAGGAAACCATAATGTAAGACAAGAGAAAGGGGATCATGAAGAAGTAGATGATCCTAATGAAAGAATATTTTTGAAGTTGATAAAGGTAGTACAAGGTACTACACTAAAGATAGGTATGGATTTAGCTATCTATCATGGAAAGATGGGGAGTGAAGGAGTGCTTGGATGGATAGAAGCACTTGAAAACTATTTAGATCTAGAGGACATCTAAGAGGACAAGAATGTAAAAGTGGGAAAGGAACACTTAAGGGGAATCCTTACTTGGTGAAAATGTTTACAAAATGAGAGAATGGCTAGAGGCCTAAATAATATTTCAAATTGTGATAGGATGAAGACAATGGTAAGAATTTAGTTTTTACCTTCAGATTTGGCTATTAAAATGAAGATGAGAAGGAATAGTTTCAAGCAAAGAAACATGGATTTCATGTCATACACTGATTAGTTTCATACCCTAAGTATAAGGGGGCAAGTAGAAGAAGAATAAATTTTTTTTGCAAGGTATATGAGTGGAATAAAATTTAACATTCAAGATGAGATTGGTTTAAACATTACTAGGACCCTTGGAGAATGTTTCTAATCAGCAATTAGAGTAGAGAATAGGTTGAAAAGAAAGAATGAGATACAAAACAATAGAGGAGGATCTTCCAAGAAAGGAAGGGGTGGAAAAAATTAGTTTGATAATATAGGAAATCAAGACAAGTATAAAAGGTCTACACTTGACATAAGAGGATGTTCTAGAGGACAAAGTTTTGGAGGTGGAAGAGGAAGTGGAGTCTTTATTGGGAGATGTTTCCATTGTAATGAAGTTGAGTATCAATAATTTAGTTTTCCTAAATGGATTGATTTATATAAGGTTAAATAAAGGAGAATAAACCTAACAAAAGGGGAAGAAAAGAGAGATCCCATCCTAATACTACATGAGGAAGATGAGTGTCTTCTTATGAGGAATGGAGGATTGACATTACCATCAGCACAAGAAGGTATATTCAAATATTGATGCTTGGTAAAAGGTAAAGTATCTACTTTCATTATTGATTTAGGGGCTTATAGTAATCTAGTTTTAGTTGATATGGTTTAGAAGATGGGGTTGGCATTAGTAGAACATCGTAATCCTTATAGTTCAACTTGGGTGAACCAAGATTTGAATGTAAAGGTTAATCAAAGGGCCATTGTAATTTTTTCAAATAGTTCATATCAAGGTTAGGTTTGGTGAAATTTCATGACAATGAATTGTGGGAGTGTGATATTAGGTAGTCCTTGGAAGATTTCTAGGAGAACTTTATATGATGGATATTCTGATCCATACATTGTATATAAAGGAAAAAAGAAGTATAAATTACAACCATTTAGTTGTAGAAGCTAGGACACCATCGTTATGTATTTTTATGATAAAATAGTATTGCAAGATCAACATAGAGACAAGAAGGATACTAGTTGGGAAATGAACCAAAATCTTGGGGCAGACTGCCCTAGAAATTAGAGCACCTTGGGAATGCTCAAAACAAGATTTGAGGGCATGAAGTACATAAAATGTTAACATCATAATGTTTTTGACACTTGAGTGCCAACACACTTAATCATATTCCACATTGGATGCCAAGTACATCATGCGTGCCGAGTAATTTTTAGATATCGAGTGAAGGTCAGCTACCAAGTGAAGGTCAGCTATCGAGTGAAGTATAAGAGCTGAGTGTTAACAAGTGCTGGGTAACATAAGATGTTGAGTAATACAATTTTGTTAAGGTGTTAAGCTATCTAGGAAACAACATGTGCCAAGCATCAACAATACTTCAGGAGCCGAATAACTCAGTAGATCAGCATAAGAGTTTGTAATTGCACAAACTATGATGCAAACAATTTTTACAGCCGACATAAGGTAAATCTCGAAGGATTTAATGATGAGATCAAATATTTTATTTTTCCTATGCAATTTGCATGAAGCCAATAAGAAAAATGCTAAAGGCATGCAACCAATTAGCAAAAGTATTGAGCAAAAAATGAAGATTGAATGTGGATCGTAGATCCATACCTAACCCTAAATCTTTAAATGTCTTTATAAGGAAGACAAAACTTCATTGTAAAGTGTAAGAGATGAGAGGTATGAGAAGACATACAAGGGTTCGCAAGGAATTCTATTTTTATAAGTGAGGATTATCAGATCACAAAAGGATCTAGATCAAAGAAAGCAGAACAAGTGCCTGCAATCAGCAATGAAGGATTGCAATCAGTCAGGTTTATTGTACCTAATACTCTCTAGCAATTGTATTAGAATAAAAATCCTATGGTGATAGGTTAGTGTTACCTCTGGTTTTACCACCAAAGATTTAAATTCAAATCCGCGGCTTGTTAAACGGTTAGGTTAAAAAATTATTATTTTAATGTCCCGACCCGCGAGTTTTCTTACCGTTAGATCTAAGCAGATCGACAGTAAGCGCCATCACATTATAAAGAAAGTGCACGTATTTTACGATGGCGTGATGATGCCCTAGTGACACGTTGCAAGGGTGCGTCTGGCATTCGGCATATCAGAAGTTTCACGGTGGTGGGCAACGGGTTTTCACGGGCCAGAGGTTCCAAAAACCGGCAAGGCACCATGGCGCTAATGAAAAACCAATGCATTTTCTGATGGTGACATAGTCCCCAAACGAAAAATTTCATCACGGCAAAGAATGACCAAACAGGTGGGTCCCGACAGTACTCTGCATGTATAGTTTGTCAGCCCAGCATCACGGTGACAAATCAGAAATAGCCACGTGTAACCAGGCTGGAGTCTCTATCAGTACGGTTAGCATAGTCAAGGTTTATGATCTCCACCGTCGGATTGGATTGCATCAACAGATGGCACCATCTCGCTATGGTAGAGATGCGCAGATTTTATCATGGCAACATAGTGCCCATCTGCCACGTGCTCGTTCTGTGGATCAAGTCTCAGGTTCGCTAGTTAGTGTTCATCGAACCAATCAGATGATGCCATGTGTATGTGTTAGAACACGACGTACCGTGGGCTCAGTAGTTTTTAGAAGGGATGGCGAGTGAAGAACGACATCACTCTAATTGTCAGATCTACAAAGATCTATGGCTGGTGCTATCTCACCATTGGGAACTGCTCAGACTTTAGCATCAGCAACATAGCGCCCATGAGCCATGTGTCTTGGCGGGGCTACATTTCATGCCACCAGAAACAGTTAGGATTGGATGACTGACAAACCAATAGACAGATGCCATGTATCCATGGGCTCGATGGAACACGAGAAAAGGAAGGTCATGAGAAGTTAGGTCTGTGACCATCAGATGAGAAAAGATCAACGGTAGGTGCCATGTCACCTTAGTGAAGCTGCAAGATTTTTACCATGGCGACATCGCGCCCAATTGACGCATGTCGATGGGGTTAGGTCTTGCCAAATGCGTCACTGAGGTGGCACCGATTTGAATGGGCCCAGTCGCAGGAAAGAGGGTCCATGACAAATTAGAAACAACCACGTGTGTCGATTAAGAACACATATATGTCGAGGGGCCAAATTTCTTGATACAACCAGCGCATTAAGGGGTGGGTTCTCCACCATCAGATTTCCAGAGATCTAGGGTCGGCACTATCTCGCCATGGAGGAACTGCGTGGATTTTACAATGGTGAGTTAGCGCTCGGAGGACACATGTCCTCGCGGGTCTGGTTTTTGACGTGGTGATTAGCTAAAGGCTATCGGTTAGATGGTAAAGGTGGCGCAGTTAGTTCGATGAAGGCGATCAACTGCGAAAGGACTCTCCAAGTGGTAAAACAAAGAGATACAATTGGCCCACGTGGCCTAGTCGACATATAAGAAGCCTGGTCGACTGATAGGCTAGGTCGATTCATGAACCAAGAAGTAGAGATGATCGACATTATCTTGTGATCTGATCTTCGCGATCATTTCCTACCTACCAAGAATAAATACAAGATATAAGGACACTCCACCCATTCAGTCAGCTCATCTACCCTATCAGGGAATGTTGTGGTGCCGTTCTATCTCCTTCGGGCTCCTTCTTAGAAGGATATGAGATTTCTTGGTATGTAAGTCAGGATTCAATCAGATCTTCAATTGGATTTTTAGTATGGAGTTAATGCCAGTAGGTGAGAAGTGAATGTAATGCAAAAATCTTTAGTTATGCCTAAGCTATAAAGGCAATTTTGTGATCTATTCTTGGGGTCGACTCTTCCTAGTTTTCTCTGCTACTGCTTGCAGACTTGTAGTGTAGAATCCCTGTGTCTCTGAGCTACATAGTATCCTATGTCATGCTCTTTAGTGGTCAATGTGCATGTGCTTCTTTTGCCTCTCATTGATGCATTATTGAGATTAGTGGTCCACATACTGTATCTATCTTTGGCCTATTGGATAATATACAAGTGAAATCTCCTTTTCCTGGTGTCATTTAGTTGGTTTCTAATCTGTATGTGACTATTGATCGATATAAGTCTGGACATGTATGACTTTTGTATATTACCCTAGTTCTGTAGTGCATATATGGGTAGGAATGAGTCTAAACACTCTATTTTGGTGCATCACCGCCTTAGATTAGACTAGGTAGACTTTCTTTAACGCTCTCTTTCTCCCTTTCCCTTCTGAGAATAGATAGGTGCGCCTTGACAGTAAGAGGAAGCTGGCCTCCTTCGGAGACTCAACCTCATAGTTCAAGTCCCACAGCTTGGAGGTTGTTTCCATGTTTCACTAGGTTGTTCTTGCGCTTAGGCCTTGGACAAGGGTGCAAACCTAAGTGACAACAATTTTTGGCACGCCCGGTGGGACCTATATCAGAAGATTTCATGTCTACTGGTGTCTAAAGAAGAAAGGGTTTCTAAGATTAATGCTGAAGAAATAGTGTTGGCTTCAGTATTCAAGCCTTCAAGAGGCTGATTCATCAAGTACTTGGCGACTCTGAACATCAAAAAATTTGGTTTCAGGCCAAAGTTGCAGAAATTCATGCCTAGAGCTGAAACAAGGGCGTCTTCTAGAGGTAATTTTCAATATCAAGAACTCTCACTTTCAAGTCCTAGAAGAAGGAGGGCTAGAGCTTCATTATCACCAGTTAGAGGTGGAATGACAGTTAATATACCTGTAAGATCTGTCTCTACTCCTCCTACTATCCGAACTCAGCCTAGATTGCCATCAGCACTCATCAATAGAACACTTGCGTATATGGCGCACCCTCGAGTTCATGCTTTTGCCACCTTTAATGGTGGAATTCCTCTATTGTTAGCCCAAAGACATGATATACTAGTAGCTGCACTAAAAAGCATACCTGATTTTACTGGTGAAACTTCTATTTCCCCCTAGAGCATATCCAAGAGGTAGCGAATGTCTGCAATATTCATGGTATTACAGAAGATGATGTGGATGTCAAACTTCTAGCATCATCTTTAAAAGGAAAAGCATTACAGTGGTATAGAGGCTTAGCTCATGGTTCCATAACTAATTGGGATGGACTAGGAGCAGGATTATGCAAATATTTTGAGGATAAGAGTGACCATTTGTCACTACTAGAGCAGCTGACTACAATAAAAAGAGCCCCCCATGAATGTATGACTGATTTTAATTACAGATTCTAAAAGACATGGGATAGAATACCTACTATAGTGAAACCTACCCCTGGTAATGCCTTCTTGCATTACCTTAGAGCTTTCAACAGCGACATTGCCACCACAATCCAAACTATGGGAGGAGATACATTACCAAATTCTTATGAGACAGCTATAAAGGCTGAGAATATCTTAATAAAAGGTGGAAAGTTGGCCCCAAGGCCTCCTATGCCTTTCTTTCCTGATGTTCCCAACCACCAACCAACGATAGCCCCTCTTCCTACAACTCCTACGTCACAAGCCCTTACTCCAGTTCCCCAAGCTTCCACATCCTCAAACGGAATAGATGAACTAAAGGAAATGCTCCAAGGTCTAGTGCTGAGCACAGACAAAAGAGAGAAGACATTGGATAAAAAATTACAAGAGCAGGGGAGGGAGTTGAAGGACCAAGGGAAGAGACTAGAGGATAGTTTTTCTCTAATACAAAAGATGAGTAACAAGGTGGTGGCCTTAGAAAGGCAGCAGGCCCAAGGTGGAAAGCCTCCCCAATTGCAATATCAGGCTCCAAGTGGTGGTAGGCCTCCTAATCAGTAGAATAGCTCTTTTGATCAGAATAGGCAGAATAGTCATGCTTCTGCTTCAAGCTCAAATCAGAACAGAGCTATAGTTCCTCAAAATAACTTGGCCCAAGACCAAGATTTTTGTCCCTCATGTAACTATTCTTATACCTACTGCCTATGTTAGAAAGTAGAATCTTATTTGGCCCTAACTATCCAGGAGTCCACAGTAAAGCAGTCACACAAGGAAGATCATCCCAAGGAGGCCTCATATGTTCAGAGGCAGGGTGATTGCTCTTTTATGAATCACCAGATGGAGGGGCATTGTAATGTAAACCAGGATTCCATTGCTCATAACGCAAGAAGCAAGAAGAGAGCTATGGAACATGCTGCCCCCCTTCTCCCAATCAAACCTCAACTTCAAGTCCTACACCTCATACACAAATAGTAAATGAGCAGACAAACACTTCACAATAGCAAAAGCAAGGTCCAAGAAATGAGGACGCAAGTGATCCTTTTGTTGCCCCATATCAACCTCTTATAAGTGCAGCCCCCAAAGTTTCTCCCAAAATTCCTAGCACACCATTGAGTGTGGTAGAGCAAATAAAGAAGACCAATGTAAAAATTTCCATGTGGGATGTTGTTGCTACCATACCAATGTAGAGGAAGATGCTGCAGCAAGAATTGGAAAGGATTGAACCCAAGGATCAGTCGTCTACCATGGAGAGTGCCACTAGTTTAGTACAACTAGCAGGAGATGTGGAGGCAAATGAAAATGTTAGACCTCCTCCATTTTATGTTTCTCTGATTATAGGGGCAAATTAGTCCATAATTGCATGATAGATTTGGGGGCTAGTAGTTCAGTAATGCCTAGGTGTGTTGCTAATGCTTTAGGGATGAAATATGAGCTCATTGTTAGGGATGTGTTACAACTAGATGGGAGTACTGTCAAAATCATAGGCATCCTTAGAAGTGTGGAAATGGCCCTAAATGCATGCCCTGGTTGTACTGTGATTCAAGACATATCTGTTGCTGAGGTTAAGCCCTATTTTGCCATCTATCTTTCAAGAGACTTCACTACTCAAATTGGTGGATTCATATCTGTTTATTGGTCTTACATGTCATTTAAGACCAGATATGGGGCCAATTCTTCAATAAGAGCAGAACGTCAAGCCCTTCATCACACTAAACCCTACACTCCCAACTTCATCAATATGAATTGCCCTATCCTAGAGATGGACGAAAATAACATAGTAAACGAGCCTATCACATCCACAGTAGAGATTCCTGATTTCTTCTTAGATGAGTGGGAAAATACATGTCAGTTTGAGCCTATGTCAGAAACCCTTGAGATAGGCCTTAGTACATATTGCATAATAGAGAAAGAGGTTCAAGTTCCTGACCTTGTTAGGACTAATGATGACATAAATGGAGTATGGAGTATGTACTTTGATGGCTCAAGGAATAGAAATGGATCAGGGGCTGGTGTACCAATAATGTTGTACCAATAATGTGGTCGAGTATGAATCCTTGATCCAAGGTCTCCTACTTGCCCAAAAGAGGGGAATTCAAGCATTGAAAGTATATGGGGACAGTGAGTTGGTAGTGAACCAAGTGAGAAATTAGAATATCACCAAAAATGGCCTGCTCAAGTCTTATAAACACAGAGTCTGGGATTTGCTTGAGGGTTTCCAAGCATTTAATATTCAAAGCATTCCTAGGAAAGAAAATAAATATGCTGATAGACTTGCAGCAGTGGGTGCATATTATGATGTGCTAGGGAATATTGAGGAAGAAAAGAAACAAAAAATAAGGGTAGTGGTAAGGCCTAATGTTCCTGATAATAATACTCATTGGCAAGTGTTTGAGTCTGATGAGAAAATTGTGAGCTTCTTGCAGAATGAAGCAGAATTTTCAGAGAGAAATCAGTCAAGACTACACGATCAATATGGTGATCAGATCATTCATCTCAGTTCCAACAAGCTGCCCAAGGGTCTCATTACCTTGGAGAGTGTCTTTAATCTTGATGATCAGTCAAGGGATAAAGGGATGAATCTAGCTACAGAAAAGGATGACCATGCCCCAGTTACTATTCCTGATGGAAAATCTCTTAACATGGGGAAGGTATGTTCTGAAGCTGAGCAAGAAAATTTCATTCATCTATGTCAAGAATTTAGTGATGTATTTTCTTGGACGTATGATGACTTAAAAGGTTTTGACCCTAGTTTGTTTCAGCATACCATATATTTGGTTGATAGGGTCAAACCAGTAAGACAAAACTAGAGGCCAGTGAATCCCAAGATTGAACCTTTGATGAGGAAAGAGCTATCCAAGTTGATTGAAGCTAACATAATTTTTCCTATTAAACACTCATCATGGGTGGCTAACCTTGTCCCTATGAGGAAGAAGAATGGAGAAATCAGATTGTGTGTGGACTTTAGGGATCTTAATCAGGCTTCCCTTAAGGATCACCATCCTCTTCCTTCTATGGAGCAAATTCTGTCCAAGGTCAGTGGGTCAAGGAGATTCTCTTTTCTTGATGGGTTTTCTGGTTATAACCAAGTGTTCGTTAAAGAGTTTGATAGATACAAGATAGTATTTACTACTAAATGGGGCACCTATGCTTATTGCAAAATGCCATTTGGATTAACAAATGCAGGTGCCACATTCCAAAAGGCAATGGAGGTAGCTTTCAAAAGATTAATTGACAAGTTTGTCTTAGTATACCTTGATGATATAACTATGTATTCCAAGAATGTGGAAGATCATCTTGATCATTTGAGACAAGTATTTCTAAGATGTAGAGAGTTTGGGGTTTCTCTCAACCTAGCCAAATTGTCTTTGCTACAAACCAAGGGAAACTATTGGGACACATTGTATCTAAAGATGGATTAACCATTGATCCAGAAAGAACAAAAGCAATACTTGCCCTTCCTCTCCCTAAACACAAGAAAGGGCTGCAAAGTTTCCTTGGTAGGCTAAATTTTGTAAGAAGGTTTATTCCTAATCTTGCTACCATGGTGAAACCCCTTATAGCCATGCTCAAGAAAGATATGGTCTTCTCGTGGACCAAGGAGGGGAAGGAGATTTTTGAAAAGATCAAGGCAGCCATAGCATCGGCCCCTACCCTCATGAACCCAAATTTTGAGAAAGATTTCATCCTCTACACTTTAGGTGGTGAGTCAAGTATTTCGGCTATCTTGACTCAAACAAATGACAAGAATGAGGAGCAGCCCATAGCCTTCTTTAGTGGAGGGCTTAAAGAATATAAAGATAAATACAGCTTTGTAGAGAAGCAAGCCCTTGCAGTCATTAGAGCCTTGAAGAAATTTAGACACCTTTTATCCCACAACAAGATCCATTTGTTGGTGCCCCATGCTACTGTAAAGGACTTCCTTTTGAGCAAGGATATTAGTGAAAAAAGGGTCGGATGGATCACTAGAGTAATGGAATATGAGGTTGATATTTAGGTTACCAAATTGGTAAGAGGGAGAGGATTATGCAAAGAGATGTTATCAGGCCAGGAGTTGGATGAGGAGGTTGCTATGGTAATTGTAGAGCAACAAGAGGAAGGAAATGTTAATGGCCCAAAGAGCTAGATGGATGACATGAAGAACTTTTTATCAGGGAACGGATACCCTTAGGGATTGGACAGACCTAAAAGAAGACAATATAGACTACAATCCATTCCCTATGTTGTGATTGATGATATCCTATTCAGGAGGGATTTTAATGGGACGCTGTTGAGATGTGTTGAAGAGGATCAGGCTGAAAGGATGATTAAAGAACTCCATGATGGTCCTGATGGTGGCCACTTCTCTACAAGAACAACTGCCATGAAGATCATGAGGGCTCGTTATTACTGGCCATCCTTGTTTCATGATTGTCATAGGTATGTGAGAAAATGTGAGAAGTGCACTTTCTTCTCAAGAAAACAGAGACTTGTAGCTCTTCCTCTTCATCCCATTCAGGTGGATCAACCCTTCACCTAGTGGGGGTTGGATTTCATAGGCCCCATTAATCCTCCATCTAGTGCAGGTCATAAATGGATCTTAGCTACTACCGATTATTTCACTAGGTGGATAGAGGCAGTTGCCTTGAAGGATGCTACAGAGCCATTAGTTGTTGAATTCCTTGATGGAATTGTATCTAGGTTTAGAGCTTCTTCTACTATCATCTCAGATAATGCCAAATCTTTTGTTGGAACCCAGATTTGTGCATGGGCAATGAGTCATAATATCTACCTGAGCACATCATCAAACTACTATCCTCAAGGTAATGGTTTGGCTGAATATTCCAACAAGAATCTGATCAAAATTATGAAGAGGACAATAGAAGACAATCAGAGGGCCTGGCACAAGAAATTAAGGACTGCTCTATGGGCTGATAGGATAACACCCAAGAGATCTATTGGGAATTCACCTTTTGTGCTAGTATATGGTAGGGAAGCTAGACTCCCAATTTCATTGGAATTCCCATCCTTGGAGTTAGCTCATCAGCTAGAACTAGTTGAAGATGATGCCATGTCAGTAAGAATGGCAGAACTACTTGAGTTGGAAGAGAAAAGAAACAGAGCTATGCAAACCCTAGAGATACATCAGTAGCAGATGAAGAGGAATTTTGATAAGAGGGCAAGGGCCAAAATCTTTAGAGAGGGAGATTTAGTTCTCAAGTGGGACTCAGACAGAGCAAAACTAGGAAGACACTCCAAATTTGACCCACTATGGAGCAGCCCTTATCTGATTTCTAGTTGCAAACAGGCCAACGCATTCCAGCTAAGTAGGCCAAGTGGTGAAATTCTACCCATTCCAGTCAATGGAATCTATCTAAAGCCCTGTTTCTAAAGGGTTGTGAATCCATGTACATAGTTAATCTAGTTGCTTCCTATTTGTTTTTGTTTTGCAATAAGTGCACGAGCACATGGATCTCTTCTTGAGTCATCAATTTTTGAAGTTTTGACATGTCTCACGCTGCTAAGGAGGTCCTATTTTTTGTTTCCAATCATAGAACCAGAGCTAGAACCTTAAAGGGTTTTCAATGTTTTGATTTCCTCTTTTAGGGTTAAGGGTTCTTGCAGCTCTCAGTTTTGTGCCTTCCAGGTCCTCTTTCTGACTCCATAGCCCAATGGATCATTCTCAAGCACTGGTCATGCATTGAGCAGGCTCATGCCCCCTGCGAGTCGCCAGAAATGTTACCTCTAGTTTTACCGCCAAAGATTTAAATTCAAATCTGCAGCTTGTTCAACGGTTAGCCTAAAAAATTATTATTTTCATGTCCCGACCCACGAGTTTTCTTACCGTCAGATCTAAGTAGATTGATGGTAAGTGCCATCGCGTTATAAAGAAAGTGCACATATTTTACGATGGCGCAATGATGCCCTGGCAACACGTTGCAAGGGTGGGTCCGGCATTTGGCAGATTAGAAGTTTCACGGCAGTGGGCAACGAGTTTTCATACGATAGAGGTTCCAAAGACCGGCAAGGCGCCATGGCGCCAACGAAAAACCAATGCATTTTCCGATGGTGACATAGCGCCCAAATGAAAAAGGTCATCACGGCAAAGAATGACTAGACAGGTGGGTCCTGACGGTACTCTGCATGTATATTTTGTTAGCCCAGCGGCGCGGTGACAAATCAAAAATAGCCGCGTGTAACCAGGCTGGAGTCTCTATCAGTATGGTTAGCACAGTCAAGGTTTATGATCTCCAACGTTGGATTGGATTGCATCAATGTATGGTGCCATCTTGCTATGGCAAAGATGCACAGATTTTATCATGGCGACATAGCGCCCATCCGCCACGTGGCCGTTCTGTGGATCATGTCTCGGGTATGCTAGTTGGTGTTCATCGAACCAATCAGATGATGCCATGTGTATGTGTTATGACATGGCATACTGTGGGCCCAATAGTTTTTAGAAGGAATGGTGAGTGAAGTACAATGTTGCTTCGATCGTCAAATCTGCAAAGATCTATGGCTAGCGCTATCTCGCCATCGAGAATTTCTCGGACTTTAGCATCAGTGACATAGCGCCCATGCGCCACATGTCCTGGTGGGGCTGCATTTCATGCCACTAGAAGCAGTTAAGGTTGGATGACCGACAAACCAATAGATAGATGCCACGTATCCGCGGGCTCAATAAATCACGAGAAAAGGAAGTTCGCGAGAAGTCAGGTCTGTGACTGTCATATGAGAAAAGATCAATGGTAGGCACCATGTCGCCTGAGTGAAGTTGCAAGATTTTTACCATGGCAACATCGCGCCCAATTGATGCGTGTCGATGGGGTCAGGTCTCGCCGGATGCATCACTAAGGTGGCGTCGATTCGGATGGGCCCAGTCACAGGAAAGAGGGTCCATGGCGAATCGGAAATAACCACGTGTGCCGAGTCATAACATAGATATGTCGAGGGGCCAAATTTCTTGATACAACTAGCACATTAAGGGGTGGGTTCTCCACCATTAGATCTACAGAGATCTAGGGTCGGCGCTATCTTTCCATGGAGGAACTACGCGGATTTTACAATGGCAAGTTAGCACTCGGAGGACACGTGTCCTCGCGGGTCTAGTTTTCGATGTGGTAGTTAGCTAACGGCCAGCGGTTAGATGGTAAAGGTTGCGTGGTTAGTTTGATGAAGGTGGTCAACCGCGGAAGGACTCTCCAGGTGGCAAAACAAAGAGATATGATTGGCCCACGTGGCCTAGTCGACATATAAGAAGCCTGGTCGACTGATAGGCTAGGTCGATTCATGAACCAAGAAGTAGAGATTATCAACGTTATCTTGCGATTTGATCTTTGTGATCATTTCTGACCTACCAAGAATAAATACTAGATATAAGGACACTCCACCCATTCAGTCAGCTCATCTACCCTATCAGGGAATGTTGTGGCGCCGTTATGTCTCCTCCAGGCTCCTTCTCAGAAGGATATGAGATTTCTTGGTATGTAAGTCAGGATTTAATCAGATCTTTGATTGGATTTTCAGTACGAAGTTAATGCCAGTAGGTGAGAAGTGAATGTAATGCAAAAATCTTCAGTTATGCTTGAGCTATAAAGGAAATTTTGTGATCTATTCTTGGGGTCGACTCTTCCTAGTTTTCTTTGCTACTGCTTGCAGACTTGCAGTGTAGAATCCCTGTGTCTCTGAGCTACATAGTATCCTGTGTCATGCACTTCAGTGGTCAATGTGCATGTGCTTCTTTTGCCTCTCATTGATGCATTATTGAGATTAGTGGTCCACATACTGTATCTATCTTTGGCCTATTGGATAATATACAAGTGAAATCTCCTTTTCCTGGTGTCATTCAGTTGGTTTTCTGATCTGTATGTGACTATTGATCGATATAAGTCTGGACGTGTATGACTTTTGTATATTACCCTAGTTTTGTAGTGCATATATGGGTAGGAATGAGTCTAAACACTCTGTTTTGGTGCATCACCGCCTTAAATTAGACTAGGTAGACTTGCTTTAATGCTCTCTTTCTCCCTTTCCCTTCTGAGAATAGATAGGTGTGCCCTAACAGTAAGAGGAAGCCGGCCTCCTCCGGAGACTCAACCTCGTAGTTCAAGTCCCATAGCTTGAGGTTGTTTCCATATTTCACTAGGTTGTTCTCGCGCTTAGGCCTTGGACAAGGGTGCAAACCTAAGTGACAACAGTTAACTTAACAGCTCTTTCGATAAATCCTTTAACTAGGTGATGAAATCCTTTAACAAGGTAACACTTCATGTTAAGTGTTTGAAAGCCTCTAACTAGGTCACTATTGACACAGTGTAAAGCCTTTAACAGGGCAGGCCTTTAAAAGGACAAAGCATCAGAAGTGGTTGAACAATATTCCTGCAGTAATTTTTGTGGGTATCATCCCCACCCCAGTTTTACCTTCTTATTTTTGGAGGGTTTCTGGGTTACCAAATTCCAGTGTTAAGTATTATTGATGCATGTGTTTAGTTTCATGTTTATTTAATGTATTTACATGCATGCAATTTACTTTCAGTTAAAAGTTTTATTGACTAAAGTATGATACTTATGATTCACCCCCCCCCCCCCCCCCCCTCTCATAAGTACTCTTTCCATATTTGAATATTCCAACATAAAATGGGTATAATACGTTATCCTATCCTTGGGCATAGAGATACTAGTTAGGGGAATAATTTAAAGATTCTTATAGGGAAGAAGAAATGGCACAAAGATCAAGCAAGGATGTAAATAAAAATTGTAGTAGTTAAACACTCCATTTTCTAGGGGTGAACATCAAGCATAACCATGTTGATTTTTAATCTAATAAGTTGTATGCAGGTCAAAGGAAGAAGTCTATGACTTTAGGAGATTTTAGGTCGCCATCAAGACAACAATATCATGGAAGACAACACCAATTTGGAAAGTCTCATTCTTGGGAAAATAATCATAAATCAAGGGATACAAAGACAACCAGAGGACTCTAAACATGATGATGAATCATCCATACTATGGTTGAATCACTATGCAATCCTGGAAGCCATGATGGCATTAAAAATGTAAAATATGTAAATCCTAGGTCCTAAAAGCACAAAGAGAGGCTAAATGGTCATATGAATGTAATAGAGATCATAATAGGATATGTTAATCTTTAGGAATGTTTCATAAGTGTTAGAAATAGAGATGGAGTAACTAAGAGGGGAGGGGTGAATTATTTACCACAAAAATATTTCTACAGACCCTTAGATGTCTTTAAAATACAACTGTTGATGACACTTGCTAACCACACAAATAGATGCTAAAACTTGATAGATGTTCTGTTAACTTTATTAAGCATTTAAAGTAATTAACATACATGCATAAATAAATAACATGAACACAAGAGACACCATATTTAATGTGGAAACCCAATTTGGGAAAAACCACCAAGTAACTAGTTACCAATTTTCACTCCTGAAGTGAGCCCTATTAGGAGCCAACCATGTTAAAGGTTACAAAACACATTGTTAGGTGTGACCCTGTTAGAGGATTTGATCACCTTGTTAGAAGTGGCCTTGTGAGAGGTCTTTAAAACAATTCAATTGAATTATCACCTTGTTAGAGGATTTACAAAAATGGCTGTCAAACCAACTCTGTTAAGAGATTTTGAATCACTGTTACAATTATTAGAAAGAAAAAATGAAGTGATTTGAGATATATGCAACTTATCTTTGTTGAATATAGATCTCTATTCTGCTTCATTAAATCCTTATTGATCAAATGCAACTCTACAGCTTCATAGAGATGACAAGTTCTTCCTCAACATTCGCTCATGTAATTGCTTATACATTCGCACTTTTATGCATCCACCCACTTCTACATCTATTGAATTCACAACTTGACCTTTCATATATACCTTACAGATTGTCAAGTCGGCTCAATTACAAGTTTACAAACACTAGAAAAAACATAAATCAGTCGACTGCACAAAACAATTAAACTTAATTCTTTAGAATCATAAAATTCTTTGCTACCAGACCCAGCTTGGTGACCACTGCTTCAAAATGGTTTCCCCGTGTTAACCAAGTGAAGCTCGGTAAACACTGCAAACCTTGCAACTTCCTTTAGAGATTGAGTTAACTCGATAAATACTAACCTTCCTTTGTTTACTGAGTGAGCTCGGTAAAAGCTAATTTTTCTTTGCATACCAAGTGAGCTTGGTAAAAGCTAACTTGCCTTTGCTTATGGAGTGAGCTTGATAAAAGCTAACTTTCCTTTGCTTACTAAGCAAGCTCGGTAAAAGTTCACTTGCCTTTTCTTACCGAGTGAGCTTGGTAAAAGCTAACTTGCCTTTGCTTACCGAGTGAGCTCGGTAAAAGTTAACTTGTCTTTTCTTACTGAGTGAGCTCAGTAAAAGCTAACTTATCTTTGTAATGTTTAGGAATGCTTGGTAGTCACTATAAATTTCTTTGCTAACCATCTGAGCTCGATAGACTCTATCTGATGAATGATATGACATTTGTGTAACATCAAAGATAATACACAATTAACAATTGTATCCAACAATCTCCCTCTTTGGCATTGATGGCAACACAACATGTCATAGCAGAAATGAAATTTGAAAACAAGTCTTTTACTTATATGGAAACACAGCATGTCAATATGACAATTCTCCCTCTAAGATAGAAAACTCTTCCTCTTACAGTAATCTCCTTCTATTTTGAACAAATTTCAGAGAGATATTACAGTCATAATCTCTCCCTCTTTGACAAAACATGCCAAAGACAATTCAAACTCAAATGAATTTTAGTGTACCTTTAGTATTGATTCATATGCAATCTTTCTTGGTTATGTTGCATCAACTGATAGATTTTCAATCTGGTATGAGTTGATGCATCACTAGAACTTTATTTTAGTGAACTTCGGATAGGGGAGTAACCCCTAACTTACCTCTTAGATACAAGAATGCATCCTTAGGTAATGGTTTTGTGAATATGTCAGCAATTTGGTCCTTTGTATGAATATATTCCAATCTAATCTCCTTATTTTGCAACAATTCTCTAATAAAATGATATTTTATTGCAATGTGCTTGGTTTTGGAATGTATCACTAGATTTTTAGATATGTTGATTGCACTTGTATTGTTACAGAACATAAAAATAGGTTCTTTGATTTCCATCTTCATGCCTTCCAACAATTGTTTAAACCAAACAATGTTAGAGCAGTTTACTGCTACAGTAACATACTCTGCCTTTGCTGTTGATTGAGATGTACAATTCTGCTTTTTGATTGTCTAAGAAACCAACCTTTTTCCAAGAAAGAATGCACCTCCACTTGTACTTTTTTTTGTCATCAAGGTTTCCTACCCAATCAGCATCAGTAAATACTTTCAAATCCAAATTTCCTCCAAACTTATACCATAAACCATACTCTTTAGTTCCTTTTAAATATCTCATTATTCTTTTGATTGCCATCAAGTGGTTTTCTCTTGGTTTTGCTGAAAATCTTGCTACAATACCAACTGCAAGAGCAATATCTAGCCTTATATGAACTACATACTGCAATTTTCCAATCATAGATCTATACAATGGTTGATCTAATTCCTTTGATTCATCTTCCTTGGTAAGTTTTAATCTGGTACACATAGGAGTCCCAACTAGTTTACAATCTTCCATTCCAAACTTTTTCAATATCTCTTTGATGTAGTTTGATTGAGTAATGTAGATACCATTTTTATTCTGTTGAATTTGAAGACCAACAAATAATTTGATCTCACCAAACATGGACATTTCAAATTCCTTGTTTATTTGTTCGAAGAATTCTTTGCACAGATCATCATTCCCTGTGAAAATAGTATCATCTACAAATATTTCTACCAAGACAATCTTATTATCTGGTCCTTCCTTAATATACAAGCTACTATTATCATTAGTTCTTTGAAAACCAATCTGAATAAGATAGTTATGCAATCTTTCATACCATGCTCTAGGGGCTTGTTTTAGACTGTACAATGCCTTGTGTAATTTGCAGACCATGTTCTTCTTATCTGGACTAACAAAACCTTTAGGTTGTTCAATGTAAACCTCTTCATCCAGTATACCACTAAGGAATGCTGATTTGACATCCATCTGATAAACTTTGAAACCCTTCTGAGAAGCATATGCTAGTAAGGTTCTAACTCCTTCCAATCTTGCAACAGGAGCAAAAGTTTCTCCATAGTCTATTCCTTCTTCTTGAGCATATCCTTTGCATACTAGTCTAGCTTTGTTTCTTGATACCTTACCATCTTCATCCAACTTGTTTCTGAATACCCACTTAGTTCCAATTACATTTTTGTCTTTGGGTTTGGGTACAAGAGTCCACATCTTGTTTTTCTCTATTTTCTCTATTTCTTCATTCATAGCCTCAATCCAACTATCATTTTACAATGCATCTTTGACATTTCTAGGTTCAACATCAGCAAGTAAACAAGTACCTTTAAGCTTATTCCTTGTCATGGTTCCTTCAAATTTATCTCCAATGATCTGATCTATTGAATGATGTCTTCTGACATACTTGGCTAATATAGGTTCCTTGCCTTTTGAATGGATTTCATTATTATCCTTTTGCATTTCAACTTTAGGCTCTTTCTATTCTAGCTCGGTAGATATTTGCTTGAAAAATATTGAGTTTAACTCAGTTTTCTGTGGTTCAGTTTGAACTTCCTGTAACTCGGTTACAGATAACTCAGGAGTAGAAATTTTTTGATTCTCTGATGTAACTGGTACTATATTAGGTTCACTGAAGACAAACCTTTTATAATCTTCTGGTTCCCTTTTTCTTTCTTCTTTAGTCCTTTCTGCAAACTCATCAACTTTCACATGTGCACTTTCTATGACTTTGTGAGTAGACAAGTTTAAACATCTATATGCCTTACTTGTGCATGAGTATCAAAGGAATATACATTCATCACCTTTTACATCAAATTTACCTTTTTTAGATTCTTTCAAAATGTAACATTTACTTCTAAATACTTTAAGATAACTTACATTAGGTTTATAGCCATATCATAACTCATAGGGGGTTTCGAATGAGTCTTTCTTCAGCTGTACTCGATTCAAAGTATAGACTGTAGTGTTGATTTCTTCCTTTCAGTATTTAATAGCAATGCTCTTTTCAATCATTAATGTTTTTTCACAATCCATGATGGATCTATTTCTTCTTTCAGCTATTCCATTCTGTTGGGGTGTTCCAGGTGCTGATACATGTCTTTTGATTCCTTTTTCAATGCAAAAGTTATTGAATTCTTGTGAAATAAATTCTCCACCTCTGTCTAATCTCAAACATTTAAATCTTTTTCCTATTTCCTTTTCTACTCTAGCCAAATACCATTTGAATTTTTCAAATGCTTCTGATTTATTTCTTAGATACATGACTGTCATCATTCTTGAGTAATCATCAACAAAAAGAATGAAGAACTTTTCTCTAGTATAGCTTTCAATTCCAATAGGTCCACATAAATCAGTATGCACAATTTCTAATATGTCTTTAGAATGATAGTTTTTACTTTTAAAACTAGTCTTTCCCATCTTTTCAATTTGACAATTTTTGCATAGACTGACCTCTGGTTTCTTTATGTTAGGAATGCCTTTTACTTTTCTGAACTTGCTTATCTTTACTAAATTATCAAAGTTTACATGACACAACCTTTTATGCAATAACCGACTTTCTTGAACTTGAGCAATGAAACATGAACATTCACCTAGTTCAAGATAGAACAAGTTACCTTTAGTTTGAGTACCTAATCCAATTAGCTTTCCTTTCCCATCTAGCAGTCTTGTTTTACCATGCATGAATTCTACTTTGATTCCATTATTGAGTAGTTGTGCCACACTTAACAGATTATGCTTTAGTCCTTCTACCCAATAGGCATTATCACATATAAGTTCTTTAGTTAGAGGGATTCTTCCTCTTCCTTTTATACAACAAGGTTCATTGTTACCAAATCTTACACTGCCACCATCATAGTCTTCAAAGTATTCAAACTTAGTTTTTTCGCCAGTCATGTGATGAGAGAAACCACTATGTATGATCCATGTATCATTTTTGCTCATATGAGAAATGAGTGTCATTTCTTCATCACTATCAAATTCATCTTTCACAGCAATATAGATAATCTCATCTTCTTCTTCATCATTAGAGTCATTAGAATCTTTAGCCATAAAACATGTTTTCTTACCTTTGTCCTTGAATGATTTGAAATCTTTCTTGCCATTCCATTTTTTATCTTTCTTTTCATCTTTATTCTACTTGTTTGGACATCTAGTAGCAATATGACCAACTTCTTCACATGAAAAATAGATAAGGGGTACTTTACCTTTGTATTTTCCTCTGCCTCTAGAATATTTCCTTGCTAAAAGGGCTTCAATTACTTCAAGATCACTATCTAAACCTTAGTTTGATTCATCTTCACTTTTTGACTGAGATTTACTTTTTCCTTTCTCCTTGAGTGAAAGTTTGGCTTCAAATGCTGATTTAATGTTTTTGGAAGCTGGAACATAATTATCAAAGTTGTCTAGTTCAAATGCAGTCAATCTTCCAACTATAGCCTCTAGATTTATCTTATGATTTGTTTCACATCTTCTTTCCTGAATTGCAGAGACTCTGATTGCATAAATGGGAAGGAGAGTTCTAAGAAATTTTCTTATAACTGTCTCTTCACTGATATCTCCACCAAAAGCTTTGATTGCACTGACACATGCTTTAACTCTTTCAACATATTTTGCAATGTTTTCATCCTCTCTCATCATCATCTGATCAAATTTTCCTCTCAAACTTTCTACTTTGGCTCTTCTAACATTATCATCTCCTCCATATATCTCTTTCAGATTTTCCCACATTTCAAAGGTAGATTTGTAGTCCTCGATATCATCAAATTCTTCATAACTCAGGGCAAATGCTATATCTATCATCATAATGTTGTGAGTCTTCTTTTCAGCAATATCATTGACAAATACTGTACCAGCTAATTCTGCATATTTTTCATCAAGGTACTTCAGTCTTGTATCACCAATGGATGCTAGGTGAAGCCTCATTAGTCCTTGCCATGTTGAGAAGTTATTTCTGTTAAGTCTTGGGATTTCCCTTTTGTAAGACATCCTAATCTTTGCCTTAGATCCTTGAAATCTTATCCTACAAGCACCAAAAGCTCTGATACCAATTGTTGGAAATAGAGATGGAGTAACTGAGAGGGGAGGGGTGAATCAGTTACCACAATAATATTTCTACAAACCCTTAGATGTATTTAAAATACAACTGCTGATGACACTTGGTAACCACAGAAATAGATGCTGAAACTTGATAGATGTTTTGTTAACTTTATTAAGCATTTAAAGTGATTAACATACATGCATAAATAAATAACATGAACATGAGAGACACCAAATTTAACGTGGAAACCCAATTTGGGAAAAACCACCAAGTAACTAGTTACCAATTTTTACTCTTCTGAAGTGAGCCCTGTTAGGAACCAACCCTGTGAAAGGTTACAAAACACACTGTTAGGTGTGACCCTGTTAGAGGATTTGATCACCTTGTTAGAAGTGGCCTTGTGAGAGGTCTTTAAAACAATTCAACTGAATTGTCACCTTGTTAGAGGATTTATAAAAATGGTTGTCAAACCAACTCTGTTAAGAGATTTTGAATCACTATTACAATTATTAGAAAGCAACAATGAAGTGATCTGAGATATATGCAACTTATCTTTGCTGAATACAGATCTCTGTTCTACTTCATTAAATCCTTACTAATTGAATGCAACTCTGCAGCTTCATAGAGATGACAAGTTCTTCCTCAACATTTTCTCATGTAATTGCTTATATAGTTGCACTTTTATGTATCCACCCACTTCTAAATCTATTGAATTCACAACTTGACCTTTCATATATATGTTACAGATTGTCAAGTTGGCTCAATTACAAGTTTACAAAAACTAGAAAAAACATAAATCAGTCAGCTGCACAAAATAATTAAACTTAATTCTTTAGAATCATAAAATTCTTTGCTGCCCAACCCAGCTCAGTGACCACTGCTTCAAATTTTCCCTGTGTTAACCAAGTGAAGCTCGATAAACTTCCTTCGGAGACCGAGTTAACTTGATAAATACTAACCTTCCTTTGTTTACCGAGTGAGCTCGGTAAAAGCTAATTTTTCTTCGCTTATCGAGTGAGCTCAGTAAAAGCTAACTTGCCTTTGCTTACCGAGTGAGCTTGATAAAAGCTAACTTGCCTTTGCTTACCGAGTGAGCTCAGTAAAAGCTAACTTGTCTTTGCTTATCGAGTGATCTCGACAAAAGTTAACTTGCCTTTTCTTACTGAGTGAGCTCAGTAAAAGCTAACTTGCCTTTGCTTACCGAGTGATCTCAATAAAAGTTAACTTGTCTTTGCTTACCGAGTGAGCTCGGTAAAAGCTAACTTATCTTTGTAATGTTCAAGAATGCTCGGTAGTCACTAGAAATTTCTTTGCTAACCATTTGAGCTCAATAGATTCTGTTTGATGACTGATATGACATTTGTGTAACATCAAAGACAATACACAATTAATAATTGTATCCAACACATAAGATCATATAAGTCATTTAGTATGGCTATATTGGTGAAAAGACTCTTAAAACAAAAAAAAATTGTAAAGTTTTAAATTCCTATTTTTGAATTACAATGGCTAGTTGGATTTAGGAGGGAAAAGTGAGTGGTTATGAAAGTTATATAGAAGGTTACATATTTTTGAGAATCCATTAGTAGAAGGTTATATATTGTGGAGAATCCATTAGTATGGATAGAGAAGAAATTGTACGCATTGCACAAAAAAATTAACAAGAAAAACCTCCATTTTTGCAAGTCTTATGAAGCTTGTTCATTGATTTTGTATTCTTATGAGAAAATTTAATTTTTATGAAGGATATCAATATAGGTTTTGAGATTCTATTTCATGTCTGATTAAAATTGTCTATTAGTGTTTCCATTCATATTGTGCTGACTATTACAAGCATTTTTTTATATATTCTCAAGTAGTGTTGAAAAATTTCTTTAAGGGATGGTCATTCCATCAATGTAAGGAATAGTTCTCATTGAATGATAGTATCTAGACATGTATTATAATCTACTAACCCAATAATATGCATTTGTGAAAGAGGAGATAAGTTCTAGGTGATCACCATACTGATTTGAAGGTTTTTCCATTAAATTTGCTAGGTATGCTATAGAAGTAGAATTTTGGCCTTAAGAAAGGGATAATTTTATGTTAGATTCTAATTATATATGTTGAAAACATGGTGTCCTATCCTTTATATCTTGTAGAAAGAATTGGGAAAGTGTAGAATGAGAGAGCCCTAGTTCTTGAGGGTTTGAAGGCATAAATTGGGGTTTTTATACTTCCATTGACTATAAATAGAAATTGGTTGTGGATTCCCTTAATTCATTCCATTTTATGAGACTATTGACAGTCCTAAATTATACAAGTAAGTTTGAGGCATAGTTTAGTTGTAAATCCATCTTTTGTGAAGCTTAAATTGTTGATCAAGTGTTGAAACAGGGATTATTTTCCAAAGTAACCATATCTACCTTTTGGATATGTCAAAGTACTCAATAAAGGGTATTTCAATAGTTAATTTTTTGGCTTTTTTTTTTGGGAGTTTTTAGAGTTATGAATTTTGAAAGCTTGTTGGAGACATAATTGGTAGAGCTACTAGGCCTATATTGTGAAATTACTTGTTTGCATCTATAATGAGTATATGGGAGGCTAACACCTATTGACTCACCTTTGAATTGATGTCTAAAGAAAATATAAACTACTTTGAGTCCTAGAAGGAGTCTTGAACAACAATCCTTATGTTAGAGGCATTGTAGGTCATTGCATTATTTTGAAACTTGAGCATTTAACCATTTTCCTTAGTCTTGTTGATTGGACCTTCATCCCACAATCACCCTCTGCATTAGTTATTCTTCCAATAGGGAGAATAGCTACTAAATTTTTTTGGGACTATTCAAAGATGAACCATCTCAAACCATTTTGACCTTGATTTTGGTGCCCCGGCTAACAACATGTACCTCTCAATGATTTGAATTTTCTACATGGTAAGGGATAATATGCACGGTTCATCTTATCAGTGATCATACAAAAATGAAATTGAAGCTTTTTTTTGGCAAGTTTGTAGTTTTGAGGAATATAAGTAATAATCTAATCAAATCTTCATTATCTAGCATATAATATATCACCTTTAAATGACTCAAAGTCACCACATGGGAAGACATGTATGACAGTTTGGTGTTGGAGATTAAGAGCCTGAAGAATTATGCCATTATTTATAGCCCATTTCCAACTCACATGACCTAACCTTACTCTACATACCTTATTTTCCAAATGAGATAAATTACACATATGCCAAATTCTTGATAAATTCGAATCTGATAAAGAGGGATGTCAGGTGTTTGATCAAATGTATTTAGTGAAGATTCATCACAATTTACTTCCAAGCACACTAAGTTAGAATTGGTTTTAATACATACTACCTGGTGTAACCTTATTCAATGTTGTTTTGAAGATGACGAGTCTTTGATATCCATTGTGGTGATGTTCAAGAGAACAAAAAATCCTATTCTCAACTCGAGAGGACACTATATGATTTCTATAGATTGGCATTTCATGCCTGCTGTAAATTTTGTGTTTCAAATTTGTCAGGTTTCTCTAAACAAGAATGTAACAAGATTCACAATGCATATCAACAATATAACAAAATAATTCAATGTCTAGCCCATGGTCAAAAAACATTCCTATACAATTGTTGGATAACTTTGAAAACTTTTGTGATTTGTCCTCTTCCATTCAAAAGTCAAACATTGGTAGCCATCGCATTGGGACTAGCAGACATCATGTTCATGTGTAATGTAGAAAGCTTGCAAAGGCACCATAGTGAGGGGAGGCATGAATTATTTGTTGCTATGTGTCAATAGAGAGGTCATCCCAAGAGAATGATAGAAAGTGGAGTTATAATTGCATGGAATAGAATGATCACACAATATGCACAATATGGAGGCATAGACAAGCACATGAACAATTGGGTAAGAGACCTCAAGAGACTAATTATTTTGGAATTGATTGGCTTTATGAGTAATATTCATACAATATGTGGCTTGTAGAAATACCAAACTATATTTTTGTTTGGAGAAATACCAAAGAAAACTATATTTTATCCTGGTAGATAGGAAAAGTTGACTATTCATTTTATTATACCTAATCTGATGGCAATTCTACAAGAATCTGTAATCAACACAACTAATCAACTACTAGACCCAATTTACTAGGTTATGGCTAGTTCTTTATAAAATATTATTCTGTGATGTATTTTTATAAAATTTATTGTGAACTCTACCCTTTTTTAGTGGTGTACATTATTTTGGTGGAGGATCTTGATGCAAGCCACTTAGTTGAGTGAGTTATATTGTTATATTATTTGGATTCTAGAATATGTATGCTTCTGGATAAATTTTGTTGTTGTAGTAAGATGTAATAAGAACCTTAAAAAGATCTCATAATATACATGTTTATGGAAATTATAAAGAGATGCCCATTCAAAAGGAAAAGAAATAAAAATATACATATCCCTTGAAGAGAATGGTAGAGCTAGGGCACACCAATGAAATTGTAGAGGAAGGGCATGACAACAAAATCATAAAGAAAGGGCATGGAAATTAAATGAAGATATCACAAGGGCACTACAACCAAATCATACACCAAGGGCATGACAATGAAATACAAGGATCACAAGGGCATGACAATGAAATACAAGGATCACAAGGGCATGACAACCTAATTATAGAGCAAGGGCACAACAAAAAACTACAAAGATCACAACATCAAAATTGGAGACCAAGGGCATGACAATGAAATGTAGAGATCACAAGAATGAAGGGCATGAAAATATTCACAACTCTCTACCCTTGTTCAAAGCTCTCAACCCTCTTCCACTCACAACTCTCCATAATAAAAAAAGGGATGTTTTATGTCATTTTATTTTATTTTTTTGTGGTCATGGGGTGTCACAATTATGATGCCAACATTGGTATTGTGACAAAATTCAAGATAATTGCAAAAATTAAAAAACATTAAAATCAACACAAATTACATTATCATCACAAATTGACCCCAAATGTTGTAGTGTTCACTGTCACTCGAATAAAAAAGAAATCTTATATATTAATTTTTATTAATCTTTAATAACTTAGTTGCAAAAAAGATACAACAATAATGGAATAACATTAACACATGAGACACAAAGATTTAACATGGAAACCAAATTTGGGAAAACCACCAAAGAAACTAGTTACAATTTTTGCTCTTCTAAAGACAACCCTATTAGAAGACAACCTTTGTTAAAGTTTAGAAAACACACTTTTAGGTGTGACCTTGTCAAAGGATTTGAATCACCCTATTAGGAGTGGCCTTGTTAGAGGTCTTTAGGAAACTTCAATCTAGAAGTGCCACCTTGTTAGAGGATTTACAAAATAATTGCTAAGTCAACATTGTTAAGAGATTTCTTCACTGCTACAATCATTAGAGAGTAGTATGATTGACTTGATTAGTGAAGCAATTAAATTGTAGATTCAGATCACTATTTTTTCCTATCCTATGGATCCTCCCTGATCAAAATATTCTTTGCATTTCCTTAGATGTTTTAGCCTTAATAGGAAATCCTTCTTTATTCACATCTTATCTTTTTCCTCATATCTTCTTGTTTATCCAATTCAATTCATTCCTTGACCTTTCATATGTATGAAAACCAATGTCAAGTCTACTTGAACACCATTTCAAATAAGAAAATAAAATGCACTTAGTTGGCTCACATAAACTAATTAATGAATAAAACTAATCTATTGAAGGTCAGCTTAAACTAAAGACTAGATCACTTAGTTACCTATGAGTTCCTCAAAAGCCAACCTGACCCTATTTACACTAAATTTTTTTGGTAATCCACCTGACTTAGTTTGTACAAGAATCCCTTTGGTAACTAACCTAGTAAAACCTTCACCTGATCACTAAACTTGGCTTCTTCTTATTTTCAACTCGGCATATTCTAAACTGGGTTCCTATTAGAAGTGCTTGGTTTGGTATGACATTTATGTAACATTATTGACAATATTCAATTGAATAATTGTTATTAAAAAATTTCCTCTTTGGCATTGATGGCAACATGGCATGTCATTAAGAAACAAAAATACTTTGGAGAAAATATCAATAAATATCCTTTGTTTCATTACTCTCTTAGATTCTCCCTCTACCATCTTTCCTTTAGACTTTATCAGATCAAGTTTTGCCTCTTGCACATTACATCCTTTGATTACATCAAATTCTCACTCAATGAATATATGACATGATTCTCTCCCTATTTTAAATCAAATGCCAAAGACTCCATACAATGAGTTTTCAATTTACATGATGTATTGATTCATATGTAATGAGCTTTGTCTCCTTTACATCAAATTGATAGATTTTTAATGTAGTTTTGTTGATGCATCACTAGTTTGTACTCTAGTAAGCATCAGATATGGAAATGACCCCTAGCTTTCTTCTAAGATGCAAGAATGCATCCTTGGGAAATGGTTTTTGTAAATATGCCAGCAACCTGCTCCTTTATGTTAACATATTCCAATCTAACCTCTTTGTCTTGAATAATTCTCTTTGTGTTTTGTCTTGGTGTGTATCACTTGATTCTTATATATATATTGGTTGCACTTGTGTTATCACAATATATAACCACTACATCCTTGATTTCTTCCTTCATTCCTCACAATAGTTGCTTGATTCAGGTAATTTTGGAACAATTAACTATTGCAGCAAAATATTTTGCTTTTGTTGTAGACTAAGAGACAAAATTCTTTTTTTGTTGTTGTCCAAGATATTAACCTCTTTCCAAGAAAGAATGCTCCTCCACTAGTGTTCATCTTGTCATAAATTCCTCCAGCCTAATAAGTATTAGTAAAGGATTTCAACTCAAAGTTTACTCCTTTCTTGTATGATATACCATAGTCTTGATTGCCTTTTATAAATCACATAATTATTTTGAATTCCACCATATGATTTTTTCTAGGATTTGTAAAGAACTTGAAACTATACCAACTTCTAATGTAATATCTGGTCTTGTGTGAAAAATAGACTGAAGTTTCCCAATCATAGATCTATAGGTAGTATGATTTACCTACTTTGAATCATCATCCTTGGATAACTTATGTCTAGTAGAAATTAGTGTTCCAAATGGTTTGGAACCTTCCAATCCAAAGGCCTTCAATATCTCCTAGGTATATTTTGACTGAGAAATGTAAATTCCATCCTTCATTAGATGAACTTGTAATCCAAAAAATAATTTCATCCCTCCAAAAATTGACATTTCAAATTCTTTACCCATTTATTCTAAGAATGACTTACATAAGTCATCATGACCTATAAATAGTATATCATCCACAAATATTTCTGCTAACAATATCTTTTTTGAGATCCTTCTTTGATATACCAACTATTGTTATCATTGGTTATTTAAAAACCAATATTTACTAGACATCTCTGAAGTCTCTCATACCATGCTCTAGGAAATTTCTTTAGACCACATAAAGCTTTCTGCAACTTACAAACCATGTCTCTTTTCTTTGGATCAAAGAAACCTTCAAGATGATTAATGTAAACTTCCTCTTCCAAAATTTCATTTAAGAAAGTTGATTTTACATCCATTTGATACACTTTGAATCCTTTAAATGCAACATATGCAAGTAGTGTTCCAACTCCATCAAGTCTAGCAAGAGGAGAAAATGTTTCTCCATAGTCTATGCCTTGTTCTTCAATTTATCCTTTGCACACTAGTC